>JAPSES010000228.1:6908400-6928874 GCA_029822895.1 Maxillicosta whitleyi
CCCCCCCCCCCCCCCCCCCCCCCCCCCCCCCCCCCCCCCCCCCCCCCCCCCCCCCCCCCCCCCACATGTAGGCTAGTTGAACCCCTAGTCTCACTACATTTGGAATAATTTGTTGTTAGTTTTTGGATAGTTAACTGCTGAAACCACACATTTTGGGCCATAAAAGCAAAGTACTGGTGTTTTTTCTAATTTTATTTTACCATTCCTTCTTTACTTTTTCATTCTTTCCACCTATGGGTGACCACCACTCACTTGACCTTGACAGGAAAGACTGATTTAGTTGTTCAAGGTGTAAAAGTCATGTGTAATGCATGTTAAATACATTTCATTGATAGTTGTAGTCTGTAGTCGCAATATTCACAAATTGTCACATATGCAATTTATTAGTATTTTTGCTTATTAGTATTTTGTTTGTCATATTTTAAAAAGCAGGGTTTTTTTCTATAATTTTGTAGTTTTAATTGACTACATTACAGTTTTGCTGTAGTTCAACTACTTACAGAGTGAAATAGTTCTTAGTTTGCAAAGCTGCATTTTCAAAGTCGTTTCCCCCAGCAATGGTTGCATTACGTCAGAAAATTCAGGCTTAACAGTTTATGAACAGATACACCTCATTGCCTTGTATGAAGACCTAATCCAATTCTGCCCCTAATAAAACCCAGTGGGAGTGTGGAAAGATGACAGCATTGTACTTTGGATCCTGATAACCAGTCCAAACATCCTGGTGAGTGTATAAATATGTGAGGAAATCAGTGGTATTAAGGGATTGGGGACAGAAAAAAAAAAAATCGTCAGAATGCTCTTGCTCCTTCTGTAACACATACTGTGGAGAAGCTGATTGAAACTGTAGCCTCTGTCACAGGGCGCACATGTACAATAAGGACAAATTTGCTTAGGAGACCCACACAGTTAAAATGAAGGAATATTTCATTGCTCCTGTTCCACATTGTATTTTTGAATGGAGCCTGACGTGACAGACTAATAAGCTATAATGGGTGACTTCAGCTCTTTTCAGTGCACCTGTCTCAGTGTCTGTAGGAAAACAAGAGGACATGAAGAAACTTGTTCCAACACACCTGTGACTAAGCTGCCTGCCTGACAAGTCATGTGTCATTCTGCATTGTTTGTTGGACCTGTAATGTGTCCACCACAAGAAGAGGTTTTGAGTTATTGTTCTAATCTCCCTGTATGACAAGAGAAAGCCTTTCCACCTGATGCTCCACTATAAGAGCCAAGCAATTGCAGGCACAACAGCTTTGGTGACACATGCAACCTTCAAAATCAAAACATCTTACAAGAAACCACTTACGCACACATGCCCACACACTGGCTCATCATCCCACCTACCCCTCACACACTTGTAGCATTCGTCTGTGACACAGAGTCCCCACAGCAGTTAATCAGATCAGGGAATCAGGGAGTAGATAAAGACAAAGAGAGACGGATGGAGGATAGGAGGAAAAATATGGAGAAGGAGGTGGAGGCAAAAAGGATGAAGTGGCAGAGTGTGAAAGAGTAAGATGATGAGCAAGGGAGCAGACCACAGAGGGAGTGTAAAAGAAGATTATGAGGGAGGATGGCATATGGAGGAAGCCGGGAGGAGATAGGAGCAGATAGCCTCCGCAAAATCAGATAGAGGCAAATAGACTGAAGGAAGAGGGAGATGTTGTAAAAGAGCAAACAGGATGATGCAGCTTCAGGGCTATCTTGGTTAGATTTCTCTGCAGTCAGAATGGGGAAGTAATGTGATGAATTGGCTGATCATAACACCATCTGCACCTCTTACAGGAAGACAACACACAAACACACAATATTATGTGGGCCACTATGACCCTGAAGGCAGACGAACTTTGGGAAAAGGTAACTTCACCAAACACAGAGGGAATGTGAACAATTATTAACAGGACTGATTACTGTGCGCCAAAAAAGCTGATGTCTGTAACTTCCCATTTTTCCAAAACACAAGTTAACAGGGAAGAGCGAGTGCAAACCCTCACAATGAAGTGAAATACTTCTTTAAGTTTCTGTCAATTCACAATTTGAGCAAATTTCTATGAGAAAGTGTCATTCTGCAAAAACTGACTTAACTTTCTGAAAAGGTTCTGTTAAATCTACAGCAAAAAAAGTGCTAAAGCTTCTGTTTTTCTTTGGAAGTAAAGAGAAAACGACCTTAAATATTTGAGAAATTATAGGAAGCTGGATTTCAGTGGACTCCTACTACCACCACAGTGTCCCCAAGGGGGTACACGGGCCACATTTTAATACCACCTAGTCCTGCGCCATGGGGCTCTGTTTACAGTCATCCGGGCTGAGTAAACCCACGGAGCCCCTATCAACACACCGGACATCCTTCAGCGCACTCACAGGCAAATCCACATTGACATCGGATCCGTCCAGAAGGAGGACGCGACAGGTGATGGTGGTCCTGGCCGTCCCCGCAGCCGGGATGTGGACCGACGCGCCCGCTGTCACCACGGCCGGAGCGTGGACGACCTGCTGCTGATGAGCCAGGAGCAGGGGGTTCCCGGTCACCCCTCCACCTCCTCCTCCTTTACCGTCCCGTTCGTCCCTGTCTCTGGTCTGGAAGCGGCTCCGGGAGCGGCGGCTGAACGTCCGGCGCAGAAAGCCCATCATCTTCCTGATCCACAAGGAGACAAGGTCCCGAAGAGAACAGTCCCAAACCACAGTACCGGTCCCGGTCCTGATGCCTCCTCCTTCTCCTCCTCGTCCTCCCTGGGGCGAGGAGTCACTCAGCAGGCGCGGAGGAGACTTCAGGGCTGCCGATCCGTCCTCAGGCTGAGCGTCGGCGGCAGCGGGGGGACTCCAGCCGCATACTAATGAAACTACCACGGATCCACCACCGAGGCGCCAACCAGTTGATTTCCACCCATTAAGGACTCGGGACTCACGCGGAAATACCCCCTCCTCCTCTTCCTCCTCCTCCTCTTCCTCAGCCCGTCCTGTCCTCTCCTTTGCACCTGCCTCCCGCTTCGCTCGCTGTTGCGCACCGACTCTAAACCCCACGGACAAACCCCGTCCCCACGCTCCGCAGTGGGAACCCCTGAGTCACACGGGCCGGGTGGGCAGGTCGCTGGGGCAGTGGGGGTCTACTTAATCACCTCTGGACCGGACCCGGCGTTTGGTTCTCATTCCCACCGGCGAACCGAAACTAGTCTACCTCACAGGTAAAAGTCAACCAGAGAAACTGGACAAACAGCCCGATCTGCGCCTGCGCCAAACACAGCGCAGAACAAACTTCTTTTCCTCCAGACTGACCGACCCATCAGCGCCGGTGAACCAGCGCCATCTGTCTGTCACGGCTCCAGTTGACACATCATTAGAGGTTCCCTTTGCATGACAACCGGGTCCTCTGGGGTGTCATCAGACCTGTGAAGTCTCCCCCACGGACACAGTAGATCAGTCACAGATTATACGTGCATAATGCTGTAATTTGGGGGTGTCAAACGTACGGCTCGCGGGCCAAAACCGGCCGACCAAATGGTCCATACAGGACAATGAAGTGTAGAAATTACACCGAATATATCAACAGTGAAAAGTGTGGACTCTGTTTTTGTTCAGGGGTCATCTCCAGGACAACAATGGCATAATAACAACTTCAATTTTTCTTATTGGTTTAATGTGGAAAAAAAGTAAAACAGCATTATGGAAATATTTATCCTTGCACAAAATAATGTGAATAACCAATACAATCTGAAATGTCTTAACAAAAATAACTGTTTTGTGCATTTGTAGATTCACTTTATTAAGTGGAGAAACAACGTTTTTGAAATTGCACTTGTTTTCGTAACACATTTTAGGTTGTACAAGGTTGCTCACATTTTTGTAATGTCATTTTATTTATTTTTTTCACACTAAAATAAAGATACAATTTGGATTATTTATAATCTATTATGCTGTTATTTTAGAGGTCCTGCCCACACGAGGTCAGTTAGGCTGTATGCAGCTCCTGAGGCAGCCTTGTGATATAGGGCTCTACAAATAAAATTGAATTAAAATGAGTTTGACACCCCTGGTCTAATTATTAGCCCATCCCATGAAAGCCAGACAAGGGGTATTGTTTTTGCTTTGGTCTGTTTATTTGTTGTTAACACTTGAGCAGCAAAACTATTGCTTCAGTTTATACCAAACTGGGTTTGTAAATTGCCAGTATATGTCATTACATTTTGGGAAAGGTAGGTCAAAGTTCACATTTTTCATGATTTTTTAGTCTTATAATGGGCAAAATACTTGTGAGGTGAGGGGTTTGTTGAACCTGGCCCCACTTGTTCTTTATGCTTCCATTACATTTTCATGGAAAGTATAGACACAAGTATGGTTGGAAGAAGCCAAAACACTAAACATTTGTAGATTTAACCTGTTGTGCATTTTCTGAATTTCCAGTCATATCTACATCTATTTTGTGACCACAGCTGTACTTGTGTGTGTTTAATCATCTTCTGTTTTAATACTATTATCAACTCACTGCTCCTTAAGCACCACAGTGACATACACAACAGGGACTGCACAGATTTTGCAGAAACACAATGAGTTTTGACAAACCTGCAGAGATGCTGCAATCCTCACAGCATTATTACATTTGGTTATCTGCCTTTAAGCCAATATTCTGCCTTAGCAGATATTTAAGGCTGATTTGTGATGCTGAGGTAGTTTCACTGATATGATGCCAGGTCTAGAGGAACTCAGCTGAAAGGTCGAATTCAGTTAGTGGAGAGCTTTAAGGAGACCACCATATCTTCATGTCAGACACAAACATTTAATGAACTCTCAGTATCAGAGGAAATGACAAGGCACATGTATCCGTAAAAATCTGTGTTTTTATTGAGTGTCTTAATAATTTAAAGGTGATGAACAGTGTGTAGGTGCTCCTCTGGTCCTCTGCACAGTGACCTTATCTGCTGTGATGATCTAAAGCCTGCCATAGTCATTGTCTCAGGGCGCACAGATAAACAACAGATTAGAATGATCTTTGTTTGTCTCCGCTGCCCTGTTCGATCCGCTGACTGGGAGGCATCAGTCTAAGGCACACATAGCTTAATAAGTGGAGGCATCATTCCTGAGTGGCCTCTTCAACAGAAATTAGCAGCTCACATCCATCTTATATCAGTCACTATGGAGACCGCCGCCTCTACAAGCTTAATGCACTATCAGCAAAAACTAAGGCCGATTAGGTGTAAGATTTGTATTCTTGTGTAGAATCGAGGCTATACAGATCACAGACAGCTGTGTTCTGAAGCTAGTTATTCTCTCATTATCCGGTCTGCGTAGCAGTCCCATAGGCCTGATGGAGGTTAATCTCTAATAGCACTGGAGGTCCTTCCGTGGGAGGCAGCTCTGTGAGATGAGGCTGAAATGGTGAAGTGTTCTGGTCCTGTTGTTGATTTCTTTTATGGTGCAGTAGATCTCTCCTGTTTCTCTTTGTAGACTTGCAGGATGGCCTCGCACACAAACTGGAACTGACACTGAAACACACACAAACACACAAAATGTTATTAGTTATTAAACATGAGTGTTTTGTCACCAAGCGTCGTCCTTTAGATGAACGCTCGCTCTCTTGACTATGTGTATATTTTCCACTGCTAAAGCGCAAACAAATGATGGAAACCTGAGGAATGTTCCATCAGCACAAAAACACAGAGACGCTGCCTGAGGGGCTGTATCTTCTTTCAGAATAAGGGCGATGGTGGTGACAGCGATGGCCTAGAAGCTGGTTAATGTCTGGAGGGCTGCCACACTCCCAGCACGTCCTCTGACAGTGACTAACACTTTCCTTTCCCTCAGTAACTACCACTGAGCCGTCAGTATCATACTTTTGGTGTTCACTTTGTGGAATTTTAATAAAGGTTAAAGATAGAAAGACCTTACATTCTGAAATGGGTGTTTAAAAAAAAAAACTTACGAACTTTCTGAATTTTGATGAGCAATTTTCAGGAAAAAATGTTTTTGGGGTCACCAATTACCAGAGCAAGATACAGAACAATGCTAAGAAAGTAACCTCTCTGAACTGAAACAGAAGTAGAAGGTTGTCTGCTTAGCTCCAGTGTTTTTTTTTTCCTGTCTTTTCATGAACAGAACCTGAAAACATGATGTGCTTTCTGTCTTATGTAACTGTTAAGGTGTTGAGTAAGGGATGAAGACTAGAAAGCAGAATGGAACGTGTTCATTTAAAACAGTGACAAACTAGAGTGCATATGTTTCATAAAATGGTGACAATTTGTCATTACACAGAGCAAACTTGATCAGTGCTGGGATTAGAGCTGGGTAATGTTCAATACTGATAACCTGACTTCAATGTATACTGATGCTTGTTTCAACACTAATCTTTCTTTTTAACATTTACATTAGACTTTACACTTCAATATAAATCTCTACTTTCATTTTTCCAATCACTGACATTCATTCAAACTACAAAAATGTCATAACTAATACATTTTAACCTTATCACGACAATGTAGTACATGTTGTGGCTTTTTACATTTTTATATTTTGTATTAACATAATATAATTCATAAAAATCAATGAAACCAATGCACACACGTTGTGTTCACTAATGCAATTTATATTTACCCCTTAGCCACTGGAATTTGGTCTCAAATGGCTCAAGATATTCCTCAATGCTTAATCATATCTTAGCAATGTGATCTGTGCCATAAAATTACTTAACTGTGGTAGATTTACTTTCAAATATATTTTAATTTCACGGTTTGTTATGGTCTTTATGAGTTGGTTATAAATACAGATGCAACGGTGAGGTTTGCAAATGAGCAGTGTGAACATGTCCCTAGAATATTTATGTGAACATTATCTTGTCTTTCAGATAGTGGAACCTGTTAAAGGGTTATGTATGTATTCATAAACTCGCAGTTACATCCAGTACCAGTATACTCCTCTGCACTGCGCAGCTCGTATAATTTTTGTCCATGTCACCACATTTTGTACTCTGCAATGTCATGTCCATGTAAGAGAAGAGACATCAGGAGCTTTTTGTACACCCCAAGTCTATGCAATAAAACAATTACAGTTAATGAACTAACACACCAGAAGCTACACTGATTTAAGATGGAACCTGCAGGCTAACATCATTAGTCTTTCCGTTGTGAAAAGGATTAGAGATAATTGTTTTTGCGGGTGTTAACTAACAAGATCTGTGGACTAGTCCTGTTGATAACCCGACAGCTAAATGCCTATGGATTCATTTATCAAACTGTAAGAGGAATTTCAGTTCATATAACATGAGTGAATTTATAGGCAGGAAACATAGTAGTAAGGAATCCAGGCGAAATGAGAAAACAGGTGTATCTGCAGGACTTTAGGTGAGGTCTTAATTATGAATTAAATGTAGGTTTGAGCGTTAATATTGAACAAATCTAAACTGAAAGTCAAAATATTTAGTCTGAGGTTTATTTTAATAAAACAAATCTTCAGAAAAAGTTGGTTTCATAAAATCCTTCATGTTATTTAATATATAAAATTGTCTTCAAAACTAAACAAATCCATATTAACCTTATGTTTTTTTATTTATTTAATTCTATATCTGATTTGGGATTAGTGGTTATGATATTTACCAATGCTGAGACTAAACCTACGTCCTTACCTTCAGTGTCGAGAAGACAAGACATTTCCAGTACACCGGTCAGTGTCATAAGAATTAAAGTATTAAAGTTCAGTATTAAACCCTTGCTGTGATGGACTTTTATTATGAAAATTAGATTTCCAATGTATTTATATTAAATATATCATGGTTTGTTGTGTTCTTTATCAGTAGTTTAGAAATGTAGACACTCTGTTTGGTCCTTCAAAGATGACAAATTTCTGCATAGTTTGGAAAATTCTGCACTTATATAACATTTATTTGTGGCATCTATAAACTCTATCAAGTTCATAAAGAAGTAATACTAAAAAATGTATTAAACAAAAGCATCTTGTTTCTCTGTACCGTTGTCTGAACCATCATGGGTCGCTGATCCCTCAGTGTTTTGACAATGTCCAGTGGGAATACCGGCTGACCCTGGTCTAACAGAGACAGCGCCGTTTCCATGGTGATTAAAACACCTGTCCGTCCAATCCCAGCGCTGGAAGAGTGATTACAAACAAACACAGCATTAAGCGTACAGTCGAGGCAGGAACAGCACACGTGAGCCTGGTTCAATTAGAGCGTGCTCTGTGTGTTACCTGCAGTGCACCATTAGTGGTTCTTCACCTCTTCTCCTCTCCCTGACCGAGCTGACGAACAGCAGGAAGTCTGAAGGGTCATCGGGTACGCCGTGGTCCGGCCATGCAACGTACTGCAGGTGTGTGACAGAGCGCTCCTCGCCACACTACACAAGCAAACACACATATAAATGAAACAAGGTAATCAGAGTTAACTCAAATATATATACAAGTAAAATCAGACAGAAAATGAACCAATAATTCCCACATGAGACAACAGTAAACCACAACAGGCTTAAATCCCCAGTCATGAGTGAGGAAAATGAGTAGAGCAAAACTACACACGATGAGGAGACGAGATTAGGAAAAAAAAAAGAGGGAGCTGTAAACAGAGAGAACAGGTGGAGAGGAGGGAAGATGGAAGGAAAGACCAGAGAAAAAAAAAAAGTAAAAGCAGGGAGGGGAAGAGCTGAGTTTAGAGTTTCTAATGGGCATGTGGCCTGTGACTCCATGCAGGGATTAACTCGCTCCGCCAGAGGAACAGATGGGCCCACACAGCAGTATCTGTGTTTGCATGTGTGTGCATTCATACTTCATGCTTCCCTGAGCATTATGTGTTTATTTACCTGTTTGTCATGGTAGTTAATGTGGAAAACAACTCCTGTCATGTGGTAATCTAACACAGTGGTTTAAATGCAACCAGGTTAACTTCTGAATCAAAGAAACACAAGGAAACAATTGCACAAACACACCTGCCCACCTGCCCTTACACACCGGTGAACCATTGAATTTGTGAATGCACAAGCCCACCCACGCAGCCCTACATACCAGCCCACCCACACGGAAGTGGCTATATGTTGGAGCATGCCAGCAGTGGCCGTTTCCTGTGGGGCGCTCTGTTATGTGACATATGGTAGAAACATGGTACATGACACTGCGAACATGTCTGTGTTGTATCACTGTTGTCATGTTTGTGCAGCTTCGAAGGCAGGTGTCAACGATGATATGGTGTAACATACTGGTGACATAGCCACAAAGTTATTATGGTAAAACTGATATGCATCAAATCAGAATTAATGTCAAATTATTATTTCTTACAGGTTTCTTTAAAGACAATTTTTTGGTGCAAAAGCAAAATAAAGGAATACTTATAGTTTTATATATTATTCATAAAAGGTGTAAAAGGAAAAAACTACATAAAAGACATATCAAGACAAAAACGCACATGTAGTCTGGCTTCTTCTTATTATATCTTATTTTGGTCGTATACCGGTTTTCACAACATTAAATCAAGATGAAGAAAATAAGTTGATGGAGATGTTATTCAATAAGGTGAAAACAAAGAAAAGGATGTAATCAGATGGAAGGTAGAATAGACAAAACAACAATTATGGTAAATATGTTTTTAACAGTAAAATATACACGAACAAGGAAAGCAGCAAAAACACTACAGCATTTTCAAAGTGTTTTAGCTCAGAACATAAACTAAATAAACCCTGAAAATGTATGCAATAATAATTATTTGTATTGTGATTTAACACTATATCATGACAAATATGGCTGCTACTGTACCCGTGTATGCGTCAGAGTAAATTGTCTTGTTACGTAAGCCAGGTTACACTCCTCTGAGTGACACTTCACCCGTATGTGCCCATAATCCTTCACCTCCGGTGGATGTGGCCAGTACTGGTGGCACTTGGTCTGTAAGTACATGACATTATCAGCAAATTGCATTACTTTTGACATGAGTCATCAGTCAGGATATAATTAACTACTGCTGCTACATCAGCTGCTCTCTTGAAATCAAAACGTATTCTGAAGCATGGCCCGTTTCCCCCCCAGCAGTATGAGGAACAAAAGCGATTAATCAGGAGAAGCTTGTGAACTGAGTCTCAATTTTCTGGATGTGTGACCCTCAAGTAGTGAGGAACTCAAGGCACTTAATGAATATCAGAAGAAAGATCAATTAATGAGAGCATCTGGTTACCAAGCAACAGGCAAGCTGAGACAGAAATTGCTTCATTCAACCAGACCTTGACAACACCCTGCCTTTGTCCTGGTGGATTCACCCTCGATCTCATTGGCATCCAGTTCACACTTTACAACTAGCTTTTCTCCAGTCTGTAAAACCCTGCAATTACTCACAACTGAGCCAATTGATTATTTTTGTGAGCAAACATCACCAGCAAACCCTGTGATTACAGTAATCAAATATCAAATAAAACATGAAATAATCTTTGTAATAATCGCTGTTGCTGAGCTGTGTAATTTAAAGTATTCCCTTGCCGTTTGCTTGTTTCAGTTCCTGATTAAATGTGAATGTTTACAGCGTGTAAGTATGAACGTGTGGAAGTATGTATACCCGTCCCCTCTCTGTCAGAGTTGTAAGCATGATGATGGTGTGTGTTTGTTGCTCCCAAACAGTCTGCCAAAAATGAGTGCAGGTCTGTGGCAATGGACCCTGAGCAGCAACATAACGTAAACATACACCAGACACTGGGGGCGCCACCTAAGAGACAAATAAACATACAAAGATGCACATACACACACACATACACACACCACACACATGATGAGTTTGCGTTAAATGTCAGACAGGGACAAGACATGCACATATCAGTGATGCACACCGTGACATGGCTGGCATTGATGTAGTCCTCCTGGCCCTGAAGAACAACTCTTGTATCGTCATCTGTGAAAAGAACAGGACAAAAACAGCACAAGGGTCACCGTAGAGCCATCAGAGCACCACAGCCTTCGCCAATTAAATTTCACGAGTTGAAGAAATACTGACTTCCAGATGAAGGTTAGATAAACCAGATCATATCAGGGGTGGATGAGCAGGATGACAGTGTAGAGAGAGAAAAAATCCAGACAGACAGATGCTCAGAATGACTTACAAGGTAAAACGTCCCGATATCGATTCTTTTCCACGTTTTCTGGGAGCCGTGAGCAGCTCAGAGACATTCCAGGCTTTCTCCTGTATAAATTCTACAAACGCAAACACACACATTCACATGTAAACACAAAGAAATAGACTCAAACAAAATCTATAAATTCCAGACTAGTCACTTCATCTTTGTTTTGGATTGTCCAGAACACAGTCCAAGTGAAGATTAGGGCCAACATCTGCCCCAGAAACAAGCAGCACTTAAAAGGCTCATTATGATGAGTAGATCGTACTAAATCCTGCTTAAAATAAACACAAACACATGCATTTGTGTATTTGGGCTTATAAATACACAGTTCATGGTGGTTCACTGTGTAGTTGCCACCTGCATTTTAAATACCTCGAAGTGAAAGCAGAGTGTGCCAGACTGGATGCTTCTCTCCAGCTGTCTCATTGATTCTTCCAGTGTCGTGACCCGCTCTGACTGGGCGGGTAACTGCTGCTTATCTCCTTGTGATTGGCCGGTGAGTGTGAGGGCAGGAGGTAACTGCAGCAGGGGTGCCACCCGTCCCGGACCTGGAAGACAAGGACAGAGAAGGGTGTGTTTAATATTAAAAAGACATGTGACAGGCCGTGTGCACGCATGGATAACACACTGTTTCAGCATTTGATTTCCTCTCTTAAACACAAACACACACACCTTTACGCCTTATGAGCAAGTTCAGCTCTCCTGAGTGCGACTCTCTGCTGGCTCGTATGAACATGACAACCTGGTCATGCGTGTGCTCAGAAATGTCTCGACCGTTGATGAGGACGACAAGGTCTCCCTCTAGGAGTTTGGGTTCACATTTACCTGCCTACAAAACAATTACACATTGAAAGAATTACATTTACACCATATGTGTCATCAACAAGACCAACAGAACACCCACCCAGTCAGAGCCAGTATAAGTCAATAGAGCTCCTGCTTAAGGCCTAAGAAGGGTTCAAGCATTTTACACTAAATCTTTATATACCATGTAGCTTTTGCATATTGTAGTTAAAGTATTTAATTAATACATTTAGTACTGAACATCAAATTAACCATGAAATCTAGGTGGCAGCTATTTTTTATCTTTTGAGCTATTATTTTACCCTTAATCATACAGTACCAGCTGGTAACAGCACATTACACTGTTTCTCAGAAATAAATACTGTAACGGCCAGCTAACAGATAAATGTTGGATATTACTGTGGGTACAAGTAATTTAATGAAAGGTATTTAAGACAGATGTGCTAATCAACTATTAAATAACCAACTACAGCTCACAGTGTAGCCTGGGTATTTAGAAATTCCCATTCCCTGGTTCAAATAGATCACAATATTTTTGAACCACTGAAAACAGTCACTGGTATCACAGGTGTTGAGCCAGCTGGAGCCCTCTGAATTACATTCTGCTTAAAGCCTCATAAAGTCTTGAACCAGGTCTGTACTTGGTCATACAACAAAAACATAAGGGTGTTCTTACTGGAGAGTCAGGTTTAACATGGGATATGGCCAAAGGCATCCTCTGATCCACTCCACCCTGTCAAATAAAACAGCATAAAAATAAAAAAATTAAAAAAAACACTGATGTGAAATGTAAATGGGGCTCTAAACATTGGTGAAAAGTGTGAATAAATACTCACTTTAACATTGAAGCCAAACTTTCCCTCATGATCAGGGGCAATGCGTATTAAGAGCAGGTCACCATCGCCGAGGGTGCCCTGCACAAGAACTCAAAATCAAAACACAGGAACACTAACATGAACATATGTGAACTGGTGCTTATGGTTTAGAACTGACCTTTCCGTGATATGGTGAACTATGATCACCATCGTCTTCTCCTATGCTGTCATCAGCTTGCAACAAAGCTTCATCTGGACCATGGCTGTAGGTGCCAGATAAGCTGAAAGAGACAGAAGATATTTAAGTCTCATATAACAGATGTTGGAAATAATATTATAATGGTCATAATTCTTAAATTTGGGTATCTCTTAAATTGTATTTCTACATGGATACAATACATGTTTGGGAAACACTTGGTGTGTCACAACAAAGCCAAATCAAGTGAAATAGGAAGCCTGATACTGACTGCCGTGGCGACCCGTCTCCTTCGCTGCCTTTGCCACTGCTGACAGATGCTCTGTACGTGTAGAACACATCCTCCCCCTCTGACATATCCTTCAGATCACTGCTCAGTTCCACTGATGACGGGCGGGGTTTGGAGATGCCGTGGCGAACTCGAGGGCTTCGCCTGCCAGAAAACAAAACAACAGGTTATTCATTGTTTTAATCAAGTGGCAAACAACTGTATAAATTCAAGAAAAATAATGTCTGAGAGCAACTACAGTTCTAAGACACAACAGTGAGAGTCATTCATGACTGGGGTTGATATTCTTACCAGTTTGGGGTGGATGGGGGAGATCTGGAGGGAAGACTCTTAGTCTCAAGATGCTCTGATGATAGCGACCTCCGTAGAACTGGGTTCCACACCATCCCTCCGACGACACGATGACACACAGGACCGCTATCAATGAAAAATGGAAAGTAGCATATGAGAGCTTTGAAGAAAAAAAACTGTATTAAACTCCACAGCACCTAATTGTGTAGGAACATGACAGTCATTTTCACTACTGCTGGTAATAAAAACTATGGGATATGCCTCAGGACGAAATCATGTTTATAGACTTTTTAATGCACTACAGCTTTATTCATATTACATTTAGTGGCATGTAAATTCATGTTCATTCTAATGAAATAGCCCCAAGAAGTGTCAAGTAATGTAATTTGAAATGTTTTGCATTACATGAGACGATTTATTTAATGGTGAGTCTGCTAATAACATTACATTACCATGGATACACGAGGTTAGATCGATGCTGAAACATATCCATAAATTAACTCTCATGACTAGTGCGTTGGAAAATTGCATGTGTACAATAAACAAAGTATGGCTGAAATATCACTGTACTATTATGTATCTGATGTTTTATCCGGTGTTTCGTATTTTCCCCCGACATCACAGACAGGTTACAGAATGAAACCAGCCATTAACTTATATACAATTATGAACTTATCTGAATTTGATTGATTATCGGGTAGTCAAAAAGTTACATGTTACAGCTTTGACCAAAAACTATACCGGTAAATGTAGAGGCACAGACTCACCTGTCAGTTTTACTGTTCCCCAGACCTAAGTGCTGCGTTATTAACTTTTTGTAGGCCTGAACTGTGCTGTTGTTGTGCTTGGGACTCCGTGCAGTACGGTTGGAGCTGAAGAAGGAGTGATGATCCACACAGGACCTCCAGAGGTTCTTACAGGACTTGGGACAGGGAAGAACCAATGACATCACACAGTCCTGGGTCTCCCCCTGAAATATTCAGGTTAGGATCTGTGTTAGCTATTTTTTTTTTTTTTTTTTAACATATTTTATGTGTAGAAACACAAAAAATGGAGGATAATCATAGACATGGACACAGTTCATCACACACAGATTTCAGCTCTTAGACGCCAAGACAGGAGACATGCCAACAAACAAAAACAGAAACCTAAACAGGGCACTAGTTGCTGTCCATGTCCTATGAGTAACAGTCGGCTAACATTTCCTTCCCTATGTTGTCTTTCTGCAGACAGAAATTACAAATGGCCCTTTCCAGGGAACAAATATAATTGACAATTCCTGTAAAAAAGGTCCACAGTAGGGGGTTTCTCTTAAGTAAGCATTAGGTGACAGCTTTTTTCTTACATGCAACAAAGAAAGTCTTCAGGAAGTCTTTGTTAGGTTTTATACGGATTGAGATCTTTATAATTGTATCTTTTAAAGTCAAGTTAGTTTTAGTCAAGTTAGCATATATATATAAAAAAAGTACAGCATTTCAGCAACATATATTGTACATTTTCAGAAAAAAATAAGGAATTAAAAAATAATTAATATATAAATGTTTATTGGTCATTACTGATGTCACAAGCTATTACTACAGAGAAAAGATAGTAGCTCCATTAGAACCAAAGATACCCATTTAGAAATTAATTAATATAATTGGATATAGGAGAAAAAATACTGACTATATGATACTATGATACAGACTACATTAGAAATGTGAATATTGGCTGTCCTAACCAGTCTTTCCTCAGTCCAAAGGACAAATAAAAGAGTAGAGGTAATAAGGTACTCACATGTTTACGTTTAAGATGTATAAGGAAGCGCTTTCTCTTAAAAGAGATCTTGATAATGTTTCCCCTGCAAATAAAGACAGTTATTGATTATATGTTTGAAAAAAGAACCAATCCACTTATATAGTGCTATTATTTCTCACCAGGGGAAGAAACTGGAGCAAATTGCATTACAGAAAATTGCAACACCACTTGATGCCAAACCCACCATCAGCGGGGCATTGTTTGTGTCCTGACAGAGACAGAAGAAAGGAATTAACACAATGCACAGAAAGTTTAAGTAGGCCATGAGCAAGGTTAAATCAAGGGAACCTCAATACCATGGCAGCATGCAGCTCTACTCCATATAATTCCAGAGTCCGTGCTGTGTTGAGAAAACACAGCTCTGCCTCGCTCTGCTTCAATCCCCTGAGAACACACACACAGCCAGAGAGAGACACATAAAGCAACAGAGAACCAAACACACAGCAGCTCAGTTGTTTTCACATGGTAGCATATAATCATATGACTGCATTACTTGTGCTGCGGATGTAGATCTTCCACTTTTGACAGGAAGTCTTCATCCTGCTCAGGGATAAAGTGGCACTTTGAGAGGTAACCAGAGAGTCGGGACGGACAGTGATCCCCCAGCTCAGCTACGGGTTTATGGAAAAAGACACTAATAAACAGGCATCCATTATAATGACACCTAGGGCGGTGTCAGAGAGCTGATACTTATTGAGAGTCTTCAACAGAAATAATTACTTTGTTATTATTAAGTCGTTAATCATTTGGTTCGCTATCAGGAGAAAGAACCCGACTTACACTGCACAGCATAAGAGGCCAGCACTACAGCTGCACTGAGCGGGCACTGCAACCTGCAATCAACACAGACGATTACATTGTGTAACAGTTATACACAAACTGTGCACAAGGTGATACTTCATGGGCTTGTGTGTGTACCAACCACCCTTCTCTAATGTCACTCCTGATCTGGAGGAAGTACAGGTGCCTGCAGGAATCACAAAAGAAGAACTACTACTTCATGTCCGCACTGTCAAAAACAGTAACTGCTTGAACTTGAGCTTTAGCTCATTACAACTAATGTTGGATCACAAAACAGATCAATAACCTGTGAAAATATATAATAGAATAGAAATGAAAAGAAAAGACACATAATCTCACCTAGTCTGTTCATACTGCAGAGAGTTGGGATCTGAGATGAAGAACCGAACTCTGAAGTTCAGATAAAAGGGTGATACAAGACCTGCAGGGAAATGTCACCTTGTCAAAAATGGCACATATCTAAGTTCACCTTCATAGTCTACTGTAAATCTTTAAAAGATTAGCAATTCTAGGCCAAGACAATAGATTCTCTGAAGCCAAAATCAGATACCTTTTATCTGCTTCTTCAAGGGCTTTTCAGGCTCTAACCACCTCTGAGAGAAAGAAATTCAGTAAGTGTAACGGCTAACTGGGGCTAAAAAAAGCATTTATGCAAGTACACCCTGTGGTTATCATCATCTAAACAGCAATCAGAGATTGCAGTACATAACAGTACAGGCTGAAATGTGCCACAGTTGAACAGTGAGCTCACAGGAGAGTGTGTGTTGGCTGTGATAGAGGCGATGGCTGTGCTGGATTCTCTGATCTGCAGACTGAAGAGCTGCCTCTCTTGCAGGCCCAGGTGGTCGCATACTTGATCCAACAGAACCACACCTTCATCCTGTTTCTGAAAGGGAAACACACAACAAACACTCTTATTATCAGCCAAAACTCTGACGTAACAAAGTTTTATTTATTCTTGTAAATATACTGTGCAGTTGGACAGAGATGGTACAGGTATAGATGGTGCTAATTGTTTTGGCTGTCATGAAATTTTTTTGATTTCAAGCTATCACTACTTCCCCTGAGAGATTAATAACATTTATCTCATCTCGTCTTGTACATATGTTAATAAATGGTTACAAATGTTGTAAACCTAACATAATAATAAATAATGTATGTATATAGGTGACAATCTGCAGTGCAAAACTGGGTTTTGTAACCATTTATAGTTTTATTAATAAGTCTGAGGCAAAGCCAATGGCTCGTTTGCATTTTCCACCCCTTTTTCCTATGTTACTGAAAACATATTCTGAGCTCTTCTCATCACGCAAGAATGATGTTTACTGTAAACTGGATGAAAAAAATGTATAACAGTAAGCACAATACTTTGAGTTAGTTAGATATAGAATACATTTAGTTTAACTGCTCTACGTTTTTGGAGTGATATGCATTTACAGTAAATACTAGTTAAAAACAGAAACTGTGAACCATATCTAAACAGAGGAGACATAGGAGCAGTTTAGAGGGAGGTTAATAATGGGATCCTCCACACATTACATCCACAGCATTCTCCCTGATGTCCCATGGTTCACATAAAAATGCTGCACAGCTGATGTCCTAGAAAGTGATGGTACACTAGTCTTTCTGCATGCACGTGTGGATGTCAGCATGTTCACTGTTGTCAGGCTGCATCTGACATGATATGCTGATGATGGAAAAGTGTGAAAAACACAATAAGCTGCAGAAGGTGAATTTCTCCTTCAAACCAAGGTCACAGTAGTAATTCAGAGATGTGGATCAATGGGAAAAGGAAAAAATAGTCTGTCACTACATCACGCACTGACAATACGATCATTAAAACAGCAGAGACAGATAGGACCAACATATGATCTCCTCAGCAACAGACAGGAAATATGTGTGTCTGCATGTGTGTGTGTGTGTGTGTGTGTGTGTGTTACATACGCTGACTTTGAAGGTCTGAATGGTGCCGTCCAGCAGCTGAACTAGGCAGAGCAGGTCCGGTTTTGGCATGTCTGTTACCACGGTAACTCTGCCTCCCTCTCAAGACAAACACCCTGCCCTTAGCTCGTCAGGAGAGGGGACCTGGAAAACACACACACACACACATACACACACACACACACACACACACACACAACCACAAAAACAGTGTCAGATGTTTCCAGACTGTTGTCTTCCAATGAAAACACCTCTCTCAGGATGACATTGTGTGGTGAGTAATATATGTTATGGATGGGTTGAATCGAGCTGCAGTGAGTAATGCACTATGAATGTGAGGAGTGACTGTGTGTGTTTGTGTGCGTGTGTTTGTGTAATTCCTTATTATTTGGCCTGGGTCTGAACATGTCCCTTTCCTCTCCCTGCTGCTCCCCCTCTGCATCTCTCCGCCTATCGCAGGCAGCTGAATGATAAGAATGTTAAACATTTTCAGAGTTGAACACGCCCATCTACAGCATAAAACGCATCTCAGACCAGTGTCTGGAGGCAATGCATGCTGCATCGACAGAAAACATGCACACAAACATGCAATAATGTATGCATGCATGCATGTACAGGACATACCCAAGTCTGACAACCAATGCAGGCCTGGAGAATATGTGTGTGCACGTAAGGATATCTGTGTACATGTGTGCTGTGTGTGCTTCCAGGTGAACTATTAATGGATCTGGGCTAGTCTGTCTCACACTCTTTCTGAAGGGACACACAGTGTTTGAGTTAATATTTGAACTTGGTGACACACTCTGAATATATTACGACAGAGCTGCTCCCAGTTCGAGGCTTTTTTTCCCATAATAACCCTTTCACAGAATGGCCTCTAATGAATTTACAAGTAAATGTTACATCTAAAAGTAGATCCGTCATCTTGGAGACAGTATGACTTCACTGGGATGCATCTTGCATGAATTTCTGGTATGCACCATAGAGAGACATAATGTTTGTATACACATCACATGCCTGAATAAAACCAGAGTTCCTACTTTTTGATGTTTAACTGTCTGTATACTCCTTTTCTGCCACATCATGGCTGGTTTTACATGGGTGATCAATAAGTACGTCCAACCTCGTCTCGACCGGTCCAACAAACACACACACACACACACACACACACACACACACACACACACACACACACACACACACACACACACACACACAAATGAATAATCAAGGCCCATGTCCAAGTCCAAGGCCCATATTTCTGTTTTCGGACTGTCCTAACTCGCCGATAATGAACTGTGCTGTGACCTTGCTGTACTTTGACCCACAGCACGAACAAGGAACCTGTTGACAACCTGAAGTTTTCTGGAGCTACACCCAAAAGGAGGAACACACCGCAGCCAAAGTTTCGCTGCCCGTACTACTTGGCCGGGAGAAGGGTTTTTTTTTTTTTATAGAAGAAAAGACTTTAAATGTAAAATAAATCAGTACTACCTCACTCGTCTCGCTTCAGAGACGGCTCATATTCCGCCGTGTGTCCGCTGTGAAGCCCTCAGGTCGAGGCGCGTCGGCAGGACCAGGTAGAGTTAGGTAAATATCCGGGACAAGTTTCTCATCCCTGGCTGTGCTCACTCCGCGCGGCCCCGCCCCTCCACCGCGCGCGCGCTCGAGCTCCTGCCCGAGGTGCGCGCTCCGGGAGGCGCGCGGATGAATCACTGAAAAACAAAACAAAACAATAATAAAAAGTATGTGCGTGTTATTATGATGCTTAGAACTGTACTTTTATAATCAACGTGAACAAATTAATTTATAAAGTAACCACTATTATTTCTGCAGCACATTGATGCAGTTAATTTTCAGTCTGTCAGTGAAATATTAAATAGGTATTGCATGGTAGTAAACACCTAAAACAATTAAACACTCTTTTAAAAACCATTAATACCTGAAACTAGTACATGTTTTGTCTTTAATATGAATAATAAAGAAATAATAATTATAATAAAAACGTTTTAACATTCGGTAGTAGCTTATACCACTATGTTTTCCTTCTTCGATGAGCCTCTCCCAAATTCACATATATTTAATAGTAGGCTATATTCACTTTTAAATACATTGGCGCGTCACATAACATGTGAGACGTTTTTGTCCCTTTTATTGCAGTTGTAACACAAAGGAATGGATGTTCCTTTGTTAAAACGTACTTAAGTCATTGTGTTGGATTTGTGTGTGTGTGTGTGTGTGTGTAGTTGAATGAAGGTACAATAACAATTCCTATGTGATTAAAACAAACAGAAAGGTGTCGGACTGCTCAGCCAGTTCCTCCGGTTTACTGACACCATCTACAGGAGAGAATAAGTACTGCGACTGCCATTTAGTCTGTCAAATATAAAATACATAAAAACATTAGTTTATAAACTCAGTAAATAGTGTACTATAAAATTCTACAACTGACA
>JAPSES010000228.1:6928974-6958844 GCA_029822895.1 Maxillicosta whitleyi
CTCTAAAATCTCTGATCTCTGTTTGTGTAGGTATGAGTATCACTGGGCGGACCAGTAAAATATGCAAGCAAAACTTTCGAATTTGCAAAAAAAGAGGAGTGATTTTCAAGCAAAACTTTAAAAATTTCAAGCAAAAGTTTTTAACTCACAAGCAAAGAGGACTGATCTATAAGCAAAATTATGTTTTCTTTATTGCCACTAATTGTTTATTGCTCTCAAATCTGTTTTTGGTTGCAAATCTATTCTTTTTAATTGCAAATGTATTGTTTTTGATAGATGAATAAAGGAACAAAATTCTCTCCATACAAAACTACTTCAACATTCATATCATTGTGTCACTTGTGCAAGTTAAAAAAAAGCAGTTTGTCATTTTTTTTGAACAAGTTGCAACTGCTTTGGCACATTCATTCAAGTGATTATGTACAATTCTCTGCTGTTTGCTACATTATCAATTGCTTATATCCCATTGATCAAAATATATTATAATGTGGCTGTGTTGAATATTCTCACTAACAGCACTGCATACAGTTTTCCCTCAGGAGATTGTCCTATGTTCACATTGCAACTTTTGTTTTTTTCTTTGTGTTATACAGTGTTTGTCTTTTCCTGTCTGTATTGCAATGCCATGGTCTGTCATCAAATTACAGTACAAGCAGTAAGAGTATAAATTTGAATCTTGTCCCGTCTTTTGCAATCAATCTCCCACATTCACTGAGGTGTAAGTTACAATTTACAATAACTGTCATCAAAACTTTAGCCATAGTTTACATCAGAACATGCCTCCAGAGTACACTGTTATATTGACAACATGACTAAGCAGTTTGGCTGTTTTATCCAAACACAATGACACAAGGACTTGTCATTCTGATGGCACAAACATATTCATTAACAGAGATTTACTTTTCAGGGATGAACTAAGGACTAGCTTTTGCAGGTAATCCATGGTGTTTTGCTATTTGTACAAATTCTTTTAAGAAATTCACTTACTGTTTTACAAATGTGGAGGATGATTTAAGGAATGTACCAAAGTGACTTAGAAAAACTGTAAAACACAAACAACCCATAAATGACATTTTTCAGTTTTCTCCTTTTTGGCAACTGAATATACTTTAGCTGATTGTAACTATTTTAACACCATTCTTGGTCCAGATTAATCAGATGCTGCCAGTTGTTGATTAAATCATTACTATTTCCTTTACCAAGGAGGTTATGTTTTTCCTGATGTTTCCCTGTTACCAGTCCAGCATACACTATTTTTGAAAATTCCTTCTGATTTGACAATTTAAGTCATTTTAGGCCCAAGGTCCAGATCATCAAACATCCAAAGATGCCCATTTGGTAACATGGAGTACAATTTTTAAATAGTATTTCTCAAAAAGTAACCACATACATGTATAGTGTCAAGATCTGGTGCCACAATAACTTAGGTCATAATAAATCATTTTCTGGTACCTTCATGAAATGTGATACTTACATTTATTGAAATTACTTGAGATCAAAGTCTACCACTTTTTATGGATCGGTTCCCAAAATTAAGGAGTGTATCATTGACCCAGACTCAAACATTCCTCCAAGTTTCCTGAAAATTATAGCAGGCGCTTTTTTTTTTTTTTTTTTTTTTTTTTTTTTTTTTTTAATAATCCTGCTGACAGACCAAATGGATCATCACATAATCTCCTTGGTGAGAGTAATAACATTAGAATGAATCATATGAAAAACCTTTGCTCTAATATTTAAGCAAACAGTAATAACTAAGGCCTTCATCACAAGGCAGATGATATAACCATGACGCCTCAAGTTTCCAGTGTGTGTTCTGATGATGTCCCCTTTACTTTTTCCTGTGGTTGAGAACAGGTTTTGTGCAGTGGGGTGGCATGATGGGCTTGTCCACTGGGTGAGATTCATGTCTTGTGAAAATGTCACACACTGTATGTGGACTTGTTTGTTGCATGCCTGAAAACCAGCCCTGGCTAGTTCCCATCGGACAAGAGGTTTCCGATTATGAGTAGTGGGTCTGACTGGCAAAGACCGGTTCACTTTGAGGTAACTGGAAGGAGGGGCGTTGCTTCACCATCTCTCACTCCTTTTCTTTCCCAAGCCTGGGCTGTAACAGCGAGGAACCTCCCCCTGTAGCTGTCCGAGGATCAGCTTTCTGCAACAGTAACCAAGACACCATGTACTGACTCGGCTCTGAACCCAGCTGTTCCACATTTAGCTGGCAGAGACACAGACAAACCTAAAGTTATTTCAGTATATGTGCTTCATGTCCCATTTCTCTAATTGCGCCATTGTAATCTGATCATTCACTGTATTCCTTTGGCACTCTCCTGTTGCTCATATTTAGTTTCAGACAAAACTGACCTCCTGTTTAAAGCTATGATAGTCATTACTCCACTGTAGCTGAAGATCTTCCTATAGGTTCTTTGGTCTTGATGGCAGAGATACGTCTAGTTTTAATAGTCATATTCTTATTTTTTAAATTCCTCCATACTTACTGAATCAAAGTCAGTATTGTGGCTATGTTCTTAATGTCACAGCCCTTTTCCTTCTCTAAACTCATCTAAATATGCCAGGCCCTTGATCCCATTTCTATTTTTATTCATTATATAATCATACAATATTTATTTTTTGATTATGTAATTCTCTTCCATACAGAATGATTTACTGTACTGACTGTCTGGAGTGTATTGAGCTGCTAATAAAATAAAATTATGAATCAACAGTTACAGTTGAGGTACTCCCAGCAGCTGATCATATATCATGAGCTCTAAACTGGGTCTGGGACAGTGTGAACAGGTCTGGCTATTTCGCAGACATGCAGCAGCCACGTGATGGCACGATAGATAGTGAGATGTCACGCTAGGATGCCGTCATTCATGTACACACACTAGGTTAAAGCTTCCATGACCCATTAACTATACTTAGATTTAATGAGGAAAAAACATGAGGTGCAAAACTGATTATTAAAAATTACCCTTGACTTTATCCCTTATTCTTATGTTTATAAGTTGTCTGACATTAACCCATAAAGACCCAGACAGCTACGACCAACCACAGTCATCTACTGGTATAACATATTTAATAACTTCTGAACTTTTAATCCTATACATGTCAATAATTGGTGTAAAATATAGTTAATCTTACCATGCCCATCAGATATGACCATATTTGGACGTTAAGAGGCTCCATTGTTACCATGGAAACATCTTCTACAATATTTATTCACCAGTCAAACCCATGGAATTGGATCAATGGCATTGGATGGAAACGTTGGGTTTATGTTCAGATAATTAAAGATTTTGTTGGAAGAGTCACTTTTTCTTCAATTTTCTCTGTTTTTGATATTATGACAATTGACTTTAATCTCAGCTTTTATGAACATCTACATGATTAATAAATTAAATGTTGGAAAATATTTGATTTCCACAGGAAAACACAAAATACAGAGGATAATATTACAATAAATTGTATTAAACCGTTTAAGGACAGTTAAATATACAGGAAAATTCATTTGGGAACTGCCACAAATGTCACACTGGGTCCTTATGGGTTAAAATGGTCACGAGTGATCAGAGGTTTACAATTAGTTTTTGTGTGGGAATCATTTACTGTGTCCTTCATAGTCCTTAGATCTCAATTGAACTGAACTGAACTGGGAGATTGAACATCGCTCAGTTCATAGTTCACAGCCTCAGTTCCAAGGAGCCAAGAAACTCTTCTAGAGACACAACTAGCACACTTTCTGTCAATTATTTGCCTGTTATGTTTCTCTTGTTACATGATTAACGCTCAACATCACAATCCCCAGCCCATAACACTAACCTTGACATAACTCTAATCCTAACCCTCACCCTGACTTTAATACAATTTAACATTCATTTTGAAACCAAGTCTCAACCATCAAGCTGCCCTTCAATAGAGAATCAGACTGACATTTAAGTTTAGGTCCTGATCTCAATGGTTACAAACACAAACTCACAAAGGCTGTCCTACAAATCATACAGAGGTTATGTTTTAATGCATTTCAGGACTTTACATTAATGTCTACCATAAGCTTTACTACAACCCATACCATTATGATACATACAGTACTTAGCCTTTTTCCTAGAGCTACTTTGAGTGTTCTTTAGTCTTTATAGTGTGATTGTAGGCAGAAATATTCATTAAAACTAATTACTAATCCTTCCAGACCAAGGTGTCTTTATACCACAGTCAACTGAGAGACAGTCACTCCACTAAGGAGACCTCCAGTTCACTAGTTGTGACATTACTAACACCAATTAACCAGACATCTCAGAATTAGGTCATACTCAAGAAGGTGAATATTTATGGAGTTACTAATTGTCATTACTTTGTAGAAATGTGTTTCCACTTTGACATTAATGAGTTGAGTTATTGTTGGACATTCTCTGGCAAATAAGTCTATTTATATTTATCAGGGTTCTATTTTTTATGTGATTAAAGAGGGGAAATATTAAATAATTGAAAGAGTAGTACCGAATCAAAACACAAAATCGTGTCAAGGCACTTGACATAGAGAGGTGAATATTACACAATATTATACTGAGAAAATAGGAACAGATCCCCTAAGTGAGCACTTCACCAGTGTGAAAACAGAATCCTACAACACTACCTGGAAAAGCAAAAACATGCCTAAACCTAACCCTTACTCTGACCCTGAAACTAACCTTAATCCTAACTTTAACCTTGTGTGAACCCTCAAATGCAATCATTTACACTGTGAGCTCCAGTCTCATATGTGTCCTCGAAGAAAACCGTGTTCTCACATGGGTGTAACTACATCTAGGTCATCACAACACACATATATATTCAATTTTATTTGTGCTGAAGGACAATAGAGTTTTCCCTCAGAGACACACACTCATGTCCCACTGGTGTTCCCACCCACTCATAGACTTACTGCAGTGGAGCTGGCTATCCTGACTCTAACCGCCTGTGAATGGAAAATGTTCCAAAAACATGCATGGGAAATAAAGTGCGGAAATAAAAAATGAGAGACATCCACATGAGAATTACCGACTGACCACAGTCCATGGACTGACTCCCACTTCAGCTACAAGTGGACACACTATGTTGCGTTCATTGCCAACAGCATTCTTCAACATCTGACGTACTTTACGGCATCTTAACTATTCAGCGAGCCTACTTTTCGTTGGGCGTAGCTCTTTATATTTGCCGTCTTTCTCTGCCCGGTCACGTTATTATAAACCGTGACAGATACCAGGTACTTCTAACTGTCCCAGAAACAGACACGAATCAGCAGAGTAAAGAAAATACGGCTTATCGAATGTCGGAGGAGTGCGCCCCTGTAATTGTGAAACCTCCGAGGGCACTTAAACGCGTCATTCCTGTCTTCTCCGTGTCCTGCTGAAACCGTCTTCACCAGAGCACTGGGCACTCTGGGGTAAGGGGTCTTCTGGACAGGCTGGGAGCAAGCTGTGCACCTCTCCTTTGACTTTTCAGTTAAAGATTTTATCCAAATGACTGTCACACAAGACCAGCCGATGACTTATGCGAAAATGAGAGGGCTTGTGTCATTTTTCTCAGGTAAGGACACTAACTTTAACTTTTACCTGATTAATCAGATTACTCAAGTGGTTAAACAGTCAAATCATTAAGCATGTGGAAGTGTTGTACAAATGTCAACTGGTACCCATTAAGTTGGAACTGTGATTATAGACTCATTCTTCTTTTTATTTTTATTTATACAACATCACTAATCACCTTCTTTGACCAGATGCAATAATTACATACTGAGGCCCAGTTACACTTAATCTGTTAAGAGTAAATCACGTTGTCACAATCATTTCTCGAGAAGTGGTAAAAGTGTTTTATTTCAACTTTTTGGGCAGCAGTGTACAATATACACCTCTAAAGGCATTGGTATAATCTAAAAGACCTATCACTTCTTGCCCTATTTACACGCTTGAAGCCAGAATACACAAGTCATTTTATAATAGTTTCATAACCTCATGTTGACATTTAATAAGTAAATACAGCAGCTGTGCTCTTATGCAAGTCTTGTAACAGCTCTCCTATCCTATGTCTTCAGCTCTGCTCAAAGGGAAGAAAGGCGGCTTCAGTGACTTCATTCACAAGCTGGCTTCTACTCAGCAACTTTGCCAACAGTAAGTCAGCAGAACTGTATGCAGTTTTGTATTTTATTTTTGCATGGGCATGTTATTTCCCTGGAGTAGACCTCATAAGAACCCCCAGACTCATATGTACTTTTTTTTGCTGTCCTCTCGTTTGAAGCCCGAACACTCAAAAAATAATTTGTCGACAGAGCAGACGCAGAAGAGAGGAGAAGAAGAGTACCACGGTGAGTACACCTCAAGATGTGCTGACTGTTGACAGGAGATGAAACTGAATCTGACCTCCTGAATATCCTATCCCCCTCTGTCATTTATCTCCTCAGAGCTCAGCGAACCCTGAAACATCTCAGTAAGTTTTTCCTGGTGTCCCTGAGTATTTAACAGTAAGACTTCTGCTTTTTGCTTCATGCCTTCCAGCAACTATTTATTCTTCCAACAGTGTATCTAGAGACTACTTAGAATAAAATATACAATTATAGAGCCGGTGGTGGGAATAAGGTGCAGTAATTTAAAAATGAAGTAAATGTATACTGGGAAGACTGTCACCTCCTTAACATGCCATACCTTAACCCATAAAGTCATTTAAAAAGCATTAATACATTCAAACAGTGTGCAGCAACTTTTATTATGTAATATATTAGCCCCAGAAAAATGTGTTTGTCCATTTTCTCAATTACCCAGAGTGAAACCCTCAGACTTTGACTACCTCAAAGTTATCGGCAAAGGGAGTTTTGGAAAGGTAGGTACTTTCTACCCTTGTAAATTATTGGTTTTTAATAGTGTTTTTTTGGGACATTAACTGTCATAGGTGACATCTGTACAGGTGCTGCTGGCAAGACATAGAAAACATGGAGGGTACTACGCTGTGAAGGTCCTGCAGAAACAAATGATTGTCAAAAGGAAAGAGGTAGAATATCTATCTATCTATCTATCTATCTATCTATCTATCTATCTATCTAGCTACCTACCTACCTACCTACCTACCTACCTACCTACCTATCTTGCCCAATATGTATGATGTTTAATTAAATCTTATATCATGTATTCTCTCATCAGTCATAGTTTTCCCTCATAATACCACCCCCCCCTCCCAAAAAAACCAAAAGTAACACTAAAACTAAATAAAAATCAAGCTCAAACTCTTCATTTTTGTCAAATATAGCGACTTGTGCACTTGTAACACTAACTATAACTATACTAAAGTCACATCCCACACTTAAATACTAAATTAAAAGTAAAAAAAACTCAAAGTAAGTCCGTTTGTCTCCTTACATGTATCCATACAGCAGAGACATGTGATGGCTGAGCGAAGTGTATTGGTGAAGGGGCTGCAACATCCATTCCTGGTGGGACTCCATTTCTCTTTCCAGACACCGAACACTCTTTACTTCGTCTTGGATTACATTAACGGAGGGGAGGTACGTGTGTAAAAAAACAACCCATAAGACATATAACCTCTGTTATGGTTTCTGTTATGGTGATATTACTCTGTAAATCTTTAACTTTTACTTTACGACTGCGCACACTCTCAACTCCCAATGTGAGACCAGCAGATTATTTACTAGTCAGTCATCACTGTAACTGTAAACCTGGGTCAGCCTGACCAAACCAGAGTCCTCACTGACCTGTTGATTTCCAAAATATGTGACCACTTGTTTTGGTTGTGCACAGCTTTTCTATCACCTTCAGAGAGAGGGATCATTTCCAGAGCCAAGAGCTTCTTTTTATGCTGGAGAGATGGCCATGGCTCTGGGCTACCTTCACTCTCTTAACATTGTCTACAGGTAAATATACACACAAGTCATAAACACAAGTTTCTGCAAAGTCAGTACAGTTTTCTTTTCTCAACATTTGCTCACTTTCTTCCCTCATGTTTGATTTAGTGCATAGTAAATGATTATGTGCTAACAGCCTGACACGACTAGAACTTAAGGAACGTGAACCCAAATGCAGAGAGCAAGGGAAGGAGCAGTCAACTTAAAAATACAAAAAACAGTTTATTGAAATCAGAAAGGCAGAGGTACAAACTGAGGCAGGCAGAAACGAAAGTCAAAATCCAAATCAAAACACACATGCTGAGGTACAGACAGGAAAAACTTTCACAGGAACATACGAGAACAGACAGGGTCAGGACAACAGAATGAACCAACAAAGGACACAAAGACAAGACACACTTTATATACAAGAGGAGAAACAAGGAACAGGTGATAGACATCAGGGATAATTAGGGGAAGACACAGGTGGGAGAAACGAGGAACCGGAAGTAAAGACACATACAACACACAGACAGGAAGACGCAGGACAGGACTAATGACTGGCGGCAGACGTGACACAGTCTGTCGACTGGAATTGGGGGGTAGGACTGGATAAACATTGGCTTCTTCCTACTCCCCCCTTTCAGGCAAAACAATTGTTCTTTCTTTTATTATCATATTCTTTTTATTTTTTTGTTGTTGTTGTTTATCTTGTTAATAAGTATTACTATTTCCCCCTATATTTTGTATCGGGTTTGTCAGAAAAATAAACTGAAATTTATACATGTTCTGTTTATTGAATTTATTAAAAAGCTGTTAAATGCTGATCCATACTGTTTCATCACACAACAAAAGAGAAAATAAAGAAGCAGAATTCTTATAGTTTTTGCATCTTTAACTACAATTTCTGTGTTTCTGTAGAGACCTCAAACCAGAAAACATCTTGCTGGACAGTGATGGTCATGTGATGTTGACTGACTTTGGGCTTTGTAAAGAAGGTGTGGCCTTAGGTGGGATCATGCACACGTTCTGTGGCACACCTGAGTACCTCGCTCCAGAAGTGCTCCAGGGCCACCCATACAGCCCAGCTGTGGACTGGTGGGGCCTCGGTAGTGTGCTTTTTGAGATGCTTTATGGACTGGTGAGTGAATATTTCAGACAATCCATGATCAAACCACAATTGTTGTAAAATCTACATATATTTCTGAGCAGAAATGACTTCTCCTGGAGCTCCCTGGTAGAACGTGCAGTGCCCCATGTAGACTGAGGTGGCCTGGGTTTGATTGTGACATGGATTATTTGTTTGATTCTCTGGTCTTTCTTTATTTCTATAATGGATAAAATAGATTACTGCATCTTCTCGTTTGTTCTCACAGCCTCCATTTTACAGCCGAAACAAAGAAGAGATGTTTGAGAAGATCCTTTACGCTCCTTTGCAGTTGCGCAGTGGGGTGTCCCAGGCGGCATGCTCACTGTTGGAGGGACTGTTGGAGCGAGACGTCAACAAGCGTTTAGGAGGGAGCCTCGACATTGTTAGTGGACACAAAATATATATATAAAAAAAACATTAATACATACAGAACACAAAGGGGGTAACTAAGGTTTTTGTTTGGTTTTTCTTCACCCAGATGGAGCTGCAGGAACATCCCTTCTTTACATCCATCAACTGGGATGACCTCCTGGCAAGGAAAGTTAAACCTCCTTTCATCCCAAAAGTGGTGAGTGCCATTTAGTCAATTTGTGAGACACTGTGTTTTCTTACCAGTTCCCTTGACTGTGTCTGTTCCTCTCCTCACAGACTGGCCCATGTGATGTCCACTACATTGACCCTGCATTCACACAACTACCCATTCCTGCCTCTGTGGGCATGAATGAGAGGGGCCACGCAGGTGGAGCTAGCGAAGCCTTCGTGGGGTTTTCCTACATGAACCCAGTGGAGTATGTAGCCGCAGAGCCGGTTTCATAATACTGTCAAATCCTCTGGGAGTATGATTGTTCAAATATTTATTTTCATGTCATAAATTATTAAATTAGAGTCTATTTTTAAGGAAAAAGTAAACACTGAAACCGTGCAAATCAGTGTGTGATGATATTTTATATGGTATATATTTTATTAAGAAATATTTTTAACTTATTACTGTTACATGAGTGCTATTGTTTTAAAATGGCCTTTTTACATTTTAGAAGAGGCTGGAAACTATTTGACAGGTAATGTATCTGAATATGGAACAATAAACAGTCCTTTTGTAGTAATATTTATTGTTTTACACTTCACATTTGTATCTTCAAAATAAACATAAAATACATGATGCTTCACAGTCTCATTCAGCTTATACATTCACATCTTACAAAGGCATTGAAATACTTCACAGATGGACTTTAAATACTGCATAGTGGCAGAAGAATTGTGCGTTACAAGCAAAGTACAAAGTAAATATGATTCCATTAAAAGTCGATCGCAGTCTCTATATTCCTAAAACATAAGATAGCCTCAGCTTTGGAATGATATGTGATGGAAAAGAAACAGTGAGTCTTTTTTTTTGTGACAAAAAAAATCATTCTCTGCTGTGAAAAATGGAATGGTTGTCTCTGGGAGGAGAGTATCTGATCTGTTCCTTTGTAACCCACTTCACAAGACTGTGCATTAAACAGCTTGGCTTGTACATAGAGATGTTTTCAGTACATGCTGAAGGAGGCGTAGCTCTGGTCGCTCTGGCAGGTGAAGTAAGCGATCAGCTGTCCATTGCAGATCATCAGAAACAACCCACTGCCTATGGAGAAACAAAACACTAATGTAACGCATGTGAATTTTAATGTAACTGACAAGTTGGCAGTTGTGTATCATACCTAAGGCAAGCCACCACTGCCACACCATGGGAAACTCCAACATTACTACAAAAATACAAACATGGGATCAAAAAACATATCTGGACCCAGCAAAGAGATGTGTGTGTCTACAGGTAACATTTGCTCACCTAGGCTGGTGATAAGAACATGCAGTAGAGTGACAGTGAGGGCGTAATCCCACACCCGCCTCCTCACCACAGCGGCAAACAGAATACCACTGCAAAAGTAGGTGAGCTCCAAGGACAGGAGGTTCACTAACAAAGACCATCACAGGGAAAAGCATATTAGTAGGCAAAGGTTTATATGCCGTGGTAATCATGTTCAGTATGTGTAGGCAGGTATGTATGCTCACCCAGGTATTTGGAGTTGGATTCAGCAGGCTCTGTCTTGAAGTCAAATGGAATCAGTCCATCAAAATGATCCAACCTAAAAGGGAGACAATTAGAAAATGTTTTTTTGAACTATTTATTAAAAAAAAAAGACAACCACACAAAACTACACTGATTAACATCATATCAAGATAATCTTACAAAAAAGGGAAGCAGGGCAAAAAGAGAAATCACCATATAGTCTAAAATATGTTGTGTGTATGTCTGAATACATATAGGTGGGTGTTTGTACGCCTTTATGTGTTTGTCATACTTCAGCCTATTCTTACTGTTTTATCTTTTCTTTTATATAGGTGCAGCACTTTGCAACTGTGTGTTTCTAAAAAGTGCTATGTAAATAAAGTTTTACTCAAAATAAAGTACAACACAGTGGCACAATAGACACAAAATAAAAATAAAACTAAAAGGGTGACAGCATAAAATCAATAAGAACAGATAGAGTCTAGTGCTGTAAAAAAAAATTAACTAGCGGAATCGGTTACTTGGGCTCTTGTGAAATGTCCAGCCTTTTTATTTATTTATAAATTATTTTTTTTAAATAGTACACAAAGCAGTGATCCCATATTTTATTGCATTTTTGCTGAGAGCCATTAAACATACACCTGATCCTTTCTGATTTAGCAAAGTAAAGGACTTCCCTGAGCCAAAGACTATGTGAGGGATGAGTAGGAGATTCCTACATGTGCAGTATCAGATGCATGACAAAGACCGTGGAGACCTTTTCTAGGGATGACAGTGCAGTGTAGGTGGATAATGTGCTTTTAAGTGCAATTATGGAGCAGATCTTGCATTACTGATGTACCACGAAAAAAGGAATTTCCAGTTATGGGTTACAGGGTGTGATCATAGAAATGTAAACATATTACGAAACTGAAACTCAAGTCAGGCTCTTGGTTGCAAGCTGTTTTGTTTTTGTGACCATTGTTAGGCAACAATGTATATTGCTTTGTGTTTTAAAGGTGTGGAGATGTTGAGTGCAAATGAAAAAGCCAGCTACTGTATGTATTCCAGTTGTATCAAAAGCTTAAATATATTTTATTTATCTGCGAAATTTTCATTATGAAACATCTTTGGCAGGTTAGGGAGGAAGATGATGACGGTGATGGTGATGCTGCTTTACGGAGTTCTGCTACTTTGCATGAGTTGGTGCTTGTGCGCATGCGTGTGAAGGTTTCTCTCACCTGAAGGCACCGAAACATACGCTCCCAATCATGTAGAAAAGGCTGTAAAATATGACCAGACACAGCAGCAGGTTGAAAAGCACGGTCTGTGGGATAGACACAGAGAAGGGGAAAACATCTCAAAACAAGTGTCAGATCTGTCTACCTGGCAGCATCACATAGCATACACGCAACATTAACAAATACCGACCTGAAGCTAAGTATGCAACCTTACCACATATTTTAGATTTAGTCTGGGGTGGTGTGCACTATGTACAGCTCCTATAGCATGTACTTTGGATTATGATCAGCTTTGACTCATCTTATGCTGTGTATATAACTATAAATTGTCTTCATTCTTGTAGCTGGTTATCAGTCGAACACGACTAACACTTACACGTCAGACTTATCACACAGAGACCTGCAGGTTAAATCAATCACCCACTTACCTTCGAGTCGACCGCCTTGCCTTTGAATGCCATCTCATGATTTTATATAATTTGATGTCGCAAAAATCCTCCAGGCTGCAGCAGTGTACGACCCCGCTAATCCACCAGAAAATGGGCTCGTTGTGCCATCTATCGGCGGACGTAAGAATTGCACCATAAGCGCAGCTTCTACCACCGAGCACTGAACTCATTTCACCTCGAATTGGGCGGCCCTTGTTTACTGATATATACACTTTTCTCACAAATATGCAGCGATATCGGTGAAAACCAGTGTTTCTAGAGATATTTTGTGTCTCGAGTACTGTCTGTCTTCGCCAACAATATGGCTAAACCGCCTCCTAAGAGCTGTACTCATACACCTCAGGAACCGACCGCCCTATGGGGGAAAATACTGCAGGTTTAGCTGGAGATCATTTAGCTAGTGGACAGTCAGTCACTTACTCAACTCTCTGTCAAATGCTACAAAAGATGAGGGAAAAGTAGTAGCTTAAACGAGCCTAAACAAGCCCAAGCACCAACCTTCATGTAGCAACAGCCACTGACAAAGGAGTGTAGATATGGCAGGAGCTCAACAGTTAACACAAAGGTATCTTGGACGATGTATGTGTACCAAACTGTAAACTCTGCAACAGCCTTTCACTGTAGGGACACTGGTGTGTTTCGGTGTGGGTTGTTTTAGACTAAAACTCATGTGTGTGTATTCATGTTGCCCGGTTTCATTTAACGCTATTTTCTTATTGTAAAGCATCCTCAGCCCACATCACTGTTAATGTGTTTGTAGACTTAAACCAGCCCACACTTTGCCGCAGCAACGTTTTCGTGTCATTTTGGTTGAAAATATCACTCCAGGTTCCTTTTTACAGGCCAGGATATTAAAACCTACACTTAGCTCCGACGTGTAGCAATTCATTATCACCTGGACCCCCACTCTTTCCGTATAAACCTGCTGTTTGGACACGACTAGGTGATATAAACTGTGAGGAAAAACGGTCAGTTGGACCAAAGGGGAACCAACCGCTCCTCAACGGTAATGGAGACACTGCGGTCCCTGCGCTTCATTCATACACACTCGTACTTCTTACGTTAATACTTATAGGGCTGTTACGGCTCGAAAAGCGAAGAAGTGCCAGAATCTCTCGGTAGTATTTGTCAAATCGGCGGTGTTCTGACTTTGTAGAGTGTTCACAGTGAATGCAGGCCTGGTATTGACCACCAATAGTAAACTGAACTTTTCCGAGACCCAAACTTGTCAGGCAGCGCATCTTACACGCATGCGCACCCCTCTATCCAGCTCTAAATAAGAGTTAAAACAGAAACGAGGTGAGTTCCACAATTTCTAAACAATATGGGCGTTAATACTCATTTATTGCCATTAACAGGGGCAAAATTGGAAAAACCGATTCTCATTTTGCCAATTTGCGCTTGTTCACATTATTTCCACTCTGATTTAAAACGGCGAGAATAAATCGTTTTTTCAAGTTTCTATTGAAGAAATTAATCAAGCAACAACGTAGAAGCTCATAACAGTGGTGCGATGTTAATGCGAGTTTTAACGCCCTTGTGTCAAATATTTGCGTTTTGCAGAATGCGTTTTCCTATTGTTATTAACCGGGAAACTTATTTATTACAGATTGTCCTTAGCTGGCTGCATCCAGTCACAATGCTACGGCTAGCCCTCTAGCAATCCCCAGTTCAGTTAAACGGAGTGGAGCTAGCTGACTGTTAGCTTCATGTCTGCGCTAGCTAGCAACCTGGGCTGACATTCCGTGACAAGGGGAAAGTGAAGAAAATAGCAAGAGTGAAGGAAAACACTAAGTCAGGAAATTACACAGCAAGCATTCGCTTTTGTTCGACGCGTAGCGGCTTTGTGTGATTTGTTTAAATTTGTAACTTGAGTAATTTACATAGTTTAAACGTGTTGGTGGCCTCTTCCTATGCTCCGCCATTTTGTATAAGACGAATGCTAATCATGGGCGCTCTTACACACACTTCATTTATAGCTAGAATAAAACTGGGCTGTTTAATGCAAAGTCAAACTTCATCAAGATCCTTGAGCACAGGCTGTTATTCACTTTTCATATTGTTATGACTACCGTGCAAACCAAAAATATTCCCTTAATTCAGTCTTGAACATGCGTCAACACTAAAACGTTATATCGTAATATTAGGCAGATTAAAACGCCTTTAACTTTGGTCAGTAGGCTCAGAAAACAATGTTCTCTTCAGAACTGATCAAATATTCACCCTCTTACTTGTTTATAAGCTGGCAAACAGTCGGTTTTTAGAGATACTGTTAAAACAAGGAAAAGATAAACTTGTGTGGTTAATTTAAAGTTGAGACCTCTTTTATCATGTTTGTCAATGAGTTTGATTAAGGTTCACTCTAATAAGGCCGTTTGTGCAAGTATTTCCCTGTTGGTTGGCTAGCAAAACAATATTATTATTGACTGTTTTGTCTGAAATCGAAGTGCATGGTGTACCCTGCAAGCCAGCACACAGTCGCCATCTAGCGGTGATGCTGCGCAAAACTGTTTATAAGTGCAGGCAGGAACTGCATGTGTTATTTGTATCACCCAAAGGTACCAGCAGACGAAGAGCACCTCATTGTGACGGATACGCTCATTGAACAGAATGGAATAACAGCAATGTGTAAATCTGATCTGCGATCTGTGCTTAACCTGTTGATATAACATCAACAGTAGAGCTAAAACATCAAATCAAAATTTTGGTTGAAATTGCAATATCCTAGTGACAACGTTTGCACTGTTTTAGTGAAAGTCAATGTGTCATAATATAGCATTAAAAAGTAAACATTGTGTTGCTACAGTATTGACCTACCTCAACCCCATTATCCATCAAAATATTCTTAGTATGATAAGTATCATTCAGATCCTCTCAATGAAATGTTTTTGCTCACATCTTACACTCTGTTTTTCTAATGTAGCCGTGTGACTGATTTTTGTTGTCTTGTTCTGGCAGATTGGGGATATCAGAGGAGTGGGAATGACTGACACTCCACCCAGTGATGGCCCTTCGCAGGGAGCTGAGTTTGACATGATGGGGGCCCTGGACTGGAAGGATGGCATTGCCACACTGCCAGGGAGTGACATCAGGGTATGACAGTGCATGTGGTGTTTCCAGGATCAGTCACTGTGTTTGTACATGTGGCTGGCAATTTAGTCATTTGTATGATTAAATGAAAACAGAGTTTGACAGGAAACATTTTTTTTGTAATATAACATTCACCTTTTAATATAACAGAACTATTTTCCACTTAATACATCCTATTAAATGGTGTTTAGTTGGAATCATTCAGGATGTGGCCTGTTTTCAACTTGACTTTAAAAATCCCTGATCTTTATTCCTTAGTTCCGCATGACAGAGTTTGGAACTCTGGAGATTGTCACAGACCTAGAGGTCAAAGGGCAGGAGGCAGAGCCTAATTGTGAAACCTTGGACCCGGCACCATCTCACAGCCCCACTCCTCCTCCAGAGGGCCAATCACAAACTGGCTTAGCCACAGCTCCAGCCAATCAGAATCAACCAGGATCATCTCAAGGTAAAACACTTAGAAAAGAAGTGTGACCTCTTATGACACTGCTATTGTAAAAACTTGCAGTGTTCATATTTTACTCTCCTCTCTTCTGAGAACTGCATTACTTAGATCAGCCCTTATGTCTGTCCTGTCCTCTAGCCCCTGGTCCTGTGCTTCTGTCTTTAGAGGAGGGTCCCAGTATGGAGGGCCCCAGTGTGGAGGTTGGTCCCAGTGTTGAAGTTGGCTCCAGTGCAGACATGGGCCCAAATGGGGAACTGGCAAGGTGCAGGGCCTGTGGAGGAAGTGTTGCCAGAGATGCTCTCCTTCAGGGCAAATACTGCAGCTCCATTTGTGCTCAGCCCTCCAGTGGCAGGTAAAATCACACACTGTGTCACTGGTGTCCTTCTTTATATTTTGGGTAGTTGCTCTCACGTGAGTGAATTTCTTTATCCAGATCATCTCCTGGAGAAGCAAGAGAGAGCCAAGCTGCTGAAGGTGAGAGACTGGGTAAACGTGTACGCAAAAAGAGGAAGATCTACATGGATTCTGGTGATGAAGAAGAAGACAATCAAGAAGAACCAGAGGTAAATGCCATTCTTTCAACATCTATCAGTAGTATGGTTTACTTCCATAAACACAGCACATGCAATTGACCCTTATCACTAATGTTTTATACATAGTACATCTTCTGGAGTTGGCAAAATGTGGCAGTAAGTGTACAGGACTGGTTATTAACATGTTTGATATTTTGTAGGAAAAGGCGAAAACTACCAAAGGCAGAAGAGGCCCAAAAATAGCCAAACTGGGTATGTCAAACCGCTGCTTCTGTGAGGCCAGGGCTGGATGTAGAGAGGGGTTGAAATTGTTATCTGATCTTTTTTCTGTCTGCTTAATTGTAAAATGTATAGGCTCCATGTACATGTAATGTGTCAGATAAGAGTGAATTACCTGATATAAACTGCAGGCTGATGTGAACAAAGTAGTTTTTTACACAAGTGTTAATGCTGGCAGTGTCCACTTAATTATTATGCCCCATTGGTAAACAAAATAAAATCACCTGACACTTGATTTGTCACTTTTTTTGGCCGCCCTCAGTGTCTGCACAACCCAATAAGAAACGGGCCTGGAGCTGGCCTGCATACCTGGAAGAAGAAAGGGCTATTGCTGCTCCTGTTAAACTTTTCAAAGAGGTAACATTTCCTCTGCACACATAGTTCTTTTATATCATCACACTGAACCAGGTGGGTTCATCTTTTCTCTCAAAAATAAATAACACTTTGGTCTATGTGTTTGTTGTAGCACCAGTCATTTCCTCAAAGCAGGAACAGCTTTAAGGTGGGAATGAAGCTGGAGGGCCTGGACCCCTGTCATCCATCTCTGTTCTGTGTGCTTACTGTTGCTGAGGTATGAGGACTATTGATTGAAGCTTTTGGACAACACAACACCGTGTATAATGTATTCCCCTTTCTTCTCTTTTGTATTAAATGGACACTCTTTGTTGCTCTGGCTCAGATCCAAGGCTATAGGGTACGACTTCACTTTGATGGCTACCCAGAATGTTATGACTTCTGGGCTAACGCCGACTCGTGGGATATAAAACCTGCAAGCTGGTGTGAAAAGAATGGACATAAATTATTGTTACCTAAAGGTAGTCACACACACACAATGACTGTATTCGTTACTCAAAGAAATAATCACAAAGACATTTTAAAGAGTGGCAGAAGTCTTCCTGATGAAGTTTGTCTTTCAGGTTGTAAGGATGGAGAGTTTAATTGGAGCATGTACGTGAAGAACTGCAGAGGTCAGCTGGCCCCCAAGCACCTTTTCAAGAGCCTCAACACAGTGAGTGTTAATTAAATGCATGCTGAAGCTATCAGATGATGCATTTAGTATGTTGCATATTCATCAGTTAAATGTGCATTCTTGTGTGTTCTTTTAGTCTGTGACGCCATCTGGGTTCAGAGCAGGAATGAAGCTAGAGGCAGTCGACAGAAAGAACCCATCTTTAATCTGTGTAGCAACTATTGCTGCTGTTGTTGACAACCGATTGCTCATTCATTTTGACAACTGGGATGACACCTATGATTACTGGTGAGTACCCAGCAGACGGAGGTATTCATCAGAGACAGAGAGTGAAGGAATGATTCAGAGACGTCCACCTGGACTTCTGCTGTACCGTGCTACCCTGTGTACAGAAGTACACATACGGTGCACATTAAATTGCGACTGTTTTATGTTTACTTGTGTGTCGTTTCGTGTCAAGGTGTGATGCTACAAGTCCGTACATCCATCCTGTCGGGTATTGTGAAGAGGCAGAGCTAACTCTGACCACTCCAGCTGGTAAGACACAGACCAAGACACATGTGGGTCAGTATAAACTCCTTGAATCTACTCTAGGACCTATTATATTACAAATACTGTATATTATAACAAATATTTGATAAACTAGAAGGGTATTCAGTAGACATATCTTTGCCAGGGCCCATAGTACTGTAATAACAATCTTACAGTGTTAGAAAAAAGTAAAGCTAAAGCTTGTCTCCTTTTAATGCTTTGAAATGAAAGGGCTTCATCCTTGTACCACATTGTGCCCTTCAACTGAGATTGATGATTTTTTGAAAAAAACAAAACAAAACCAAAAACTGGATTTTTGTTCAAAGGAAAACTTATGTCAGAATTCATTTCAGGAGAAGAATATTGGCTAAATCTATGTATATTAATTGTAAGAAGCACCGCTTTTTCACTTATGTGGATTTAAAGATTACTAGTCTAATCACTAGTTTTTGAGCCACAGGACAGTGCTATCATGACAAAGTAGAAGTTATTGTGCATTGTTTTTACTGTGTTATATTAGTTGTTTGACTAAATGACAAATCTAATTATAACATCCTCCTGTCTGCAGAATATAAACATCCCAAATGTTTCTCATGGGAAAAATACCTAGAAGAGACAGGAACACAGGCTGCCCCTGCCCGGGCCTTCAAACCGGTAAATCCTCTAAACACACACAAAACTGGATGATATTTACTGCATTTCTCTCTATCGACCACTGCATCTGCAGTTATGTTAAATTCATTAAGTCTTGTTTTTGCAGCGACCTCTTCATGGATTCCAGATTGGCATGAAAGTGGAAGCTGTGGATAAGAGAAACCCCATGCTTATCCGTGTTGCAACCATAGCAGACACAGAGGACCACCGACTGAAGGTAAAAATGTCTCCATGTCAGGAAATTGTCCCATCTGCATTCAGGTTGTATGTAACTCTTTTTCTTCTGCTCTAGATCCATTTTGATGGCTGGAATTCAGAGTATGATTACTGGGTGGAGACTGACTGTCCTGATCTGCACCCTATGGGGTGGTGTCAGAAAACTGGACACCCTCTCCAATACCCAAATGGTGAGAACCACTCTGTCACAATCAGGCCTTGACTCTCCCTGTCTGTCCTACTCAGTGGTTCAGTCAAGTCAGTCGATGATCCTCAGCTAGAACCATACAAAATTATATTTTTCGACAGATGAGTCAGCACAGTTTGTCTCTGCCTTCTTGTAACTTCTGGATGTGCTGGTGGGAGGAATTTTTAACGAGTTCAAAATGGAAATGGGTCTTGCGGTTGTTTGCATACTTTTATTAACACTCCCTTGTGTGTGGATATTTCAGGCCCCAGTGATTTATTGAGTGCCCCAGGACAAGGATGTCCTACCCCAGGATGCAATGGGGTGGGCCACATTAGAGGACCTCGCTATGGGACACACTACACGTTAGTACCATGTGCTCAGTTCTGTCCTGTCCTGTCCTTCTGTGTTCCTTATGAATCCTGTTTCCTATGGTATGTGACACATGTAGCAGTATGTTCTTTAACCCTGTTCATGTATTTGAATAGATTTCATATTCACATCATGTATATGGTACATATTTGACTGCAGTATTATACTAAATACTGAAATATTTAGTCTTAAGCCAACAGTACTATACTTATAAAAGTGATACATCTTCCATATTCCTTTTTTTTTTTTTTTTTTTACAGTTATCATGTTAATGACGTAGATTAGTGAAGTTTCATGCCATCTTTTTTATGAATTCTTGAAAGGGGACTATGTAATACAGAGAAGAAAAAGTCTCATTGTTTTTAAATGTCATTTATAGTCATGTGGGCTGTTGCAGTGTAAATGTGTTGCTTGTTTGTGGGTGGGCGGGAGTTTATAGTCATTTATGGTGATTTTTAGGTGATTTTCTCTTATTTTAATGTTTATCTCAGAAGAAGAGATTACAGGTTTCTGTCTGGCTCCTTAATTTAAAATGGCTGATGAAGTTTTTGTTGCTTTGTGTTCGCAGTCAGGTGAGCTGCCCCTATTCAGAGATTAATCTGAACAAAGATGGCTTGGTACCAGACCGCCTTAGTGGAGAAAGACCGCTCACTATCTGTGGGCCTCATCCTCGTGGGCGACGCCCCGATCCCCACATAAATGCTACGACACCGACCTCCTCAACTCCAGAGCAGCTTGAAGGAGCAGACGAGTCCCAGAATAGGTTTGCTGAACACATTGAATGCCACCAACACTCCCTGGAGAACTCATATCAGTGTTTTGTATGCAACTCTATCCAGTGGTCTGTACCTGGTCTGAGAGTGGGTTATCTGTGTTGCTAGGAAACCAGTGACAGTAGAGGCTGAGCGCTGTGGACGTAACAGCCAGACCGAAGCAGCAGGAGGCGCCAGTGAGCAAAGCCACAATGGAACCAGACCTAAACGGTACCACTCTGACCCTCACACACAAAACCTGTTTAGATCAGAGAGGGTTGCCTTGGAGTAGAGAGTAATATTTTACTTTGATGTTGTTGTCTCCTTCAGGACTGCTCCAGTTCCAAAATACTTGAAAATGCACTATGTTAAAGAGGAGATTGGCGACGGTAAAGGTATATGTTATGACATGAAGCATGGTGCAATCACCTCACCTGCCAGAAATGGCATCTCTATGTATTTTTCATGGTCCCAGAGGTGGCTTGAGTCACTGAACAATGTTTCTTGTACTTTTCCTCTCCTCAGCCTCTCCAGAAGCCATCTCTCTCCAGCAGGCCCTCCATGAGTCTGTGTTTTCACCCGGAATCTCTGCCTCCCCCCCCCACCGGGTGGCTCTCTGCTGGGACAAACATTGCCAGCTGCTGCCTGAGGTCCTGGGGCTGACTGCCAAAAGAGTGGCTACTTGGAGCGCAGAAGAGGTCAGACATGCTAACAGACACACTCTCACACAGTGTGCCGACACATGAAAAGCAGACGTAGTGCTCATTTACTAATCCAACATGAAGGAATCTGATTATTCAGTGACTGAGCAAACACTCAAGTAGCTCTTTCTTGGTGGTTTGGGTAGTTTATCTGCCTGTCAGGTTAATGATTTCAGTTCAATAAGGCCATATAATGGCACTTCGATTAGTACATAAAGATGTATTGAGTTATTGAACATGCCTTTTCCATCTGGTTCTTCAGTATCATTTATCTTTATAGGTGGCCAGTTTTGTTAAAGGACTTCCAGGATGTAAAGAACATGCTGCTACATTTAAAACAGAGGTAAGTCATACTTTTTTTTTTTTAATGTGGGGATCTAATTAAGTTTATCTTTTTTTTTTTTTTTTTAAACAACTGTTGGATCATGTAAATGACAGAACATTTTCCCAGATATGCAATGAGTACTCATATGAAATATCATACAGGACTGCTGTTTTTGTCTTCTGACTTCCTTGCCATGAGTAAACCTCAATTTTTCTCTTTCTGATTTTTAATGCATAACATGAATGAGTTCATTCACCAAATCCCAAATGAAAACAAATTATCTTCAACAAGACTAACGGTGAAACAAGTTACACGGAGCGTAACCAGATGCATTTATGTTTTCTTATTCATCAGCAAATAGATGGCGAGGCCTTCTTGCTACTCACCCAAGCAGACATCGTTAAGATTCTGTCAATCAAATTAGGCCCCGCCCTGAAGATCTACAACTCCATCCTCATGTTGAAGAATGCTGATGAAGAGTAAGACTTCATCATGATGGAAAATCACTCCCTCCAACCCATTCCCTCATCTCTGGCCTCATCTACACTCAGCTAAAGACTCAAGACAAAATGGGCCTGAGAGTATTTTTTCTTTTTTCTTTTGAGCTCTGAGACAATGCAGCTACGTGAAGTGGAAGCCATCGACTAGATAACGTCCACCCTCCCACATCCCCCCGTCTCCCTCCCTTCTCTCTCCATGATGGACAGCACTAGTCAACCTGAGGGAGAGATTTACATGCTAACATGAGAAAACTTTAACGTGTTTGTTTACTCAATCATTAAAAAAAAAAAACTACATGCACCTTTGAGGCTTCTTAACATTGTACAGTTAGTTCATTGGATTTAGTGTCACTACTCTGTTGCTTTTTCTTTGAACTGTCCTGAAATGGTGCTTGAGCTCAGAGCAGATGAAACAAGCGTCTTAGTGATTTGTTGCTTTTGCCTGGCGACAGATTTGTGTTTTGTTTTTGTTTTCTTTTTTTTAAGCTGCACAAAACAATCGTGAGTCAATGAGAGGTTTTTAATGTGAAACCCAATGGATCAGAAGCAGTGTGTAGTTCAGCCTTTCTCCTCTAGGTGGGGAAAGTGGGCTACACCACAGGCCCAAAGGCAGGGGAGTTTTTGTTAATTTGGAGTTGGCTGAAGTTTAGATAAAATGGGGTGGGATGGTAAAAACTTTGTGTGCGTGATTGTGTGTTCAAAAAGTGTGTTTGAGAAAACGAGGATGTAATTCTCCACCAGCGCATGTGTGTTGCTTTTGGACTATTTTGTGACAAGCAGGGCTAAGGGCTAATTGTTAAATCAAGGAAACTTGTGGTCTTATGATGTGGAACAAGACAATGAACCAGCTCTGTTCTTCCCTTGTCATTCTAATTTTTTTTTTGTTTTTGTTTTCCTGAAAGGCACATGAAAATGAATGTTAAAAACAGCTCATAGTTGTTTTACTTTTCTTGCTTTTGTTTGGTTCAAATAACCTCTGTCAGCCACAATGTAAATAGTATACAGCTATAAACGGATTCTCCTCGCTCCTTAAACTGAATTTATTCCCGCTTGGTTATGCAAAGGCTTGACATCTGTCTACAGGGAGAGGCATTGTGACAGTGAACTTAAAGTACGAGCCTCATTTCATACAGAGATTTTGAGAAAAGAAAAAAAAAACTTAAAACAATGTTCATGTCTTTGTAAATCAGTGCATTCAACAAGTTGGAATGTGTACATCAGCTACTGTTTATATGCGAACAGCTTTTATTTATGTATTCTTATTTAAAGGGTAACGGTATGCTGTTTTGGCTCAGAGGTAGCTGTGGCTGTTTGATGGAATGTGTGAATGGGTGAAATAAATGAGATGCACACTGCTGGCTGTTCTCACTCAACCTCAGTCATTTTACCACACACATACTGAGTTACACAGTCAAATGATCGAAAACAGTGGATTTCATCAACACATTTTTACATTTACTCATATGAAGGGTGGGGGGGTGGACTGATTCAGGAATATTTACAGTTTGCATATAAACAATCTTGACTCTCTGGGTCAGCTGTCTGCTTATTTTGTCTGTGTTATAATGGCTGTGATTTAACCCACCTAGGACTCTTCTAGCTTACCTTAAGTTTCAGTGGACTTAAAGCATACAGACCAATTTTGGGCTTTCATTGTCCTATACTGAATTTTTTTTCAGGCTTTTAAGTCTCTATCTAGTCAATGTTGGTCTGTATATTTTCTGTATTGTATTTTTGGTTTTATAATCATCCATATGTATTTATGATGCTTAACAAATTTATTAGACCATGTCATGAAAACAAGAACTTCATAGTTTATCAAAAACTTGTTTCAGATGAACAATTTCATTGTTATTCATTAACAAAGTAGTCCTTGTTGACAAGTAATAATCAAAAATATCAGTATTTTGTGTGACCACCTTTGGTGCAGATAACAGCTTACATTCTTGCTGCCATTGTTTTTATGTAGTTTTACACAGGAATGCAAGATAATAACTGTAATTGTGCAACTTCATAAAGAAATAATAATCTGCTGCTGCATTTCCCTTTGCATTAAACTTGAAAATTTATGGATAGCAACAATAGTTAGATTTTAGCATGAAGTATATATTTTTGCTAAAAAATAAAAATAAAAAAAAGATCTTTCATATACTGATGGATTAACCATTATAGAAACATAAAAAATATTTTGTTAAACAGAAATACTGTTAAATAATGGCAGCAGTGGAAAATACCTTATACTGGGTGGGGGTGGAATAATACATTCGTTAAGCACTGTACATCTATCTTGTTTTGTAGATTGCCACTACTACCAGACTATACATAGCAACTTCAGAGTTAATATTTTAACAAGCTGCACCGCTTTTTGAATATGTATATTATGTAATTTGATCATCCTGAAATACAGTATATGCAGTAAAAGGCACATTTCAGTGCAGATTTTAAGTTTATCCACTTTTGCAAAACTATGTGAAAGTGGCTGAGCTTTATGGTAATATAGTGTAATTATAGTTAAAAGGAATACCATAATACTCGAAGAGCTCCCTAAGAATAACCGGGCTCACCGTGGGACTGGCCTGGACCAGCCGCTGATTCCCACGACCCCTCCTCTCCACACTCACACAAATCAAAACATAGGCTGCAAAGGCGCACAAGCAGTGAGGAGACGGAGAGGGGGAGCAGCTTTGCACCACTTTTACAAAGACTGTTATTTACTATAAAAGCTTGATTTGAGGCTGTGCGGTTGACGCTGCACAACAAAACCATGGATGAAAAACATAATCTGTGGAATTAGTAGGAAAGTGTGGATTTACCCGCAAATCAAAGTGGACGAGAAGAAGCACGGTGGAGTGGAGGGAATAACGCAACTCGGGATTATTGAAATGATTTGATAATGCCGAGGAGCCAGTTTCGGCTTCGGATTTACGTCCAGAACAAGGCAAGTATTAACCAGGTTTTTATGTTGAAGGCAACACAATAACTGCAGTGTGTTGCTGTAGTCAGCAACAGTACTGGCCAGCAAATGCAACGTGAATTCAAATGTTACTTAAGACCCAAGAGTTAAAAGCAGCAGTGACATATGACTTCATGGACCATTCATCATCTTCTTCTGCGTCCTGTTGAATCGCCAGTTGTCTCCGGGATATGGAATTATGAGTTCATTGAGAGCAATTATCGTAGTAATGTGACTCAATTTTCATTACCGCAGCGACATTATGACTCAAAGTGAAATCACAAGGTCCCGGGTCAGTCATTTTTATTCCCCTGATGATGTGTGGGCGCTTCAGTAACAGTTCAGTCCGGGTTCAGAGGGGCTGCTGCAGGGCTGAGAGCTCAGAGTCTGCGTGTGTGTTACTCCACAGAGACACTGGAGGAGCTGCAGAGGGTTGGCATCTCATTAACTCAGCCACATGTCTTATTAAAGCAGCTATTTCCTGTTGTGTGCATTGCAGAGTAAACTATCCTCTCCTCACCCTCTGTACTTTGTTTCCCTTTGAGGCTGCATACAACACTTGTGATTTTGTGCTCTTGTTTCATCTCTGTCCAGGGGTGAAGCCAGAGGATGACGGCAGCCAGGTCCAGTGGGACAGACAGTCCCTGTAGCCCCTCCTCCTCCTGCTCCACCCAGTCCTCACCTGCATGCCTCCCAGCATGCCACAGGCACTTAAACAAAGGGAAAGCCCTCCAGACCAAACTACACCTCCGCTCAGCTCCAGGTGTGTGGCTGCTGCTGGGTGTGGTAGTGGTGCTGGTGGGGATGTCCGTGGCAGTGGCAGGATATGTATCAGCGGCTCCAAAGCCCGTGGGCGGACGGGGGAGCACCCACGTTGAGAGGATGAAACTGGCTGGACCTGTTGTGATGGGAGTGGGGCTTTTCATCTTCATCTGCGCCGCCACACTGCTGTACGAAAACAGGGACCGTGAAATCCTCAGACAAGAGACATTTGATGACCTTGAGGATTTAAAGGGAGGAATGGGCTGGGAGGACTCACAGGAGCAACAAAGCTTCAACTGTCAGGAGCCGTGGGAGTGCAAAGATGGAGAGCAGGGATTCTGGGCCACGCCAGCCCACATGCTCCCCCTCTCAAACCAGAACTGGCACCCTCCTCCTCCACCTCCACCTCGCAGGAACAGACACATCAGACCATCAGTGCCGCCTCCTCGGGACTCCGGAGGTAGAGAAGGGGAAGAGGTGGACAGGAAGCAGGAGGAGGAGGTGGAGGTGGAGGTGGAGGGGAGGTCGACTCTGCTGGCCTGTGTTCTGCACCACCAAGAGCCAAATCCTCACCCTCCGTCCCCTTGTCTTTCCATCTCTCACTCTTCTGTCCACACAGACTCTTGTAACTCTAGTGAGATCAACTTTAACACACGGACAGGCTCTCCTCTCCCAGTGGAGCCCTGAACCCCCTCCCCACTGGTTGTACTGTCCCATTAAATATGCATGGTGAGATACATCTGAAAGTTTTCACGTGCAGACACACAGCAGTCAGTGATTTGGACATTCTTCAATAAACACGTGAAATATTTGGTGGTATGTTTTAGTGCCTCCGAGTGGTGCAGTGGCTCTGAGTCACAGTCTGTGAAGGGTGTTTTTGTCCTGTATCGTTCTCTGACTCACCCACGTTTACAAAGATTGAAGGGATGCTGTTTGATGTCAACTGGCGATCTTGTTGTCTTTGAACTCATCCATGCCCAAATCCCGTAAGACGCTGCTTGTTTGACCATATTAGGACTTGAGGAGGGTTTCTAAAAGTTACTTGGGTGCCATAGTGGAAGACTCTCACATTCTCTGCAGAGATACAGCATCTACACTGTACTTGCCGAGGAGGTCTACTTAAGAGGATGAGCCAGATTAGGTCTCAAATGAGTCTTTATCTGTTCTCACACATACTGCAATCTGCTCTTTATGTGAGGAAATTGTGTCTCAATATAAACAACAGATGCACAAAAAGGGCACCCTTCTCTTACACCTACATCCCCTGCTATAAATACCAGGGCTCTGTACAAAGGCAAACATGGACTCAATGTCTATGTTTCTCTCCATAATTCAGATTTTGAATTGCTTTTTTTAATTCACAGTGTCAGCTGCTGAGCCTTCCTCCCCCTATTCGAGTGTGATTAAGTGAGAGAATTTCAATCAGAGCGTGGATAGAATGTGGAGGAGCACTGACTGAAAAAGGCAAAATTTGGTAGAGAGAAAAAAAACAAAACAGTGAGGCTGCCTTGTATGAGTTATTCTGACACAGTTTAGCTGCGAAAAACAGTCCTGTGATTTGTGTAACTCACTCTCCCACCATCCTGACCTTTCATCTTTCCTCTACTCATCATCTGAATCCTACGCTTTATTCATACACTCCAGTGCACGGATATCTCATCCTTAGCTTGGGCAGAAAAACAACACAAAAACCTCTTAACATTTCTGAGTAAATAGCTTTTATCGGGTCCAATTAACAAAAAGTGAGCATGTTTGAACAGACTGAGAAGTAGGGGAGGATTTTAATTATCACCAGCATTTTCTACACCAACTTCTAATTACACAGGGGATCAGTCTGCAGGTTTTTATAGGTGCTTTAGGACTGCGCAGTATTTCCTTGTTGTTTGGGCCCATGCTGTGATTCTGCCATCCAGATGACGACCAAGACTCAAGGGTACAGTAATTTGCGAGCCACAGCCACACGTTTCTCACTAAAACCAGCACCCTCCTTCTCTACAACTCACACACTATGTGGTGGGTTTTGTATTGTTATGCTGTTTTAAGGTGCTGGATGTATATTTCAGTAGCAGAGAGTCAAGGAGATGTGGCTCTTCTTGACTGAATCTTGCAACATGCTGCCAGCCTCCTTCGCACTTATTGCTCAGAAAAGCAGCTCCCTCCTCATCCTCACACATGCACAAAGTCCTCCTCAGTGTGAGCTGTGTTCAAATTTAGACAGAAATGCCTCACTGTCAAGCAGCAACTAATGATTAATTTCATTTTAGAACAATACATTAATTGCTTTCTCTTTTTTCTTTACATTTTTTTCCCACGAAACAATCAAAAACTCAAACATATTTACACTAACACAAAAGACACAGGGTCTTCACATTTGAGGAACAAGATCTGAATCTGTACTTAAACACTTAATTGTTGAGAATAAAGCAAGACTGAAGCGATAAGTTCACACAGCCTTGTTCTATATCTTTTATGTAGTTTTTAATAAATTCAACAAACAATTAAAAAACCTAACATTAATTTTACTCTCAAAGCAGCAACAGATCTTCATATAAATCATTTAAAACAAACATTTTGTAATTGCTAACTAACCAGTTTACCAAAAAGTCACATTAAAACAGTCACTTAGTCATAAACTAAAATCAGCCCTACTAGTCACTCTAAATTTTTAATCTGAGCCAGTGACCAATGAGATTCTGTCATTTTGATCATCGTCCACTCACAGCATGTAGTGAGTCAACCAGGCAATAATGCTGATTTTCAGATTAAATGTAGATGTCAAATCTCTTTGTGAATTGACTAGTGGTTCTAGTGGCTTCCTCACTGCAGCAACACAGTATTGAAGAGTCTTTGAGCTTTCTCACGTTCACATCTGTACTTTTGAGTACGCCAGTCTTACATAATTCAGCAACACAGATTTTCTGCTGCATTGAGAATATAACTCATCCCACTGTAGAAGAGTTATGCAGCTTATATATGCATGTGTGTGTGTGTGTGTGTGTGTGTGTGCACTGATACATATCTGAGCAGACGGACGGAAGGCTATAAGCTGCTTAACTGTGCGCTGACTCAGGATGCACGTAATTTCTTTTTCCTTAAGAAATAAAGAGGCTATCATTGACATTTTGGTATGAAAGATCTGAGCTTGTCAGGATCAAACAGCACAAACAGTTTACTGTAACAGCAGGAAAAGAGATTTGGCTCAAAGGTTTTCATAAATTAGGTGGACGGGGATTTTGAACTTCACCAGACACAGCGTGAGTTACCAGCATGGATTTATGTGTAATATTGGAGCTGTATTATCTGTTGAACAGCTGACATGTCAAATGACATTTGCTCACCTTCTAGGAGACCGGATGTCTCCCCTATGCTTTTCTAACTTACACCTCTGTACAGTATATAATAGAGGTTTGTTATTTGCAACTATTTCCAAAAACCTGACTGATTTGATCATCTGCAGCTGCGAGTGTTGCCGAACAAACAACAGGTGTATTACTGACTAATCCAATTTCCGCTTTGGTTCCAGTCTCCTCAGCAGTCCTCAATGTGCTTTCAATGGAAGAAGTATAATGAAGGAAATGAAAGGTGGACTATTTTTCTGTGTTTTTGTCATTTTGATGTTCATAGCTGCAAAAGGTAAGGTTAAGTAGTTAAGTGTGTTCAGAGTAGATATTGAGCAAACAGTAAATTCTGTTCTAAAATACACATGCTACTAAACACATCACATTCTGCACAAAGGCGAGTCATTTTTGAATCATTGTTATTCTTGAGTTATAGATTTTTTTTTCAGTTTCAAATACATATATTTAGCTTTAAATGGAATTTATGTCCTAATTTATATAAAGTCATTGAAGCTGAACATGATTT
>JAPSES010000228.1:6958944-6976083 GCA_029822895.1 Maxillicosta whitleyi
AAAATTCAATTTGCAATTAAATTGAAGTTGTTCAAAAATGTTGGTGGGTTCAAAGGATTTACAATATATAGTTTTCAGTAAAAAGTTTTGTGTAGGCTTTTTTCATTATGAGTTCTTAAGTCCCTCTTTTAATATATTTCAAGACAATGGCAGTTTGAATTAGCTGAATTTGTTATATTCAAGACATAAGCAGATGGAATATTTTTCTAATACAGAGTAACTAGTAATTTGTAAACTATCAGATTTTAGAGGTTAATATTTATTATTCTTGAAGTGTCTTAATGGTTTATGTAACAGGATTTGACAAAAAGATGATGTTTCTAAGAGCCAGTACTATTTAGTGGAAACGGGGGGGGAAAGTAAAGCTGCAAATTTATTATGTAAACCTAGATTAAACTAGTGCAGATTAAATACAGTAGTCCTGCAATTATTATTTCAACCCCAAAGAAGGTTAATGTAATAAACTGGTATCTAAACATAATATATGTGTATAGGCTTTAAAAAGGGCTACAGATTACAGTTAATCTTTAGTACAAAACTATGTGGGCCTACTTGACCCAGAATGAACTCCACTACTTCTCTTTTGTCTGTTTGTTCTGTTAAGCTAGTACTAGCTAACAAGATGAGAGGAGATAAGGATTGTGAGTCTCATTGAGCTACATCTTAGAAGAGGATACGCTGAAGCCACCCATTTGGCAACTGAATAGGCTGGCACTAAATGTTAATCTCAGTGAGGTTAAAAGGTACCTGAATACTGCGCTGTGGTGTGGTTAAGTGCTTTCTTTATAGTTATTTTAGCAGCAAAGGTAACATCTTTTAACAGTTAAAATATTTAATGTTCTGTGGCCATTTCACAGTCCAAAAACTCATTTTATGAATTATTATCTTTTCACTTCAGAGGCCATTGTGGGACTGCAGATATAATATTTTTAGAAACTGTACATAGAGAACTGTATAGAGACTTCTCTGTCTTCTCCACTATTGTCTGCTTCCAATTTTTTCTATTAATTCCAGTATCGGCCTGTTTAATAAAAACATGATGCTGTCCTACGACTTGGATCACTCCCTAAATAAAACAAGTCTTCCACTCAAAGAAATAACTTCCAGACTGATAGAGGATAAACTAAATACTTCTGAGATGTTCAGTCACTCGGCAGAATGTGTCTCATCACTTTGGCTTGATGTCCTTTAACAATGCTGTACTTCACACATAAACAGCACCCCTTGAATATTAAAAGTGTCCAATAAGCAATTACATAAACGCCTGAAACAACACATTGTTCAAAGCCATTTTTTTCTTAATGTTGCACAAAATTCATGCCAGTAAAGCTTCTCTGTATGAATCACATTGTCCCTTTGGCATTGTTTTTGGTCCCAGGTGAGGAAGAGGAGCAGCTAGAGCAGCTTGTGGAAACAGTGGGATATGAGGAAGAGGAGGAGTTTCTGGAGTGTTTCCGATGTGACCTGGGTTTCTGGGACGCCTGCTACACCACCGAGACTAACTGTAGTCTTGGAGAGCGCTGCTACACAGGCCGAGGGAAGGCAGGTGTGTTGGTTGATGCATGTGCTCATTCATTATCTAAATCAGTGGATTCCAATCTTTTTAGGCTCATGATCATATTAAAACAGTGGTTTCCACTTGTGGAACTCCATCTGTGGTTTCAAGCTGTTCAACCTTAAAGAGGTAAAATTGTCCAGAAATTTGAAGAAAGTGTAATGAAACAATATGCATTATTCATTTAACAATTCTTTTCAATTATTTTATTATCCTCTTGTGGAGGTCTGCACATATAGGTTACCCCCCCCCCCCCCCATCTAAGTGTTAATGGAGCTTTATTTCATTTCAGGACATTATACTTAAAGTCTTCCCTTTTTCTCCCCAGCGGATGTTCTGGACGTGAAGACACTGGGTTGTGTAAAAGCAGAGGAGTGTGAGGTGGTGACCACAGTGGAGCTCTTCCCTAATAATACTGTCTTTGTCATGACAAAGCACTGCTGTGATACACCTTTCTGCAACTCAGCGCTCAAACTTCCAGTTAATACACCGTTTTATCTCATGGTGGCTGTCCTGACTGGAGCCTCTATGGGATTGTAATAAACAGCTTGTGCTTATTTTTGGTCTGAAAAAAAAAAAAAAAACAACAACAAAAAGAACAGGACTGTCTGAAGTAACGCTGAAAGAGACTGCAGCCACATGGAGGAGGAAAATCTCCAATTTCTTTGAACTTTTTGACAGATTGTTAATTTTAGAAAGCACTCTTAAGAGGATGGTTTGAATTTATTTCAATGCAGACAGCCTTAAATGTGCTTCATTGATCTAATTTATTGTTTTGAAATGTATATACAGTACTTATACATTTCAGACTGCATCTCCAACACTTTCGGAAAAGTAAATATTTCAATTTCCAAAGAGTTTTTGTAAAAACATTCTGTCTGCAGCTTTTACATACAACCAACTAAAATCTAAAGTAGTGAATGAACAAACTGACCACAGTGCTGAAGGTGTATTTGTAGCAGCAGAATGTTTCAGTGGTTCAGAAGCTCCCCAGCAGAGGGCAGGAGCTCCTCTCTCATGAAGAGCTTTAGATCCAAGTCCTTGTCCTCCAGATCCAGGTTGAGGAACTTCTCCACTACATTCCTGCACCTGAACATGTACAAACATGATGACCTGTGTCTCTTTATTGTTTTCATTGTCAACCTTTGCAGTTTGACTTTAACAAACCTGTTAGCTTGCTCATCACATGATGCTTTGTCAGTACATTTGATGGGCCTTCCTGTCCTGTACAGTTCAGACACCTAGCCCAAACACATATGTACAATTGGTTCATGTGAAAATGCTGTTGAGTATCTGTGTTTTTTTGTTCTTTCATTTTACCTCCACTGCTCTCTGTACAAGGTTTGTTGGGACGCCTGCCAGTGTAGCGATGTTGGCAGCATAGCTGGACTGGCAGATCCCTTCTTTCAGTTGGTACAGAAACACCAACTCATCCCCGTCCACTGCTGTCTCCAGAGTCTAAAACACACAATTATTACACTACTGCAAACACACACACTTCAAAATAAACTTAGAATGAGGTAAACTAAATCTGTACTGTCCTCTTACAAGCTAATTGGCTGTGTGAAAGTTTTAGCTGTCAACAAACTTCTGCAGCACATTAGCTTGTCATCATTAAACAGCAGAATACATTCACATAAATGTTTCAGAGTGAATTTTATCATTTCGCTGTTAGTGTCTCTCAATACCAGCAGAGACAGTGAGTCCGAGGAGGGCAGCAGGCCCAGCTGCAGCAAACTATGAAAGTTAGTAGCCAGGAGAACCTGAGGAACATCCACTGGAGCTTTTTTCAGCCAATGAGAGATTGATGCAGCCAGCAAGGATAGTCCATCCACCTACACGGAAACATGATACTGTTGGCTGTATATCTGACTAAGGATGAAGTTGCTATTGGTCCAACTTTAAGCCTTATTTAGGCCAAGCTCTTTACACAAGCCCTGATAGTCTGAGACACAGCTCGTTGCTTTCACGAACAGTACATTCCCACTCATTTGTCTGCAAATAAAATGGTCCAACCCACAGATGCCTCATTTCTTACTAATTAGGCAACAATATGTGACAAAAACAAACCCAGTCATAATCTGTGTGACGTTCTCACTCTTCATGTTACACTGTACGTCAGTTCCTGAATGACATCAAATGACATCTAAATAAAAAGACTGATTGAAATGGCACACACATAAACAAATTATGTGTGCATGAATATATTTAAGGCCTAAATATTATCTATTAAGCTCTTCTTTGTCAAAGTAAGATGGCTTTTCATAGAGGGACTTAATTGTGTCAGAAAAACAAAAGTGGTGTTTTTCTTTTATTGTTTTCTTTTGGTCTTTGCCTATTCTTTATTTAGAAAAATAAAATCTTGGACTCTCTAAACTAAACAGAGGGACAGTGCTTTGTGCTTTTGCCAGCATTCAGGAAAAAACTCCAATAACAAAAAAACTAGGCTATGAATATTTTCAAAATATGCAGTATAGGAATGATCAACACAACTAAGCAGTAGATAAAAGTAAACACATCTATGAAAAGATTCATTACATGAAGATTTGCCAAATTTTTTTATTGTGTATGTGGTGCACATATCATGTTGAAACTGCTATTTTTTTTTTTTTACTTAAAGCCTTAAAGTGGCATATGTTAATTTATCCTGACAGTTTATACTGCAGGGCTGAACTGGTTAAAATTGTCTTGGGATTTCAGGTGGTTGACATCAGTGACACTGTGTGCACTCATTATGATTGTGCATATGTATTTCATTTACATCACAATCTTCTTACAGTGTTAGTTCCTTTTCCAAATTCATCGATGAGTACTAATGAGCTGCCTGTACTGCTGTTCAGGGCCTGGGCCATCTGGAAAATAGACACAGTTACCCTACAAATTGTTGTTTTATTAAGGCTGTGTGTATGTATCTTTGTGTGCACTGGCTGCACTGTAGGCAGGCAGTAGTTGCTTAGCAGAAATGTCTTGACAGGTGGAGAGTGGGAGTGGAGCCGGAGGACAGTAGTGTTGGAAGTTCATATCTTTATTTCCACACCCACACGATGACACACACAGATAAACTTGTGTGCATAAATTGTGTATGTATGAGCTTATTGTTACCTGGTTGAGGTCTATCATGAAAGTGCTGAGGCCCACAGATACAGACTCCCTGCTCTGCATGCGTGTGAAGATACCATCCACAAGACCAATCTCTGCCTCCTTTGCTGGCACATTTGAACCAATCAGAGCCATGAATACAATCAAACCCATCTGTTAAGAGCGAATCCCAAAGCAGAATACAAGAGGCTGAAATCTTAAAAACACCAACAGTCACAGGAACTCTCATTTAACATAAGGAGGAAACAGAAGCATGTAGTATATAATGAGCCACATTCATGTCAAGACAGCAAAATCACATTGAGTCTTAGTGTCAGTGCAAACATTCACATAAATATCCATGTGTCACATGAGTGTTACTTGTCTAATCCCACATTTAAATTACTGACTGGAACAAAAACATTTCCTGACCTGTTTGAGGTAAATGCTCTTGCCAGAGGAATTGGGGCCAGTGATGACCTTGACTCTGCCCTGGGACTCGGTGCAGTGAAAGGAGTTGGCCACAAACACAGGAGAGCACAGCTCAAACAATGGGTGTCTAGCAAATAATAAAATACATACAGTACATGTCTTCTACCACAGTCTTATCTGTGTCAGTAATGTTTTGTATTTATCTGTATCTGGTGTCTGCACCTTTGTTTTTTTATCAGTGTGCTTTCTATGTGACAAGTAATCACACTAATGCAACACTAGACTGATTTATGACATGCTTCACGTCATACTTTATCTTACTACTTTTTTTCATAGCACAATTTAATTTAGAAAAGTGCCCAGGATAACTGGTTGCATGGATTCTGCATACCTACCTGCCCTCTGTGATTATTATTCTTCTGTGGTTGGTTAGCTTGGGTGTGGTATAGCCATACTCTTGGGAAGCACTGCTCATAGCCATCAGACAGTCAAGTTCGGCACTGAGATCCAAAACCTACACAATAAACATTTTTATGCTCTGAATATTCTTAATAGTGCTGTTTTTACTCACGGTCAACTAGGAGTTGGTGAGGGGTTGCGGCCAAAATTGGAGCAGAAATGCTTATGCTTACTTGCAGTATGATAATAAATGAGATAGAAACAGCATTTAGCCATATTTAGTGTAAAATATACTGAGTATGCAGATAGACCTAAGAGGTGTTCATGCTGCATGAATAGTTTGAGACTTGTTTTTCGATGTTCTGGTTGTTTTTTTTATTCTGTGACAATTGTTAAGATTCACCATGAGACTCCTTAACAGCCACAGTCAGGGTGGATAAGAGTGAGTACTTTAATCACATGAGAGAGATTTGAGGTCTCCCTTTAATAAAACTTAATAAACTTAAGACTTTGTAATAATAAAACTCAGTGTTTCTGTTAGATTAATTCAGATGCAAAGTTGCAATCTGCTTAAAAGCAAGACAATTTTGGCTATTGCTATGATAGTTATAACAATGCAGTCATTTATTGTGTCTTACAAATAACAATAACATTCAAAATGACAAAATCTAAGATTGTAATTCAACAAATATTATAATTGTACACTGGACATTCATGATCAAAGTGAGCCTCCCATCCTAATAGATTCACTTGGACAGATTCACTGTCATAAAAAAAGACATGTCATCAAAGTGATAAAATATTCAACACGTCATTTAAGCTTACACATAGAAGTGCTTACCAACCTTGTATAGAGATCTGCTCCTCTGGAGGACAGTGTTCTGTAACTGTGTCATAATTGCTGTCTCCATGTCTGAGTAAACAAATAGAGTTATGTTGAATATGCAGCTATTACTTGAGTGTTTCCTATTAGGATGAACATAAACAAACCTCTAATGTCACAGTGTAAATCCCCCAGGAGGTCATCTAGCTCTTTGGTTCTTTGGCTGCGATAGTGAAGACGATCCTCTGACAGAAACTAGCCATGAACAATTAAACACACATAAAGATGCACATAAAAGATAGACAAATACTAGACAGCAATAAAAACACACCACACACACATGATTCTTGAAAGTTTTTACACCAACCATAAAATCAAGCCCCTCTATTTCAAAATCCTTTTTCTCCACCATGCTGGGCAGCCGAGGGACAGAAAGCAGAAATCCTATCTACAAGGGGAATTTAACAATGATATATGAGTTCTATTATAGTAGTAGTTTTTACAGAGGAGCAATTTCATGGTGCTGAGTCTCAAACTCCCACTATATCAATGTAGTTTTACAGAGATACTGTATATCAAACAGCCATTGAGTGGGTGTAAGCTCAGACCAGAGGGATGTATATGACACAGCAGGAGGGGATGCGAGAATCCAGATGTTCCAGTTCTCTTCTGGCTACATCTGTCAGGAAGTCAGACAACCCCATCATCTTCCTCTTCTCTAATGGAAAAAGGGAGAATACAACATATAAAGTTCACATACTCATAAGTATCTCTTGTTTTTATATTTTATGCCTGGTGTTTTATTTTTTGTCTTTTGTGCTCCTTGCTTGCTGGGTTTTTCATACAAATGCATTTATTGTTGTGTTTTATGCATTTGATATGAGTGCTGGTTTTAATCTTTTCTATACAAGTAAAAGTTTATTATTATGATGATGATCATCATCATCATCATCATTATTATTATTATTATTATTATCATCATCATCATCATCATAATATTCCATATTCTACTTGTTTCAGCTGTATATGTATGGGTGCACTTACTTTCATCAACCGCTGGATCCACATTTGGTTTGACAGTGAAGCGGTTTTCTGCTGTACTAGTTTCAAAATCCACCTTTAGGGCACAAATCAGAGAAGCACACAATTTAACCATGCTCAACCACTTAGTATTACTGAATACTGAAACAAAAGTCACAAAACTTCTAAAATATTCAGTCAATTGAGGATGCATGAGAAGGAGAACTTACAACTCGGCTGATGAGTGAAGCGACATAATGGAGGTCATCAGAGAACCCCTCGCTAATGTCATGAAAAAGCTGAATGGATTGTGGAAGCTGTCGAACTGTGTCCCTGATACAAACTGCACTATACACTGTCTGACACACACACAAATACACACACAATTCTTTTTACACTCCTAACAAAGCCTTGGATCATATAATATATGATATGCTCAATATTATTACAGCTCTAACCTTGTACAGACTCTGCCAATCAGTCACTTTAGTGTGAGAGAGTGACATCCTACGCAGAATGGTCTACCACACACAAAGACACACAGATATTTAGCTTTAGGGAGATGACATGATGTCAGTGTACAGATGGTGGCTCAGTAGGTGGAGGGGTAAGTGTTCACAGATGTGGAGAAAAGAAGTTTGTCAGAGTTGTTACAGCAATGTTTCTGATGTTGCGGAGCGACGACTGCAACGTGCTCAAAATGTCAGAGTTTTGAGGCGATGTGAAGAAGCGTATCACTTTCTGTCTTCTGTGCAACACATCCAGGTCCTGTATTGGCCGCAGAAACCACCGGCTAAGAGTAAAAAGGTCAGAATTGACAAAGGTAGTAAAGTTTCTATCCTCCAGTTTTGACAATCAACAGAGTATGTCATAGAAAAGATATATTTACACCGCCTACAGATCTACGTCCAGCAAGTTTCAATTACTTAAATGTAAGCATCTAGGACTATTTAAGAATATTATGAATTCAATTTCAGAACTATCCTCAAGTTATATTTCAGATGCTGATTCACTTCAAACATGCACAAATTAGGCAAAAACAGTTATCTAGAAATAGATCAAGAAATGTAATGAGCAGACACCACTTTAACTTGCACCGCACATCATGACACACTATCTGTTCAATCAAACATTTCCACCAAATCACATTTAAAACTGACACTAGTGGATCTTGTAAAGGCAATTTTTAAGACAAATAGAAATTTTGAGTAATTCTTAGATCTCCTAAAATAGCTGTGTATTTCAGCCTTTTTTTTAAAGACTTTGAGCCATTGAGAGCTTGTACATCAATGCATATATAACATCAAAAACCAGATAGTGGTATAATTATGTGGAAAATGTAGGCAAATTGATTTTTTGCTGCCATAAAGAGAAAAAAATCTAATAACCTTTAATAACCAAATAACATTTTTTTCAAACACAATGTACCAACTTCACAAGTGACAACTGTTCCCAAAACATAATCTACTGTCTTTATTTGGGCATCACAGATGGTCTAGAGAGTGGCTCCTCATTACTTTTTGCTTGAATGCACCCAGACAAAAAATAAAATGAATGAGTAAAGGATAAGATTTTTTTTACCGTAGTAGCTTGGAGCCAAATGTGCACCTACATCGATTTAACATCCCTACAAAACACAATAAGTACAAGCAGTTAGCATAAATAATCTTTATTAGCCAGTAAGAAGAACCAATGTCCATTAATCCTTCAAAGCTGCCTACCATAAAGACTGAGCCCTTCCTTTTCTCCTGAATGTAGTTTGTACACTGATGGGTGGAGTTCAGACTTAAAGATTTGTAGAGCACTGGAAAAGTAAATGTACTTTTAATGGCAGAGCTAAAATTCTATGAAACCTTCAGATACTAAGAGTCATATATCATGTAATGTGTGAGAACAGAACCTGAGGTACATACACTTACCTGTATGTGTCACAGTCAATCTTAACCACGCCTTTTCTACATTGGGACATTACATATTATTATGTTATTAAAACCCCATATCACATATAAAAAGTTTGGTTTGATGATATATGAGCAGAAAAATACCAATGAAAAATGTGCAATCACGGTCCGGTGTGTATAAGAATGTGTGCACATTATACAGTATATAAGTGTCTTACAGTGTGTAGGAGTTGAACTGTAGGATAGGAACTCCAACACTGCTGTCTTCCAGCTCCACTCCCACTCTCCTCCTGTCCAGACATTTTAACAGAGCGCCTACTGCCCTCAGCTACCAAACAGCACACACACACACACACACACACACACACACACACACACACACACACACACACACACACATGAAAACGATGGTTAGACAGCCCCTGCAGAACAATGAAATGATGAATGATATGTAGACAGGTGGCCCACCATCAGGGGAGAGTCAAAAGAGATGCAGGAAGAGAGGTAAGACATCTTTTCTCTCTCTGAGAGTGAGGCAGGGAGGAAAGGCAGATGGGCTGAAAGTAGCCTTTGCTTACCAACCTCAAGGCCTGCAAAATTCAGAATATGTTCATGTATTTTTTTTGTAATTCAAATAAGTTCTATGGAAAATCACATGAACTGAAGAAGTGTGGTAATGCTGTATATATTAGACACATTTGAGCTTCTGTTTACCAAAGTCAACATATGGGTAAGTCACCACCTCTGGTTTGTAGTCTGGGTTTGTTGCTAAGATAAAGAACAAAAGAAAGTAAGACAAAAGTAATCTCCCTTCCCTTGACCTAGAAACTATTGTCTCACACAATCAAAATGTACAGTGATAAAGATTTTTTTTTTCTTCAGAGCTTACCAAGTTGCTGCAAGAAGCTGGTCATGCAGCTCTCCTGTTTTGTACTGATAATGAGCACATTAGGCTTAACCTCCTGAATGACTAAATGAAAATTTAGAGATGGAAGGTGATCATTATTTAAGAACTTTGAAAATACAAGACCTGTAAACCTGTTCCCATAAAGAAATGTGTTGTGTTAGGTGTAAAGTGTACCTCTTGACAGTAGGTGGAGCTCGTGGTTGTCAGGAGTGTCTGACATATAGTTTAAGGATGAGTCTTTACTGTCGTAGAAACAGATACTCACCTGTCCGTGTTGAACCATAACACTCAGTAAAACCTGGGTTAAAAAATGTAAATAATATTTAATATAGATGCAACCATCTGCTCGGGTGTGTCCTATATATACAATCGTTTACCTCCGGTGAATCCTCCTCGTCTTCATCATCAATATTCATGTCAGGAGGACTGAAATCTATCCCTGCTCCTCTCAGGCTTTCAAAGGCTGCCATTTAAGTCGTCTACAAACCATGAGTCAAATTAAAGTACTATAATTACAGCCTGTCAATTATATGTCTATACATAGCGTATGCAAACACTATGCGTGTAGAATACACTTGCTAACTCAGCTAGCAAACCGCAATTTGTAGTACAATTACCTAATAAGCTAAATGATGTAGCAGTTGCAGGTTTTCCAATATTTAGCCAGATTAAAAATACTAACTCCGAGGTTACCGATTATCTCTGACTTGCAAAAGCGGTTGGGACGGTTTATTTTGTTGTTGTTTTTTATACCGTTTGTATAATCAGTAACGCCGTCTTTAAAATGTAAGCTAAGGTAACAAAACTACATTTGGTAGTTGCTCATACTTGGCTAACGTTAGCCCTTGATTTATCAGACTAGCTAAAATCAATTACCGCGCGCTTTTCAGTAACCATATAAGGAAAAATTATGTTTAAAAAAAAAAAGTAGGAGGGGGCGGGGCGTGTAGGTTTAATATCTGTACTTCTCAATGTATATTAAGATACAACTGGATTATACAGGGAATACGCATTAAAAGTAGAATTCTGCAGTGTTTGTGTTTCTTTTTTGTCTGATGTTAGTGTGTAGTATATTTGTAGTATATATATTTCTTGTATTTACTGTTACATAATAAAAAAGCCTCTTAAATATATATATATATAAACCTGAAAACACAACAAAGCTAAAGGTGGCTGGAGACTTTTACACAGTACTGAACTTATGAACTCTTAGTACCACAAAATAGAATGTATTATGTACCATAGAGATAACCATCTATTTTCTCCTCTATTCTAAAGTTTGTGAAGAGTGGGGGAAAAAAGTTTGACATCTGGATAGTTATTTGTTTTATTGTAAAGAACAAAATATGAATCAATACAGTAAACTTTACATTCACTGTTAATACTTCGACATTTAATATGAAAAAATAAAAAAAAGAAAATTCTAACAGTTTATTTTCTCACAAATGGTTCATTTCAATCATTAAAGCAGATGCTTTGAAAGTTCTTGACTGAAAAAAAAAAAAATTCCTATTAAATCTTTGTAAGTGTGAGTGTGCACTACAGACTAGAAAGCAGATAGTGCTGTAGAAAAGGTGGCAGAGGCAGTTTGTCAGTTTGATTTTGCCTTTGTTGACCCAGAACCTGATGGATAGAAAGTCCACACAAAGCCATCAGAGGTGGTGGATCACCTAAGAAGAAGAGACAAAGAGAATGATGTAAGTTTATGTTTCACTGGTATATACAGTGTTTTCCATTAAACATTAAAGATGTGTGTGAAAACTTGGTACTCACGTTTAGAACCATTAAGGTATCGTAGCCGTATGGTGGCTCCTCCCCTCACACTGCTCACTGCTGGAAACAGCTCCACACCACATGGAAGGTCTTTAAAAGCAACATCAAGGAAGCTACCCTCCACAATAAATCCCAGAGTCCCTGCGTCAGAGTCCAGGACCATCAGAACACGCTCTGGAATGGCAAGAGCAGTTCCCACAGACTGCAAAGACTGTGTCATGAAATCCTCTGGAGCTTCAGAGTGAAACCTCCTCTTCTGTGGGTAAAGTCCAACATTCTGTCCGCCATGCCAGAGCTGATTGGTTTTAAGTTCCCAGCCCCATGACTGTGAATCTCCACCTACCAGAACGTTGTACCCAGAGGCCTGGAGGGGACACTTCTTAGTGGAAATGCCAATGACAGCATGACTCCCTCTGTGGTCGGGGTTCCATTGCACTTCCCAGACATGAAGTCCTCTGCTCACACCTGTCTCTGCCCTCAGCCCATCACTGCTCTGCTCAACAGGTGAACGTGTCGCCTCCTCTTTGCAGGCAGACAGGAGGAAGTGAGGGGAGCGGTGCCTAGAGCTCCACTGTGAGCGTTCGTCGCCAGGAGCAACAGGAGAGGAGCTGAGAATAATCGCCAGGCGAGAGGATGTGGGGACAGCTAGTGGAGTGAAAGCCGAAGTAGAGCACGAAGGGTTGTCCTCTGTCCTACTGTACAACCAAACTGACAATTTGAGACCCATTATCTCAGTGTAGGGAGTAGAAGATATATCTGGAGCTCCTGCTCAGTGTTGTCAGATGTAACTGAGGAAAAAAAACAATAATAGGTAAGGACCAAGTCAAATAAAGCTGAACTAAACAGAGTAAATAGAAATAAAGTAGACTAGAACAGAGTCGAGTACAGTTCAGATAAAAATGAATAGGATAAATAATGACATAATAGATGATAAAACAGAAAGTTCAGTCAAGAAAAAATAGATAAAGTGACTGAAGCAGATTGTAATGAATAAAAATAACAGGAACACACAAGCAAGGTGGTATGGAGTAAGCCGTGTGATTTCTGGCTTTTATGACTCTTTCTGACTTGTCTCTGACAGACATGTAGTGAGGACAAGTTTATGCTGCTATTTGTAGGGTGATAAGATGAGAAAAATGTTATTGAAATTGCAACATTACAACGGCAGAGCACAAGAGCAGCAGTGGAAAAGAGTTCCAAAATATTTAAGATAAGTCGAGTTAAAAATATAAGAAATACAAAAATAAACATAGAGTGTGCATTTAACTATATCTTGAGCTCGATGACAAAAACTAGAATAATAATCTCTTATGTACAGTGAGGGATTTACATGCAGTGATGATAAAAAAACTGAGTGAAACCTTAAGAGCTCCCATATGAGAACATGGAACCAGATAAATGGAACAGTTCAATATACAAACAGCTTTAATGTTCATAAAAATCTGAAGCACCTATTTTTGAGGTTCACTCAGTTTATCATGACACAAACATGTTCTGAATGCATAGATACATATATTGTTGAAATAACTCATATTCACTTATGCCTACTGTCTTATTTTTTGAAAAATATACTTTTGTTTTGAATTTAATAAAAGTGGGTCGCAAATGAATGACTGAAGGACATTGTAGATCCCAAGGTGAGAGGAGTTGTGAACTACTGTAGTTGAGAAAACTAGAGAATCCCACTTGTTGGGTTATAGTGGTGGAAGAAAGACCTAGATTGTTTCCTAATCCAGATAATTAATGTATATATTAATACTCCACTACCAGTAAACATTCTGCATTCAAAACTTCAAGTAGAAGTATGCTGATATTAACATTAAAATATACCTAAAAGACTGCACGGTAAAAAGTTCCCTGTAGCGTTACACTATTATGATGTTTTGGATTTATATTCCTGCTGAATATATGTTCTATTTTTCAGTTAAATGCTTTACACACTGCTGGTAGTTTAACCTTTAGCAATACATGAGGTGTCACTCACTTTTCATGAGCATAGAAAAAAAAACAAGCATCTTTTTTCAGCTTTGTATCAGTGCATTTTGCAGTTTTTCAAAGGGATTAGAATATTCCCATCCCATAAAAGAAACATTAAAAAAAAAAAAAAAAAAAAAAACATTTACAGACATGTAGTTGTCATTGAAGAAGAATAAGAGCAAAATATGTCATAGCTGGATCACAGAATTTCAGACAAATGCAATGGAATAAAAATGTACAGTATTTGCCTCTGACATGAGGTGCAGTATAAGTTGCATAAAATGTAAATACTCAGTAAAAGATGCTGCAGCTTTCCCAGAAGTTCAGTTATATTCCGAGATGGACGTGAAAGTCTAAAGCAGAACAAATGTACAATAAATCGTTGAATCTTACCAGCTGCTTCTCTTCTGTGCTGTGAGTGCACTGGGTTCCGGGGATGGGTGCTGTCTGTCTGTCTGTCGGTGTCCGGGTCTCTGGGTGTTTATATCGGCCTCTTATCTGGAGTTTCCTGCGTCTTATCGCCGCTCGGTAACGCAACACGACCCGGTGTGTAGCTGCTGGTTTTGGGGACGACCTCCGCAACGGGAACATCACAGTCCATCACCTCAGACTGACGCCACACGGAGCAGCCGAGACAAGGACGAGCTCTTCTGTGACGTGACCAACGTTGGGCAGTGGGCGAAAAAACCCACAGTGAAAACATCCACCGTGATGTTATCCAGGCTGTTATGTAGGTCATGCTTTTCCTTTCGTCTCTACTCGCATCTACTGTCTTATCTTGTCCTGTAATGAATATAAACATAAATGGCGAAACATACAAAGAGGATAAAACTAGGACTTTTAATTAATAAGAAAATAAAAATGCAGTAGATCCCAAAACGACTCATAATTCCAGAGAGCGCATGCGCAGACCACTACGCGCTATATGGCGAATTTAACCATTACTAATGATTTACAGATATCAAAATGGCTTTTGGGGGTGATAAAGTCGAATCTAACTAGTAGTAACCTGCAACAGATGAGCTTAGATAAAGTAAAATATCCTGACCTAGTGACTCGGTAATGCATTTTTGTTCTCTGTATTGACAAGAGTGTCACATCATTGCTTTAAAAAAAAAAAGAAAAAAAAAAAGTTATTACAGTGATTATTTTTTAGTGACATAGAAATTCACTAACATTTCATAAAAATAAATAAAAAAAATCACTTTGGAATTATTGGTTTGCGGTACAAAAACACATGAAACCTGACTAATCTGCAGTAATATGCAGAAATAATTATTAATTGTTGTAGTTGGATATGGATTAAAATATAAAAAATAACTGAAATGGAATGAGCTCTTTTGAAGAAAAAAATAAAGGTGAAATAAAAATAAAAATCAAGAAATCAAAAACGAACAGACTAGAACTATACCTGGTATTTTCATTGGTGCCCAATACAATAAAACTTTGTGGCAGAAAAAATAGGTTAGTCCTTGTACATAAGACAATAAAGGGCTAAATGCCCAAACCTCATGGAATAGAATAGAAATAGAGACCACACAAGACTCTTTGAAGTAAACATTCATTTATTTAAGAACACTAAATGAAATATGTTACTAAGTTCGTCTGTAATGTGTGGATGTGTGGGTTCAAATATTTGTCAGAGTATAGGACATAAATATCTAATCACACAGACAACATAAGGAGGAGAAAGAGACTACCTACAGCATTTAAACATATCAGAAAATAATTAAAAATTGTTTTTTTTTAAAAAAATCTTATCTTTTGGTAGTTCGGGAAACTTTGTGTCTGTTTTTTCTTTGGAGTGCCTGAATATTTCTCTTTTTCTCTCTTTTTAAAATTTGTATTGCATTTACTAAGCTTTGTTCATAAACTACTACTACTAAGTACTAGTACTACTAATAATAATGGATTGGATTTATATAATGCTTTTCTATTTTGTGTAATTAAAGGGCGTACATTGGATCTATTATTCATTCACTCTCTCATTGCCACTCTGGTGGTGGTAAACTACATCTGTAGCTACAGCTGCCCTGACGGAGGCATGGCTGCTAATCCACACCAAGAAATTAGAATTACTGTGTGGTTTGTAGTTGTACTTTCAGTCTGTTTCAATTGTTTATTATTCTTGTCTGTTTGCATTTTTAAAACCTGTAGAGCAGATGGATTTTTGATCTTATTCCATGAATGTTTTTGACAAACTTACAGGAAGTCTTTCAAATGTTAACGCCTCCAGCTTAGACACATTTCAACAACACCTCTCCTGAATATATGTAATGTATTGTTTATTTTGCAAAGATTGTCCTTGTATTTTACTGTATTTTCTGTCCAAATGTCATCATATTTTTAACTGTAACTGTCCTGCTCAGAAGCTTTATATGAACGTTGATTTAATGACTCTTTATTTTGCTTCTGATAGCTCTGAAGAATCTGATTTTAGATCATTGGCTTCAATGTCCAAAGACCAACTTCATTTTATCCACTGTTCCATTACAGAGATGTGTGTGTGTGTGTGTGTCTTATACTATATATTAAAGGCAATTATTACAATCTTTACAGAGCAGAACTTTTACTTATAATTCAATATTTAAAGTTTGATATTAAAAAAGAGCCACACAGTTTTGTTTAAACTCTGTTTTTGAACACTTGGATCATATGCTGATACAGGCCACAACATGACAATGAATAGTTTGTGGTGGATAGTTGTGCATCTTTTGTTGAATCCATTTATATACTGCATATATTCTAACATACTGTCCCCACAAACCACCTTATTGAATGGAAAATTGTCTAAATTGTTTGATGGTCTACATGATGGTTTCAGGTGTATTGTCACAATTTGTTGTGTATTTTGCCTCTGGATAGACACGTCTCATGGGAAATCACATTTCATTAGACCTGGTGTTCACAATAAAGTTAAATTGAATTTTCAAATTGAAATAAAGTATATATTATACATAAACTGAACTGCACTCAAAGACCCAAATGACCTCCAAAATGTGACTCAACTTCCCTTTAACTGAAATATATTATTATATAGCGATACAATATCACACATCATATATATTGACCTTCTTATAAACAGAAACACATGATAACATCTAAATGAACAAGTGCATTGAATTTATTACTTTGTATATTATACCTGCATAGTAGACTGTTGAAACTACTTCATCTTGTGACCATGAACTTTGACTTTTTAACCTTATTTATGAGTGACCAAAGTGTTCCGTGGTCAATTTTACTGCTGAGTTGAATCTCTCTAGCTCTTTTT
>JAPSES010000228.1:6983222-7027863 GCA_029822895.1 Maxillicosta whitleyi
AAATCCACAAACTTTACGGACTTTCCATCAACAGATCGCTGCGGGTCGACCAACACTCAGCTGGGCGTTTCCTTTCCCGTTTTTTCTTTTACCCCCTCCTTGTTTCAACCAATCAGAGGTGCATTATTAACACGTCATAAATATTCATGAGGGACACCGGAAAAGCCAGTCATTCAACCACTAGACCTAGACCTCTTCTAGCTTACAGAAAACAGCTTCAAGCAAGAGAAATAGGACATCATTTTCACAGAAATGACACACAATGCATTCAACCATAGCGGTGACACAGCAGTATGAATGAAATAACGATAGAAGTTGATCTTTAAACAACTGTTTATATGCAGGAGAATATTGACGATTATCATGTGGAATCACAACAGTGTATGTAATAACTGTGACACGCCTTCTTGGCATTCTTTAAATATGTTCTGATGGCTAAGTCTGTCAATGCATTGAAATTGATCATAAATTGGATATTTAGTTCAGGTAATTCGTAATTAGCATTAGAGAAAAGAAAAGAAGAAGTGGAAACGATCTACAACCCAACAAGTCACTGCAGACACACAATGGTAGACTAAAGTAAATGCTACATAAAGGAGCAGGATGTAACAAACTATTCTCCTGCAGAGTTAGAAATTTAGCTTGAGATGAGCAGTACAATTAATGCTGAACACGGTGGAGGAAGACACGTACACAAAATGGTTGGATCTGAAAAAAGACTAAAAATGACTGCCCTCTGTCAGGTGTACTGTTACTTTTTTGGCTTTCAGTATATAGTGTTCTTTACCACTGAGCAAGGACGTGTCAGATTGTGGATATATTGCACTTCTGGGCCTGTGGATGGTGTCATATCCATGGAATCAGCAGATAGACCTGATCATCTAAATGAAAAGTTCAGTTTATGTTGTATAAAATTAATAATCCTCATGAAAATATGAATCATATTAAATCAGATTTGACACATATTTTATTGCATTGATTTCTGGCCTTATGCATCATAATTATTAATTGGTTCTCTACGTGTGAATTTGTGTTGGATTAATTACAAGTTAAATGTATTTGCTGGAACTTTCATTTTAATGTGCAAATAGAATGCTACCTTTGACTCTGTGAAATTGTGAAATACCGTTTTTAAAATTTTCTAAGTTTACAAGGGAATAAGTATTTTTAATTGAGAGAATATGTAAAGGTTAAATGAGAATGAACTGCTGTTGCCCTTGTTGTATTCCAGATGTTAATGAAGTTTTTAGGTCTTTTTGTTAGTGCATCAGTCAACAGGCAGTCTCTATAAATGTCTGTGTGCTTAGTCTGCAGAAAAGGTGTTGGTATATACTGCTGTTTTCCCTTTCTGCTCCGAGCTGTCTTTAAGAGGGAAATGATCCATTGTTTCTAGGGGAAGTGCCATTGGCACAAGTCCAAGAAATGGTCAGAAGGCTGTCCTTTTGTGATTGGCCAGGATGTGGAATGCCGACCTCATGGATTGGAGTCAAAGGCCCTGGCACTGAAGCCAAACCAAGTCAAAGAGCTGACTTTATTTGAGACAGCTGTAATTATGTGACCTTTATCATTATATCTGTAAATCACTTCCTGTCATGGTTGTTTTGAAAACCTCTTCACACCCAATGTGCTGAAGTACACACAGCTTATTTAACACTTTGTTTGTTCACAGAGGTGACTCTGAAAGTTCACCTGAGTGATGCCAGCACTCACCAGCCCCTGGGCGGAGCCATCATACAACTGTTCACCAATCACACTTTGGTAACCACAGAAACCTCATCCACTGATGGAAACACCTACCTGCACTTCTCATACCGCCTTGGGACAACGCTGGTCGTCACAGCAACCAAACAGGGATATGTACCCAACTCTGTACCGTGGACTCCCTCCAGATTACCTGGTAAGAATGTGTACTGTGTGTGTGTATGTGTGTACATGCTGTGTTTGTTGAGAGAGACACACAAACATATTACGAAATGGCCACTTTTATAGATGGAGTGTTGGTCCAAAATACATGCTTTTGCTTTATTGATTTTTGTGTCTGCTGCCAGTTCTGTGTGTGTGTGTGTGTGTGTGTGTGTTTGTGCCAGGTGTTTGAGCTAATGATGAGTGGAGTGCTCCATTACTTATTTATTACAATAGATGCCAAAACTCAGCGAGGAGCTGCTTAAGCTTCCCTTTCACTAACACACACTCTCATACAAAACAGTCTACTTCCCAAGAGGCTGCAGTACAGTGTTTGCGTGTGAGTGGGGACGTGGTTTTTGGGGGAGGAGGGAGGTCATTATAAGCCAACACAACGGCGGCCAATTGGATTAACACGCTTACGAGCTCTGAACAATGGAGGAGTGAAAGGAAGGAAGGAAGGAAGAGGAATAGATGTGTAGTTTGCTGGGTCAGACTTCTGTCCAGGATGAAAACAGGACGATTAAAAATGTATAAAGATTGTTTGATCCCCTGTCATTACTGATAGTTATCAGTAAAGTGGTCAGGTAGATTACAGTTTGCATCTCATCTGACTGTGTACGTTGTGTGGTCTTTTTTGTGTTACAGTGTTTTCCTCCATCAGCCTGGACCTGTTACCAGAAAGAGCTGCCACTCTGATGGTGTATGATGATGTGGTCGAGATTGTGTCGGACTTCCAAGGTAAATATGCACAAAATATGTGTCTAAAAAGGCTGTTCTTGCTAAAAGTCAAAATTCTATGTTTTAGTTGACATAAAACAATCAGAATGACAAGTAACACAGTTTAATGAAGTTTTACTTGATTAATGTATTTTCTATTCATTTTCTGGCAATAGTATAGTATAAACTGAGGTATTAGTAATAGTTTATTTAATGTAATGCAGTGCACTAAATAAAGTAGAGCTATTTATTGCAACACTAGAAAACACAAATAAACACCGCATTTTTGTTTTTTTAAAGAAATGAGCAAGACTTGTAAATAACCTAACTCTTGTAATGTACAAATAAATTACTGACAATAGGCATCAACAGACACAAGATGAACAGGAACACAGCATCATTAAAATAGTAAAAATCTCAATAAGTGCTAAATCATGTTGAAATGGACATTTTTATAGAGGTAAATTGAAAATTTAATGCAAAGCTATGGGACTGTTCAAATATTATGATGCTTATTTAATGAAAAGATCTTTTAGTTATACCTGTATCTTAAATGGAGTCTGGTAGGATTCACTTTACCTTTTTAGGTGCTGCTTATTTCAGGAAGACTTTGATTAATAAGTATAAAACATGGAAAGTCATGTAAAGCTGATGAATCAAATAAAATACATTTTAGTGTTTATGCTGCGTTTATGTAAATATTGCACCCCAGAGTGTGTTTTACAGATTTTAATGCATTTTTAGCAGTCATGCTTTGGTATGTTATTTGCTGGTTCTGGTCGTTTTCACTATGAGCGTGAGATGTCTTTTCACCATGCTTCATGGTTGAATTTCTGTTCATTCAAAGTGTGATGAGAGGCTGAAACATATAATAATAGTTGACTTGTTTTTATACACATTATATGCACAAAAGCATTTGGACACATTTAATACATACATACATACATACATATATATATATATATATATATATATGCTTTTATTGCATCTAATTTACATATAAGTTTTTTTTTTTACTCATTTTTTCAAAAGTTTCTTATATTTAACTGTTTTACATGTTGTAGTTCCTAAACTCATGAAATTGCAAAATTCTGACAGTAAATATTCACTGAAACACAGTCATGTTCATTTGGATGCAAGAAGAAAAATCAGCCTTTAAGCTTAGAAATATTGATTTGACCTTTATTATTATAATTATTGACAACAACCAACTTGAACAAAAATAGCTGTGGCTATTCTTATATGAAATTGTTATTATCAGTATTTGTTATAGGTGCAGCCATAATTTTCACCTATTTTCGTTAATCACATGTTGCACTGATGAATACAGAGATGTGTGTTTGATTGAAATGAAGCCACCCTGCCTTGTGCACACAAATATAAACGTTAAGCTTGTCTTTGTTACTGAGTGTATTTGTTATAGTGTGTGTAATTAGATTAGATAAGGCTTTCTCATTAGGGTAGAATCAATTTTTTCTCTTTGTCTGCTGGGTCTTTTGTGCATCTCAGACTGACTGGGGACTAATTTAACATGTCAGCTGTGTTGTCTGAATGAAAAAACCTGCACAGATGCACCCATATAGACACTGTTAGCATTTTAGAAGTCCTGACTCTGAGTACACAGTGGCCACAGCACGTGCCCCACTGCCTCACAGTGTGTTTGATGTGATGTTGTGAACTTGGGCACCCGAGGGAGTGATAAACCTTGGCGTGTGGCATGTGGAAAGAGAATAAAACAGGGAGAAGGAGGAGGAGGAAGAAGATGATAGAGTTTGTGCTGAAGAAAAAAAAAGGGTTGTGGGTGGAGCAGCTGAAGAAGAGAGAGGGGAGAAAGGGGGATGGGCAGAAAAGTGTCCGACAGAAGGAGGAACAGATGAGGTGAGAGAAAGTGGACGAGGAATCTTTTTTCATTTCGCAGAAAAACAGGTGTCAGACAGCAAATTAGATTAATACCAGACTTGCACCTTGAGAACATGCCTGAGGCAGAAGTATTATATTCAGAAGATACACCAAATAATGTCTTAGATTGGAGGAGAGTGAAACTCAAACACAAACACAGTGAACACTTGTATACAGCTGGATCTGTGTGTCACTGCTCAGGAATGTGCACTCAGCACAGTTGGCCCATAGTGACATCACCTTGCTGATTCCAGATACATGCAGGCTTTACTGTACACTGTTTATTGTGCTTTACCCATAATTTGTTAATGGCACTAGAGACGGGATGGCAGGCAGCGATGAGGAGAAATAAAAAGGAAACTATTAATTGCCCTGTGCAGTATCAGAGAGAACCATCACACTGACAGAGGCAAAAAGTCCAGCGCTGTCCTTATCGATCCAGAGGTAACTCCATTAAGCCTAATTTGATGGAGAATTTATAAAAAAAAAGATATCAAGTGTACATGAGAGGGAGAAAATTGCCTTGTCAAACATGCTTTTAAATGTAGTTTGGGCAAAAAAAGATCATTATACCCTCAGAGATGAAATGTTTACATTCTCTTTGACAAACAGTGGGTTAATCTTACTTTTTCGAACATCTGTCTCAGCATGAAACCCAGTCCACCCCAATGTTTCTAAATTCATGTATTATATTGACCTGATGGTATTTATAAACTTGCCAAAAGAGCATTTCATTCCCAAAAAGAAAACTTTTTAAAATATGCAAAATCAAAAAATTATAATGGTAAAATGTCTGAAAGCAACAGTAGATGGGAAAAACACCAGAACTGAAAATACACAGCCACCTCCTGCAGCTCCCTCTTCTACTGTTAAGCCTAGACTGGATGTAAACATGGATAATTCTGGTCCATGTGAAAAACTGAAGCCAAAACATCACTGGGAAGCTAATTTGAGAGTAACTGGTCATAATAGCCATGAATCACATGTTTGTTTTTAATGAGGTTTCCTCTCAGACCACTTCAATTACAATACAATGTAAAGTTATTATACAATATTTGCACAATGATGCCAAAAAGCTACACATAATTACACTGAAGCTTTAATAATAATTTTGACAGGTCTTATTATAAATTTACGTACTGTCAGCCTCAATTTGTACTGAGAATAATTTGCTTTGTTTATGATGTAACAAAACAATAGACCTTATGCTATCTTTCACCTGATGGTATCAGCTCACCTCAACTTGGCATAAGCTTTTCCACTGCATGAGACCTGGGACCACCAGGTACTACCAGATACTAGTATCAGCTATACTGAGGTTTCAAACAAGCTTAAGATAAGATATGAACTTATTAATCTCATTGTGGGGAAATTGCATTGTTTACAGCAGCAGAAATGCAGAAAACAAAGTGTAGAAGAGAGGCAGAATATTTAAGTACTTAAGTGTGAAAAAAGGAAATGTAAAAAAGTATCTGTAATTTAAATTACTTTTTCTGTACATGTATGAATATTTTGTATACATTTGTTTACATATAATTGTACATAATGATTGACACGTAATGTTAAATCATGCAGATCACAGATTGGTCCGTGCAAAATTGTTCCTGTTCTAATATGAATGTGTGTAGGACATCAAATGCTCCAGTAGGCTCTGTCCTGATGAATCAACAAATCACAGATTTACATTTATACACCTGCATTGTCACCTGGTCTGTGGACTAATGTGGCATCCCCCACATTAGGGCTGCATGATGAATCAATTTTAAATTGAAATCAGATTTTTTAATTTGGACAATTTTTTAAAAAGGGAAATCGTCAGGTCAATTTCATCCTTCACGTGTCTCCCGGACCATGCGCCCACAAGCTACCGTAGGCTCTTCCTCCTGTCTGTGATGGTGGTTTTTCACTGAAGTCCATGTAATGACTGGACTTTAAACTTCTTCATGAACCCACTGTAGTGATACCAATGTAAGCTGTGGTTTTACACACGGTTCTCATATAAAGTATAAATATATATCATTTTTATAAAAAAATAAAACTTGTGTGGGCTCATCATGTGATACCATCACAGATTTGAGGTAAATGGACTTCACTTATATAGTGCTTTTCTACACCTTGGTACTCAAAATGCTTTACAAAGCCTCACATTCACCCATTCACACACACACTCATACACCAGTGGGCGGCTGCTACCATGCAGGGCGCTGCCAGAGCCTTCAGGGTGCAATTTAGCATTCAGTGTCTTGCTCATGTGGACAGTTGGAGCCAGGGATTGAACCACCAACCCCTTAGTCATTGGACAACTCTGCCAACTGAGCCACAGCCGCCCCACAGGGGCCACTGCCATGCATTGCAGGCTGCTCATGAAAATGACATACTGACTTCTGTTTAGCAGTTTTACCCAAAAAACTAAATTGAAAATCAAGTTTTTTTAGAGGAAAAAAATAAGGATTTTATTTTTTACCACAATTGTGCAGCCCTATCCCACATAACAAAAAAACTTCTAGATGTAGTAAACTAAAATTGTTTCTTGAAGTTGCTTTAAAATTCAACAAGATCTGGCTCAAGAATGAGTGAAAATTAGGAACTTGTAGTATAAAGACCACATTAGTTGCACCCAAAGTCAGAAAAATGTGAAGTTTCTGTAAAAAGACAGAAGAAAATGTCTGCCATCACCCAGAACTGTTTTCTCTGTTCACACTGGAAGCATCACTATAGTCAGACAAATGTTTCATCATATGTCTCTTACTTCTTTACACTATTATGGATGTGAAATATGCCTAAAATTGCACTCATTTTATGTGAAAAAAAAAAAGTGAAACCCGAAGAGAGCCTGCAAAACAATTTGACCCTCAGTCTGTGATAAGAAACTACCTACAAGCCAAAAATGCACTTAACACATTATGTCCATGCATGTCGCTCTCTTAGGTTTCAGAGGCCATCCGAGTGTTCATTTCCAACGCAGAGCCCTGAGTCTTCCTCCCAACAACTCATACGCCAACCTGACCGCTTTGCTCACCGTGGCCAGTTCGGCCTCGCACATCCAGCACTTCCCCTACCTGCAGGGTCTCAGGGGCAACGGTACAGGTGAGACTTGACCTGGACAATGACAGGGGCTACTTTAAAAAAAAAAAAAACAATAACAACTGTGTGTAGAAATAAGCTCAGGAGGAGATCGGTGGAGATGACAGGGGCTGTTGAGTGGGGGGGGGGCAAGAGGTACATCAGAGAGCCACTGCCCCAGAGAGGCCTCTTTATCTGACCTCCTGAAACACAATAACCCCAGTGTGTGCTCTGTGTTCTACATCCATGTCTTAATGTGTATGATTTTTTTATGCCCCTTCTTTCTCCTTCAGCTTGAATTCCCTTCAAAAGACCCCCCTCACCCACTACCACCACCACAGTACCTTCCCCCTCCAGGCAGGACTTCTGCTTTGTGACACTTTCCCACTTTTAGTCTCCCATTTTTTTTCACTCTCCACCCCATTTCCTTCTTTCCTGCCTTTCCCTTGTTTTCTTTCCTGTCTGTCTTTCCCCTGACAACTCTCCTTTATTTATGCTGTTTTATGTTACTCTCTCCCGCTGTCTGCCCCCCCCCCCCTCCCATTCACTGCACCTTACTCCCTTTACTGCAGTTTTCTCTCTAACCCGCTCCTGCTTCTCGCACAGGGACTGAGAAGAGGTTTGAGTTGACTCCAGTAGCCGCCATATCTGTTCACTTATTGGCCAGCGATGGAGCGGAGCTGCAGGTGAATGAGCCAATCACAGTCTCCATCCCTCTACTGGCGGACAGCGGCCTGAAGGAAAATGATCACATCCCTGCTTGGAGATTTGACCCTCGCTTGGGTATGTACTCAGAAACATGCAGAAAGACACGCCTATAAATTCTAGACAGTGATCTCTGAAACTTCTTTGTGTGATTTGTAAAATGGTTGGGAGTGTGTGTAAGGTAAAGAAATATCAATATACCTGAACATCACAAGATTAGAATCCTACATTAACTCTCACTATCAAGTTTTAATTATTAGTTTAAAGATCCAATGTGTAAGATTTAGAAGGATCAGATTGCCGAAACTGAATATATTATTCCTAATTATGTTTACTAAAGCCTGAGAACAGGTTTTTGGTATCTCAGGAGGTAACTGATTGCCTCCAGGGAGTCTACCATGTTCAGACTTTTCTCTGCTTCCCCCCCAAAAATGTGTTATGTGTATAATACAATTTCCCAGCGCTGGGTATTTGGATCTGACACATGACTACCACCCAGACTGCAGTGTTGAATTTTAAAAGGTTTTTCATTGCAGGTTAGGGTTAGGCACCAGAACTACTTTAGCTGTTTAGATTAGAAGATTGTGGTTTATGTTAAAACTTACCCTTTCAACCAAAAGTTTTGAGGTGATCTTTTGTGAAAGTCACAAAAATGCAAATTGTACATTTCCCTTAAACTGGTTTGGAACAAATCATCTGGGCTGCATTATCTTGCCAGCAGGTGGCACTGTAGGCTACGTTCCACATGGTTCCAATAAACAGTAGAAGAAGCAAAGCATGCAGTTCCTTTGATGTCTTGCTCACAGATGGGACTGGAATGATCTGGCCTCATCAGTTTTCACACTTTACTGAAATTAGTGGGAAGATGGTGAAGAAGCAGAACCATCACCTGAGCTAAATGTTTGCAATGTCAGAATTTATTTGTAAAAAGTGTTTCCATTTCCTCTGTGTAAAAAAGGGAAACTCTTTCTCAAGTGTGAAATTTTGGAAAAAAAAAAAAAAATATATATATATATATATATAGTATTTCTACAAACATTTTCGAATGCAGAATTTAAAGGACTGCATTAACTGTGTTTGTTGAAATGTACCTGGAGTGTATATAATCAAATTACTATTATATACATTAGAGTAGGTGTAAATAGGGATGTGGGCTGTTCTCCCTCATGTATAAATGATAACAAATTACAATACAATTCCTGATATATATAAATATATATGAAATATAGCCCTCACTTCCATGGGTAAAGGACTGTGAAATTAATTGAGCCAGAGCCTTAACACAAACCACGTGCATATTCTTACAGTAGAGCCAGGGCTGAACTTGTAGTGTCGGCATGATGAAGGAATTTATTCACAAGGTCATAGGAAGTGACCAACATACAGCGCTGTACTATTAATCCACACATCAAAACACAAATGCAGCTTTAAATCACAAGATTGGACTGTGTGGATGCATAATCTTCTCGATACAGCTCAGGAAAATCTTGAACTTTAGCAAACACTAGTGAAATGTTCCGCTGTGCTGGCTGGTACAGCAGAGACCCCTCAAGCCTCTTGGGAACCAAAGATTTATTCCAACAGTATAAAATTTGTGTTGCAAGTCCTTCACTGTGACACACCCAGTTCCACTTGGACTGACTATGAAAGACAACGGTTAGATCATCAGTTGAGTCAGACGTGTCTCCACTACAAAACATCCTTCTCTTATGTGCATTAGTGTCTCCGATAGTGCAACAGGAAGGTCTGTTATGACCTATTAAAATTCTTCTGGTGAAACGAAATGTTCTGTGCTGTTTGTCTTTACCCAAACCACCTTGGCCCTGGCTTTTCTAGATGCTGCTCTTACTTTTGGAATCTCACACACTGACATAAATAAAAGGAAGTCCCAATTTAGATGACATAACTCCAAAACATGCCTTAACACACAGGGGAGAGCTGGATGGATTTGAGTCTATTCCTGGAGTTTACATTTGTTGAACATGGACATGACAGGAAGAGTATACAGTGTAACACTAAAGTAAATGCCTTGCACGCTGAACATTAAAGTCTTTGTAATTTGCTGCCATTTGTCTTGTAAAGTTACATTAATGGTAAGTTCTGTTCTCAGAGACCAGAAGGTTTAAAGCCAATCTGGAGGAGAACAGACTTCTTTGTGTTTTGTGGAATTGAAAATAACATTTGTTGTTTGTTTGTCCTTACTACAAGGATATTTTGCATAAAGAATTGTGCTTCAGGAGGGTCAAATATTTTGTACCAGAATTTATTTACATGGCTTGAGAGAAAACGTCTTCAATGAGCTGTTATAGAAACTTTAACAAGAAAAGTTGTAGTGAAATGTGACCATTACAGTTGTACTTTTGGTGTCTTGTAAACTGATGTAGGTTGGCAACTTGACACATGACAACTGAAAATAGTAATCAATGGCTACCTCTGTATGAAAATATTTCTTATTTTATTATTATTCTGCTAGTGATTGCTGAAATCTAGATCATAATGTTGGATTTAAGGATTTCAAAGCTTATTTTAATGTGGCCAAAGTCAGCAAGTCGAGCTTGTAAAAAGGGCTTCTATGAAAGAACACACACGCACAGCCTGTAGCAGCGACTATTTCCACAACAGAAGCCATCCCTGGACCCCTCTCCGGGCTACATCTCATGTTCCTTAGCAACCCACCAAATAAGTAACACAGCACAATGGGCTGGCTGCTGATTGAGTTTCTTCTCTGAGCAGTTAAGTGTGTGAAATGTGTGTGTGTGGATATGTATGTGTTAAAGTGAGGATTAAAAAAGACACAAAGAAAGAAGTGAAATCCTTCTGGTGCTTTCAGAGAAACACTTCAGGCTTGTCACAAAGAAGCCTTTTTTTCCTCTTTCCTTTTTTTTTCTACAAAGTGGGCACTCAAACATAAAACCTGTTTTTCCTTGTGTAACTGACGACCTCTTATGTATTATTAGAAGTCAAACAAACATGAGGCAAAATGATGTCATGTGCAAAGAGATCAGGTTCACCTGTTGTGTCTGTGTTTCATTCATAAACAGACACACCTTGATTCAGAGAAGGGTTTGATGATGTAAATGAGGTCAGCTTCTTCAGATGAAACGTCTGTGAATGACTAAAGGACAAAAAAAGATGCACAGTCAGCCTTGTTGACTTTGTATTTGTGAGAAGCAGAAGTAATATAAAGTCTGTACTGACAATATGGATGTTTGCATTGTGTCTGGGCTGCATCCAGACTCTATGCAGTGTATTGTATAGATGCGTGGGAATGGAGTCATTAAAATCACTATTAAACAGGTCAGCTCCCAGTGGAAACGACTCACTCTGACAGAACCAGGGTGAATCCAGGCAGAGCTCAGCTCAGGCCTCCGTTACTGCTGTTGTGTGTTAGACAGAGGTGCTGAGTCACACAACCTCTCCCATTTCTGCCTCTGTTCCTTGTGCCTTTTCCCTTATCTCTTCTTCCATCCCTCCTCTGTGTCCGCTCTTGTTTCCTCTCCTTGGAGTGTTTTTTCCCGTTTCACCTTCTCGTATATTTGTCTTTCCTCTTTGAATATCCTTTGCATTGCTTTGTGTTTCCTCTGGCGAGCAGATTGAAGCAGATTCCTGACTTTTTTGATGTGTAACAGCCGATAAACATCAGAATAATGTAGCTCTCAGGATGATAACCCTGAGACCCAAGGAGGGAAAGTGTAAACGCACAAATGGTTTTGTGCTCTTGGAGAAGATTTGCTGTTACCCACTTAATCAGTGCCTTTGGCTTTGTTGTGGTTTTGTTTCTGGCTTCTATTGTATTTTGTGAATTCATAACAATCTACACATTTGTCTGAGGATGCTGCCTCCCTGTGGATGAATGCAGTATCAAAGCTACTTTTCTCACACTACAATGCTAGAACAGATAAGCGGTTTATTGTTGATGGAGAGCATGTCACATTATGAGTTTGTTTTGAGTGGAATTGTACTCATTTAAACCTGACGGGTATGTAAATGCAGTTGACTGGAGAGATACTCTGTCTGTTCTGAGGTAATGAGACTCAGATGGGGGATATTTGGAGGACATGTTAATTGTCACTATTTCTAATGCAGTGTGTAGTGTTTCTAGTCCAGTTTAATTGTTAAAAAAATTGATTTCAAACTGTGATTGTGTTTGCGTGTCCAGGCGCCTGGATAAAGAGCAGCTGGGGTCATGTGCAGAGGGAAGGGAACCAGCTCAGTCTGACCTACATCGCTCCTCATCTAGGATATTGGGTGGCTGCCATGTCTCCACTACACTCAGGTGAGAGATGTATTTCTTATACTCACATTATACATTTCAGGGTTTCAGGTCTTTAAAAATTCTCACAGTCCAATAATCACATTTTTCAGCCATAAAGTGTCATAAATATATGTTGGATTATGAAATTTCTATGTAAAGCATTAATTTCAGCCCCACTTTTCACTGTGTTTTCAGATGGAATTGTATAGATTACTCGGAAACAAAATGACAAAAGTAATTCGTTAAACACCCCAGTAATGCACAATGGTGTGTGGGCTAACATGGTCTCCTTTATTAAGAAAAGCTTAAAAAGCTGTTTTTAAAAATCATAAACTTATGTTTCTGTTACTATGTTCTAATGGGTAATAATAATAATAATAGAGAATCACAAATGTGAAACCCGCTGCACTTTAGGCAATAAATCACTCAAATTATGAACTTTGGATATAAAGGTATTATAGTCACATGGGAAATCAGAATAAAGCCAAGAAGCTTTAAATAGTTGCCAGTAAATGCCTGCTATTATCCAATATTGTTCTTTGTTATTCTCATCAGGATCATCAGTCAGAACTTTTTTGCCAACATGGACATATGTTTTAAATTAATTAAGTTTTCTCAAAAAGTCTTGAATTGGAAGTAAACCCAAAATATAATTTATTCATTATCTGATAAAAATTCACATATTTTCTCTGTTTGTTTATGTTGTCTTTAAAATAGGTCCAGTGGTTGCCAAGGACATCAGCACTTACCACACTGTATTTCTGCTGGCGATACTCGGAGGAATGGCTCTCATCCTGCTTTGCCTACTCTGCCTCCTGTTGTATTACTGCAGGTGTGTGAGACACTTTGACCTGATGCATTGTGTTCATTTTCTCCAATTTCTGCAAACAGGTCACATTTTAAAGACTGAGAAATAGATCTGTCAGCAAACACAGGAAGCATAGTTTTGACAGTTTTAGAAATATACATGGTCATGACATTTAATATATGGCTGTTTGTATAGAAAATATGAATTTATCTGAGCAGAGTGTCAAGTGAGTATTCATTTATGTAGCACATAACATCTAGTGGCAGTGACTCATCCTTCTTTGGATTTTAAGTGTCATAAAAAAAAAAACATCAGTATACTATCATTTAGAATTTATCACGTAAGCTGTTGTTGGCACAGTTGAGTCAAACAGTTTCTGATTATATGAATCATTCACAAAGAATGATGAAAGCATGAATTAACATTTTCAGATTAAATACATAACAGTGTCTCTCTGATATGTAGGCGTCGCTGTTTGAAGCCTCGGGGGTCTCACCGCAAGCTCACGCTGTCCTCCGGTCTGGACAGCACTAAGAGGGACCAGGCCACCTCCATGTCCCACCTCAACCTCATCAGCAATGAGGTCTGTCTTGTGTTTAAAAACCTTTCAGTGGTCATCCTTTAGGGATATAAAACAGATGTAGAGCTTCCCTTTTACAAATATGACCTTAGTTTCAAGCTTCTTGTGTTTGGAAAGGGTTCTTGTTAAAGTGCCCTTAAGGCAAGAAATGTAATCCTTCCCAGTGTCAGGGTGGTGCTGTAGTACTATGGTGTCCCTGTGGTGAGCAGGAAGAGCCAACATAAGACTCTTAGACTGTGAGGAATCAATACAGTCTGATATTTATTCTATCCATTCCTCTGCTGATGAATTTGATGCTTCCCAGTGTTTCTGCAGATCCTAAAGTCCAGTAAGTTGAATTTTAGGCCTTAGACAAGTTGGATATGAAATGATGTCTTAAAATCTCATTGAGTTTGTTGTTTGGTTAATGAAGTTGATAATGGGTACTTAAAGAATTTTGGGTGTAGAGGTGTAAGAGAAAGCAGAAAAATGTAAAGCAAGTGCAAAAACACCAGTAAACACCTACTATATTTTGATTTTGATTTGATTTATTTATGGATATAGACAGACAAAGGTTTATCCAAGGGATTACATGTAAAAGTGAAGACACTTATTTCCAACATGGTCCCTGATGGAACAGGACAAGACATACAGAACACATGCAACAGATATACATATACATTTACATTCTGTACCCTAGATTTCTACTTTATTCCACAAAAGTAAAAGTATAGTCCAGTAGTGTTCTGTCATTATATTTGGCGCTCATCAAAGTCCATCCCCACTGCATCAAGATGTAAGATGTATCTCAAATTGTGATCATAATGGTCTTAAAGTTCCTTAAAAGTGCAACATTGTACCTTTTATTATTATTTCCTTTTATTTTTTACCTCTGTTATATTTTTATGGAATCTGTCTCTCTTATTTTTATTTCCAGGTGCAATTGGAACTTGTTTCCACAGCAACTGAGCCTGACATGACCACACCAATGCTTAAGCCTTCCACCTATGAGCAACATGACAATCAGCGTCAGCACAGTCTAATCCATCACAGCAAACACAGTCGCTCCTCTCTGGGTAACCACAGCCATCACGGCTCGTCTCTCGGCAACCTGACGCCTCGAAGCAGAGACTACCGACAGTCTGCGGAAACGTTCCAGTTAAGGGCAGCGCTTTCATGCGGTACAGACAAGGGCTACCGTCAATCATACACCTCCGTCTGTTCATCCAGCAACCACATTTCAGATGGGCTGTCGTCTGCCAATCAGGGTCAGGTGTTAGTTAACCATCTGAGCAGCGTTGGGAATGTTGACTGCATCTCCCCCTCCTCTCCTCCTCACTCCCCCAGTAGAGGGGAGGGAGGTGAGTCCAGGGCTGCTGACTACCTTTTGTCCCGCTCTGTAGACCACCTGGAGCGTCCCAGCCCCCCGTTACTGTCTCGGCCTGGCCAGCTGCTCTGCTGCGGTTCTGTGGACCTGCTGAGTGGAGGAGAAGGCTACCCGAGGGTGCGTCCCACCCTAGTGATCCCTGCACACTACATGCGCCTGCCTGGGGAACACCCTCTGTCAGGTCAGGCTCTGTTGCTGCAGACTGACCAGCAGAGTGACCTAGAGACGATCCAGGCTGAACTCAATGCCTCACATTCCCAACAGCCCCTGGGGCAAACCCCCACAGACTGCACCCCACGTTCCACCAAACAGGGTGAAGGAGACGGGCTCAGCCTGCCGGAGTCCCTGTCCATCCCAGCAGCCCTCGGTGAAACAGCTCTTGTGGAGATAAACAGCGAAGACACATTGTTGGCTGAAAAGACTTTAATGGAGTTGAGAGGCGGTAAGCCCCTCCCTCACCCTCGGGCCTGGTTTGTCTCACTGGACGGACGTTCCAACGCTCACATCCGTCACTCCTACATTGACCTGCAGCGAGCAGGATGCCACAGCAGCTCAGGTTCAGGAGGACAGCAGGGCAGCGGCAGACGCAGCAACGGCAACGACGCAAGCCTGGACTCTGGCGTGGACCTGAACGAGCCCAGAGCTGGACGCAAAGGAAGGGACGGAGAGAAGGAGGAGAGAGAGATTGAGAAGTCAAAGGGCACAACCCCTGCCACCGCCTACACTCAGCTGGTGTATGTGGATGATCTGGACGCGGGAGGCAGCGAAGAAGAGACGCCCAAGTGCAGCCCTCAGGACAGCAATGTAGGGCTGCCCCAGTCCGATCCAGCACAGGCTCAGGGGGAGGAGGAAGGGAAAAGAGTGGAAGGGGTACAAATACAGGAGGATGCCCCCTCGCTTTCGTCTTCATCTCCTACTTCTCCTCCTCCACTGCCGACACCAGAGGGCGTGACGTTCAGGACTGAGCATGCTCTGTTGTCTGTCTCTCCTGATGATGATGGAGAGGAGGAAAAGAAAAGCCCTTGGCAGAGGAGAGAGGAGCGACCCCTGCTGGCATTCAATCTGAAATAACCCACCACTTAACCATGACTCCACTCTGCTCAGTCTGCATCATTCACCTGAAGCCCTTTGCTGTCCTTTATAAAGCACTGAGAAAATATTTTTCCGCACTGCGATCTCTTCTTGTCCAAAACACAAAGGGACACAAGCTTTCAGGTCCCTTTTCTGAACAGACCACTGCTGTTCTCCTTCAGACACATGACAGACAAAGACTACTTATCAGGCATAATATACAGTTCGCCTGAAGGAGACAAATGGATGTTGGAGCCAAGAATATTTTATGCACAACAATATATGCCTTTTTATAAACAGCCTTGATAGCATAAGTAGTAGAAACAGTTGTTGGGTGATTTTTCACTAATGAAAGCCTGCAAGACACCTTTTTTTTCATGAGCCATATTGGCGTCAGTCCACTGAGTGTAAAAATACTGGTAAAAGCCCGGGACAAAAAGTGAGATTCTAATCCTGATTTGGCCATGCTGATGGATTTTTAAGATTGTGAAGTGTCTGCACCAAACAAGCAGGTGATTTTTGTCTTTTCACAGTTGGTTTGTGAATTAAATGTCCTCCAGTGTGTTCCTGGGTTTGTGAGCAGTATAGCAGGTGCTTCTTGCACTCAAGTCACCCCTGACATAAATTAGTAAAGCCTGTACTTAAAATGTTTTTTTAATATGCTGCTAGAATTGAATCTAGCTTGTCAGGAGTATGCATGGGTGTTTACACGAACCACACAGGGGATGACGTTTCTGAAATGAAACCACTACAGCGCAATCAGATAATGTGATACACCACCATGCTGTGGCTAAGGATATGATACCACTATTATACTGTAGTTTTACCCAAAAGAATTGTGAGATGAATTAATATGAAGGTTTTTGTAAACGTTGAACCACTGATTGACATATTTTGCTCTGAAGGCTATGCATCACTTTTATACGGCTGCTTGAGATGCCTTTTTTTTATTTTTTATTTTAATCAATTATTTTAATTTTCAACATGAAGTATTTTACCCAAAAATTGGCTATTTTGTTTCGTTTGATATGTTAAGGGCTTTTCTTGTTCACTCGCCTTATTTTTAGAGCTGCAAAAACTCACACATAGTACTCAACATACTGTATCTTTTACCTGAAACCAAACTTTTTGCTTGCTGTTTCACCATGTCCTCGTGTTCCTCAAGTGCCTTTTAAATAACCTGCCTCTGCAACAGATTTGTGGAACAGATTACCTATTACCTTATTTATTTCTTACCTTCTTTTGCCTTCAGCTTTTTTCCTCTACCTCAGTCTCCCTCTTTTCTTTTTTTTTCTCTTCTCACTTGGGAAAGAAAGCATGCAGTAAACTTTCCTCAGCACTAGCATATTAAAGGCTATGCTGCAGACATCTCAGAAAATGTGTCCCAGCTGCTGCAATCATAAAATCCTGCTACAGTAATCAGCACGGCACCAATATCTTGAAATTTAAGCAGATAAGGATTTGCCCAAGTTTTCAGTGTAGCACAGGATAGGACGCTAAGTGCGACTGTATGTGAAGCTAAACTGCAGGTTATTTTGGTCCACTTTCTTAATTTTGAGTGTTTCAATGTTTGACGTCTGTCTTTTATATGTTTATGTGCACCTGAGTGGTGGTTGAAGGCTGGGAGTTCTTCAGTGTGTTGTCAGACTTTTCGTACCCAATGCGAGAATGCTGAGAAATAGTCAACATCCATTCACTCAAAATTCAAAGATCATGGCAATTATAATCCAGAGTGTGTATAGTTGTTACCTGTCTTCTACATGATCATATGATGTGTGAGTTGGTGTTGTGAATGGCCTGTCTTTGTATCCCACAGCAATCTTCCAGTTCAAGGGTGGAGCTGCAATACAGTATCCTGAGTGTGTAAATTGGTTGCTTGCATTATATTTGAAGCCTATTATTCTGAATAAACAGATACATTTTAATATGTTGTGTGTGTGTCTGTATTCAGTACTTAACAAGTATTACATCATTATCAATATCTTAATGTAATAGACATTTTAGTTTGTAAAAAAGCAGACAAAGTTAAGGTGTTCGTGTTAATAACCATGGATTGTTCCATGTATGCCATTGTAATAAACCACCATCGACGAGGCCTGAAACAGAACTACCTACATGGGATTCAGCCAGTTTTAATGATACCACTTAGACCTGTGTGTGTGTTTTCTGGTTTCAAAGGATGTTGGAAAGTTCAGTTTATTGACAGCTTGAGAAAGAACCTGAAAAGTCAATTAAATTGCTCTTAATTACTCCTGGGTGTCACTGCTTTGTCTTTAATGTGTTTTTGTTTAAACATTTCCAAATGAATCACTCAAAGTAGGTGTGTTTTGTTATGTTGGGTATCTATGCAGTTGAAACTTACAATTTGAGTATTATGACATGTATGTAAAAGTGTTGCATTATTATTTAGTCAGATTATTGAGGCTCTTTGTCAAAATATGGGTTTGAGGTAAATTGATTTAATGTTATACAGTAAATGTTTTATTGTTCAGGCTGCAGTGCTGCACATATACTATTGTAATACTGATGTATTGTAAATCATACTAACTTGCCAACAGCTGAAAATGCAGGTACACAATTAATAGAGTCATCAACAAGATTAATACACCGAAATAATGTAACTTGGATCCAGTTAGTGTACAGTTATTATGCCAGATCACATTAAAAGTTGGTAAAGGCTGGAGCTCAGCGGTGCAGTTCCCTCTTTGGCCTCTAGGCGGTGCGCTTTCCGCTGACATTTTCTTTGTTTTTCCATCTCACGCTCGTTGCCAGTGGTCTCTATAATACGGTGGCTGACTATTTTTTTTAAAACATTTTTGTGATGGCGGAGGACAGTGAATCCGCGGCCAGTCAGCAGAGCCTGGAGCTAGACGACCAGGATACCTGTGGTATAGACGGAGATAACGAAGAGGAGAATGAGCATATGCAAGGGTGAGGATGGCCTGTCCCGTCCTGTCCGGGTTGGGAAACGCAGTAACGCTATTTCAGGCAGCCTGTTTGTGTGCTGTCTGTTTATGTGTGTGCTCGGTTGGGGATGGCTAGCGCAGCAGCTAACGCTAGGTATAACAAACAGACAGGCCGTCATTTCAACATAGCAACCACAAGAGAAGGATTTCTTTAAACCACGAATGACAGAGTTAAACGCTGTCTTTTGGCGTCATGTGCATATTTGCACTCCTAGACTCATAGTTTGTATCCTGACTGAATGACATGAAGATGACAGCCAGCCGTTAGCTAACGGTGGGCTAGCTCAGCTGTCAGTCGTTACTATGGTAGCTAACGTTAGCTTCTTTTGGTCAGTACGGGGGTAATGTGCGTCCACAACACTCAGCTCCTGGTTCAATGAGGAGCTCTCCGTTTGTGTTCATATCCGCAGGAGTCCGGGGGGAGATTTGGGAGCCAAAAGGAAGAAGAAGAAACAGAAGAGAAAGAAAGAGAAGCCAAGCTCGGGGGGAGCTAAGTCTGACTCTGCCTCTGACTCCCAGGAGATCAAGGTGTGGTGATGAGCCATTAGTGTAAACAGCTGGGGATCAAACCCTGTCAGGTCAAGACTTAAAACACAAATAATACTCATCCGGTTTTGTTTATGGTAGATTGGCTATGAGAAGGAGAAAGCACAGAGATACTTTGTGCAGACGCCAAAAAAAAAAATAAATAAATAAAAATCTGCCACCAGGCTTAATGGGTCGCTGATAGACTGATAACACTCATCACTAGTCAAGTACATGTGCACAGAGTTTGCATCCTTGTGTTTGGCAACATATCAATTCATGTCCCCTTCATAGTTCATGCCCTGCATCGCCTTTCAAAAACTCATGTGAACATCTCTATGAATTTAATGGCACTTGTTCTGCTCCAAAGAACAAAACTTTTTCAAGTTTATCATCGGTATCTGTATTCTAAGCCTCACCATATGTTTATTTTTCAGTGATTTGAGTTAATGTCATAAGGATACATAATATTCCACTTAATAGTTTAAGAAGTAATAGTTTTTGCCAAAATTCATTGAATATACAAAGCAAACAAACAAAAAACTTCATGTTAAAATTAATATTTAAAAATTCCTTTTTTGCAAGCAAATAGTATGCAGTATAAATGCAGCTTTGTCTTATTTTGGTCCTATTTGTATAACAATTGACTGCAACCAATGTTGCAAAATTTAGCTTATAGTCAAATACTCACTTTTTGACAATATATTTCTCATCATTTGAAGCTGTTAGCATTCATTACAGATTTATACAAATTGTAAAAATGTTTAATAACTGACTTCACACAAGTAAACATCCAGTTTGGAAATTCCTTTAAATAGATTTTGACAAGCCTTAATACAAAGTTGAAGGAGTTCTCAGATAAAACCTTTTGTTCTAAAGTTATTCTGCCTTGTGAGCACCTCTTAAACCTGTTTAGCTTATTACATTATCAGTTGGTCAAAGAAAAAATATGATGATATGGACTATTATGACATTTTCATCTGACAGATGAAGATTGCACCTGAAATAAATTCATTAAAATGTCTTTTTAATTGCTGTTATTGACAGAGAGTGGCCACATGCTTTATGCCACTCACACAGGGAGAGTTTCATTCATGTAGTCTTCATCCTGTCTTAGCTTGTATTTGTGTACATGTTCCTTCTCCACATGCAGAACCCTGGCTTGCCTATTCAGAAGCTTCAGGACATCCAAAGAGCCATGGAGTTGCTGTCCTGCCAGGGTCCAGCAAAGAGCATCGATGAGGCTTCCAAGCACAAGTACCAGTTCTGGGATACACAGCCTGTGCCCAAGTTAAGTGAGTGTCTACTCCAATTATAAACAAGTGTCTACATTATGATCAGCTATTTGTGATGAATGGACGCACACATTAGCACTTCTTAATCTTTTGATTATTATTTGATATATCTATCACATTTTTACCAGTAATTGAAATAGTGAAGTGTCTGCTTCATCAGCTGTATTTATCATTTTCTCTGTGCACTACTGCCATCTACTGGTTGAATGGTTGTATCTCGATACAGTCTGCGCATGAAGCCAGTGTCCTAATAATATGTCAGCTGTGTAGCACAGTGGGGTCCAGCCATGCTCACTGGGCATGCCCTGTGGCATTAGATTAAGCTGTTACTATGACAACTTTTGGCCAAAGAGTCAGGTCTGTACTGGAGTGACATTGGTTGGTTAGAAATTGTCCAAATTAATCAGATTTAGACGTGTCTCAGTAATGTTGTCTGTTGGTTTGTCATTATACATGTCTGCTTTTGTAGATTAACAAATAATTTAGGGTTAGGTTGGTTCAGAGCCAGTTTAACAGTGCTAAATGCAAGAACAGAACTATTCCAAATCTGTTAAAAAACAGTTTAACATCTTTGATATCTGTGCTGTTGACAGATGAGGTTGTGACAAGTCATGGGCCAATCGAAGCTGACAAAGAAAATATCAGACAGGAGCCATATTCCTTACCTCAAGGCTTTATGTGGGACACTCTGGATCTTAGTAACGCAGATGTGGTGAGTTTTGTTAAATACTGATATCTTTAAACTGAAAATTTTATCCAATGCACTAAGTACTTCAATGTGTCTTTTTCAGCTGAAGGAGTTGTACACATTACTAAATGAAAACTACGTGGAGGATGATGATAATATGTTCAGATTTGATTATTCACCAAACTTTCTCAAATGGTAAGTGTTCGATTTTGTTGTGTGGTTTGCTCAACCCTTGGTGCTTATTCAGCCATGTTTCTAAATAATTATATCAAGTATTTCATCATCTGTTGCTTCATGAAGCTTTTGATTTCTCCTCAGGGCTCTACGTCCTCCTGGCTGGTTACCACAGTGGCATTGTGGGGTAAGAGTGTCCTCAAATAAGAAGCTTGTTGGCTTCATCAGTGCCATCCCTGCAGATATACGAATCTATGAAACGTAAGCATTAAAATATGTGCTGATAAGTGAGCACACACTTTTGGAAATCCTTTTTGCTCTAACATTGAAGTCATCTCCTTATTGTCTTCTGTTCCAGGTTGAAGAGGATGGTTGAAATTAACTTCCTGTGTGTCCATAAGAAGCTGCGATCAAAGCGTGTAGCTCCAGTGTTAATCAGGGAGATCACACGGAGGGTAAACCTAGAGGGAATATTTCAGGCTGTTTACACAGCAGGAGTAGTGCTGCCAAAACCTGTGTCCACATGCAGGTATACTATAGTATTTACACATGGACTTGTTTTTAAATTAGTCAAATCTATACAAATAATTACTGATAATCTCATAATTTCACAGGAGCCTGTTATTTTTTGTGTGTGTTTTCAGGTACTGGCATCGTTCCTTGAACCCCAGAAAGCTTGTGGAAGTTAAATTCTCCCACCTGAGCAGAAACATGACTCTGCAAAGAACTATGAAACTCTACAGACTACCAGATGTAAACACCCAAATCTCTCATCTTATGATCTACGTACTTATTTCAGTGGTTGTTTTTGAAATATCTTTTATTAAATGTTGCCTATCTTTCTGCTTAATGCAGAGCACCAAGACTCCAGGTCTGCGGCTGATGGAGAAGCGTGATATCAGCCAAGTCACTGAACTGCTACGCAAATACCTGAAGCGTTTCCAGTTGGCACCTTCAATGGGAGAAGAGGAGGTGGCTCACTGGTTCTTTCCCCAGGACAACATCATTGATACATATGTAGTAGAGGTACTTGAATCCATTTGCTGCCTCAGATTACCTTCCTGTCCAACTGTTGTTATTTATTCAAACAGTTTTTGTGTGTGTCTCACTTTCTTAGGGTGCTGATGGTGTACTGACGGATTTTGCTAGTTTCTACACGCTGCCGTCCACAGTGATGCATCACCCTCTACATAGGAGCCTGAAAGCCGCTTACTCTTTTTACAATGTTCATACACAAACCCCACTACTGGACTTAATGAATGATGCACTGATCCTTGCCAAACTGGTAAATTGACCTCCATGCAAAATCTTTGTAAACCATGTCACAGTAATGAAGAACCGTTACCTCCATTACTTAAAGTTCTGCAAATGTCTTACTTGTGACTTCTTTTTCTGTGTTAAACAGAAAGGTTTTGATGTGTTCAATGCCTTGGATCTAATGGAAAATAAGGTGTTTTTGGAGAAGCTCAAATTTGGCATAGGAGATGGAAATCTGCAGTATTACCTCTACAACTGGAAATGTCCCCCTATGGACCCTGATAAGGTAGCTGCATGTTTTAATCACACATCCTTCAAAGTCAGTGATGACATGTGAAATACATGCTTCGCTTATTTTTCAGTGCTAATAGTGCATAGTACTTGGGGATTCCTGCCTTAAAGTGTGCGAGATCTTTAGATGTGAATCAACATGAAGAAATCATATCAGCTGTGTAGCTATATCAATTATCATTACAATTTGCAGTTTTTTTTAATATAAAGTTTCCACTTGCTCCTGCAAGTTGTGGAGTGAAATTACATCGACTAAAATTGTAACTGGCTAAGTTTGATTATCTAAGCATGGGGGGAATTTTCCCTTCCATTTCACAAAGTCTCAGTTATAAGATATTTATATTTACAATAAAACATTATTCTTTTGTTAGAGGTGTTGATAATAGACAGATTAATGGGGGGATTTTTCCCCCCTTTACTAGAACTCGTCTAACAAGCTCACCTTTGTGTTACAGGTTGGCCTTGTCCTTCAGTAGCCTGTCTCTTTATGGTTGCTGCACACTGATGAAGAGGTTGGTGACAACCTCTGGCTATTCCTTACCTGGACATCCAGGTAGCCCAAGCTAGACAATGAGAACTACAACACTAAAACCAACCTGGTGACCAGGATGCTCGCCTCACTTGAGGCAGGGTCCCGGCACTTGTGTCATCGAGTACATTCTCTGCTCACCTGGAGGTGAAAACTCTAAATCATCAACATCCTGAATGTGAAGTCATGCTATGCCTGAGATACTCATACAGTACAATGCTCCTGACATGCACACTCATACTTAAAACATAAAGTTTGACATACAAGAGGATGCCTTGACATTGTGAATTTTGTTTAGTTCTTCCTCTGCAGACATCTCATCACAAGGGACTCGCATTTAATTTGACTGGTTTGAAACTCTGTAAATGGATATTCAAGAAACCAACTTGACCAGATCATACCAATTATTCCAACCAGACACTTAGATATTGTATCCCCACTGCAACTGCACTCTTACAGCCTGAGAGGTTTTTAAAGGCAATCGAGTAATTCTTTTTCCATCCTTTCCCTGTTCATTGTGGTCAGACATTTCTCTGCTGGCTGCTTTGGAATGATCACAGGCCTTTGAGGAAGCAGAAATGCTGAGGTTGAAGCATTTACCTTAACTTTTTGATGACAAATTATAAACATAGAAACACTGTCAAATGACACATACACAAAAAACAATATCTTCATGGAAGGACTGGTGTGTTGGAACAATGTTTTTGTTAAAAAATATATAGTTACCTGTACATTTAAAGCCAGATCATATTTATTCCTGTAGTACAAGTTTGGGGTTTGGGAGGGCTGATCCAAAGTATTTTCCTCATTGTAGTTTAAATGTCACTGAGTTTGTACGGAAAGATCACACGTCATGGGTTCAACATGGGTTTTGATGAAGAATGTATTGCATCAATGAAGCACAATTTTTGAGTTTGTAAACAAGGAATAGGGTCTGTAGGCCCAGATTTCCAAACAGATGCGGTACTTTTAACCTCAGTTTTTGCAACAGTGTGAGCTGTTAACACATTATAAACCTGTTTCTATAGTTGGTGTTTTAATGGAACAGTTAAGCCATGTTTAGATTCAGATGGATGCACATCTTTTATGACTAGCTTAAGCTTACAGAGTTTGCATGTTGTACTACACACTTAAGCTGTTAAATTAATGGCGAATGCTAAGAACATCTGCTTAAGTGCAAAGGTGAACAATGTCAAAAACTGGAAAACACAGATGCTACAAGTTAAACTCTAGGCAGCCCAAATTTGATTGGAAATACTTTAATGATCTTGTGGCAAATTTATCTTATTAAACCTGGACAGAAGATGAAAAATAACTGTGTGACTCACAAAATAATATATTAAACGTTTACAAATAAGCCAGTGTTTCTGTCCAGAGGTAGTTTTATAGTGTATAAACAGCTTATTCAGTTGTAAAAAGAACATAAGTTACTCAACATTAGTGCAAGTTTTTTTTTCCTGCCTCTTTTTTGCTCAAATAAAAACCACTGCATATTAAGTCGCCTTTTGCAAAGCAGTAATAATCTGCCTCACTAAAGTGAAAAGGTACAACACTGCAGCTGTTCTCAAAGAAATGATTGAAGTCCTTATCCACAGAACAAGCTTAAATATGTTCATTAAAAAAGAAAATGCAGATAAGAGCACAAAATTCTAACCGCATTTATTCAGACAAATAAGCCGATATCAGTAACTGAATCAATTTGAAATTCGAGCTTTTCTTGTTTTTCCCCAGGTCTTCTTTTTATTGACTTCTGATTTTTTTTTTTTTTTTTTTTATTAATGGTACTGTATATGTGTGTTTGTTAAACATACTGTAGGTCAATTTTTTTTAGTGTGTTGTGCAGCTAAATGTGTGAAATTCTTTAAGCAGTTCTCATATTTATAATTGTACTTGTCTTAAAACATTAAGAAATTCCTGTTTCTTTTCCAGTATTTTCTGTAAAATGTTTTCAGTTAAATAGGAAACATCTAAACGTCCTTTTAGAGGTTTCAAGTATTTGGCAGTTCCTTAAACTCGACTGTCAGACCACTCTTTCTGTGGTGGTGGTGGTGCTGGTTTACTCAAAATGTCAAGTGTTTAAAAAAAGAAAAAAAGCTTTTTACTTTGAGTTTGTTACCTTATTTTTGATGATGTTGATGTGGCTCTATATCTTAAGAGGTAAAGGTTACTGTTGTTTCTGTGCATTATTTTTCTTCTCCCTTTGCTGAATTAGCAAGAAAAGGATAAGAAATACTGCAGTTAATGAGCCAGGGTTCAAAATCTGTTACTTCACCAAATGCTGAACGAGTTACATTTATGAAGAGAAACAGCATTTATTCATAACTGAAAATTGTTTGAGTCATCGTGTGCCTCATGGATGTTGTCACAGATGTTGCCTGCAGCTGTCTGAATGAAATTTGAGCATGTCCGTTTTGCTGCTGTGATGATTTTAGCATTGATGTTGCTAGCCACACCCTTTAGTGAGATCTCAACCTGAAGTACCTGCCTTATTTAAAAGATGTTTTGGTTTTTTTTTTAAAGATTTTTCGGGGGATGGGGAAGTGTACTTTTAAAATGACATACAGCTTTCTCTAACTGAAGAACAATATTTTTATTCAGATCCATTGTAAGCTGTGAAAAAGCTGAAGAACTTGTACCAGCATCATTTAGACATGACCCCATGCAAATAACAATCTGTTTCAACACACACGTCAGCTATACCAGCATGGATATTTGATTGAATAAACTCACTTTAAAAAGGAATAAGTGGTGGACTTCTCTTTTTCTAACAGGAACGTAAACAGAAATATTCAACCATAGATCTCGTCAGAATTAATAATGTCCATTTCATTTTGATATAGAGGCATAGTTTTCCCTATAATTATAACCCTCTTTGATAGACTGCCATACAGACATACACAAAGTGATTTTTATGAAATGGGTGTTTAAAAGGGGTTCATCCATCATTTGTGAAATTAACTTAATCAGACTTATTTTAAATGGATGAAAAAGTCCAATAGATGAATATTTTTTAAATAAACAAAAAAAATACCCCAAACTCTATTGAAAAACCCTAGTATGTAAGCAAGTAGATGCTGCCTTATGTAGGAAATCAGACAAGCCACAAAATTTGAAATCAATGTGGTCAGATAAAAAAATGTCAACATGTCTTTATGCTGTGTCTGCCTCATTTCGGTCGCTTTGGTTTTCTTTTCTTTGCAGGGTTAGCAACAACTCTTTTGACTTTGAGAGGCTGCAAAGTGCAGGAAGAGGCAGATTCAGGGTCCTGGTCAGATTCACTCTCCAGTTTTCTTTTCTGGCCTCTCTTCCCTTCCTCCCCCTCGTCCTCTATCTCCATGTCCACACTGTCCCCTGGAGTCACACCAGGAGTGTTACCTTGCATCCATGCAACATCCAGTGGAGGGACTCTAGGTGTGATGGCTTCCACAGTGTCGGTGAAGACCTGGTTGTCACTGGCTGGACACCGTTTGAATCCCAATGCCAGGACACTTTTGAGCCCCAGGGGCTGTGATATGCTCTGGCTGAGCCGGGGCACCTGGCAGGCCGGAATCCCTCTGGTCGCACTGAGGGCAATCAGGTGATCTGTCATGTGTTTTGGTTTGACAGACTTGCACACCAGCAGGAGCTTGAGTTCGTTTCTCTCCAGAGCTTTGGTCACCTCGTTGATGCCGATGGCCAGCTGTCGCCTGGCTGCCACATCTGTCCAGCTATTCTGGACCTGTCTGTGTCGATCCTCACTCACCTGGACCACAGGTTCTGATGCAGCCTCAGGTTTCTGGCCTTTCTTTTTCTTCCATGGGCGATACACTTGGACCTCTTTCTTCTCAAAGCCTGTGGAAATCAGCTTTTCCTTGAGTGTTTTCAGGATGAAAAGCATGTCTTCTTGGGGCAGTGAGCTCCACTGCGGGGTAAAGGGTGAGGTGAAGGAGGTCTTGGATGGAACAGACCTTCTGCCCTCCTTTTTTGATGGTTTTCCTGGGGTGGCCATTGCTTAAGTCAAGATAAAACCTGTAGAGAAGAAATATTCTTCAAACTTCAACCTTAAATATATAAGAATACGTTACAAACACATATAAGACATAACAGTATATAGTTAGATATAATGCCACTTGCTATTAAAAAGTCGTTAGAAGCTCTTACCGGTATTTTCTAATATTTTTCGAGACTAAAACCTTGTCATCCCTTTCAGTGACATAAATAAGAATGACAAACGTACATTTTTAACAAAGTCTTACCAGATTTTCCACGAAGATCACTGTTCTATTTTTTGTAACATTTTCATCTTCGGCCCAAAACCATGAGCATTACATGGATGCAGCCATCTTGTTTGAATCTAACTTTATTTAAATAAACCGTAATATCGCCGCCCAGCGGTTAAAAGGTGGTACTGCACCAATTCACGGTGGTTTTACCCCGAGAAAAAAACTCATTTTATGAGAGTGAAGTCATTTAAAAGTCATGGTTATACGAGAAAAATCCAATTTTGTATTTTAAAACTATAACTGTCAAAATTACCACCCGAGTCCAGCGGTTTTTGTGTAGATTTACTCAGATTTCATTTATTAACAGGCCTACAGATTCGTTAAGTTTGACATGTTCATGCCTTAAGCTTATGCAGTTAAATTACAGCTTTATCCTTGTAAGATTCCGTTTTTCTCTAAGTGTGATGATATGATTTCCCTGTATGTGGTTTCTTTTTAGTCCTTGTTTCATTGATACATCATAACATATAAATTCACTCGCAACAGTATCGATCGGATTATTATTTTACTCTCTTTATTAGATTTAAGTTTGCTCGTGCCCATTACTGGTGTAATAATGTAATAAGAATTGTAAACGTATTTTCATGTAAATGCAGAGTAACATAATTAACCCTCATTTATTTATTGGTTTGTCTTGTCAATGTTCCTCTGTCTCTACTTGCATTCGTCTTATTTTACATGTATGGTGTGTAATAATAAATGAAGTGTGGTAGGCTTACAGTGCCTGTGTTTCTCAGCCAATCAGATGCTCGGCTGCTCTTTGCTCCTCCTCCTCAGGCCTCATCTTGGTTGCAGCTACAATATTGCATTGATCAGCTGTGCTGCAATTACAGCTGCGTACAGTCGTCCAGCCGACAGGGTAAATACGGGGCTGCATCCGCAAAAATGTCTCAGCAGGTAATGTATTGAATGCGTTTGATTTTAATTCGGTTAGTCTGTATGGGAAAGGCCTTATCCCTTTGATATTGATTAATGTAGCGGCAGTGTGCACGCCCTCTGTATGGTGTCATCCATCTTTGCATGTTAAGCAGGATGAAGTAAAGAAAACACTGTTTAGATATTTTTCTCCTGGATTTAGCCTATAGCTTCTCTGCTGCTTCTTACTGATCAACTCGATTGCTAAAAGACCTAAATGCAAATGGAAATAATGATATTTCATTCCCCCAAGTTGATTCAGGCTAACATTTTTTTTTATATATATATATAAAACATTTGCATTGCTCCAAACTACCTCTCATGAATTCCTATACTGATGCAAGTTCAGGTTTTTGACTGTGTAAAAGGGTCATGTTAACTAGACAATAATTATCTGATGTGCTATGTCCCAGATCTTTTGTAAAGTAGATTATTCAAGTGGGCACAAAAGCACTGGGTCTAGAATAAAAGCCCATTGTTTATCACCAACTTGGTCCACAGTAGGTTTCCAGGGCTCTGATCTATGTCTACAATACTATGCCCAGACTTCTTTTTCAGTTTTTCTGTAACTAATTAAAATGCATATTATATTCTGCAATTATTTACACCCACTGGAACAAGAAGTTGTTTGTCTTACGGCCGGAGCAGCTGAAGGGGTTCATGTACTGATGATGCAGACGTTATTACAGAGAGCAGAAAGAAACTACTGTCCACAGCAGGTTTTGAATGTAATGAGTCAGATATTCAGAGGGTGACAAATCATGATGTTTCCTCCTGCAGGCAGAGTTTGAAAAGGTAGCGGAGGATGTGAAGAAGGTGAAGACGAGGCCTTCAGACCAGGAGCTGCTGGACCTGTATGGCCTTTATAAGCAGGCAGTCGTAGGAGACGTTAACATCGGTATGACCTCCAACCAATGAGCAGAATTATGTCCTGTGCTTCTTGAATTAAAAATATGGTATCTTGGTGTATGTGTTCACATTTTTAGATAGGCCAGGAATGACAGACTTGAAAGGGAAAGCCAAGTGGGACGCCTGGAACTCCAGAAAAGGTAAAGAATAAAAAATACCTTGTGGTTTCAGACTTGCTACTTGGTATCAGCTACTGAATCAACGCAACAAATAAGCATTGTGATTTTAATACAAAAAATTTCCTGTGGTTTTACATACTTTTTCAGGAATGTCAAAGGAGGATGCCATGTCAGCCTACATTACTATGGCTAAGGAAATCATCGGCAAATACGGGATGTAAGCGTTTTAAAGGCCTGACAAAGTACTGTTAAATTATATGACAACCTTAATTGAAATTAATACTAAAGCAATGCCGTTGTCTGCAAGAACAAGTAGCCTTATGCTTTCAGAGGCCATAATTGTGCAGGAAATATGCAGGTTTACAGTGTAATTTTAATTATACCGTGTCTTTAAAAAAAATTATTTTCCTTTTGTTTACATGAGCATGCATTTTCAAAAATTCTTTGACCCAAAACATTGGATTAATGCTTTATTTTGTTGACGTGCAGTAAAGTCTAAATGTGCACACTTATGCATTTTATTATGTAGCCTCCATTAACTTCCATTCAAAAAAAATGTAGTAATTACTAATTCTCAAATGTGAAAATACTAACTTTGCACATTTTGAAATAAAAATTCTAAGCACTGTATCTGTTGTATCTGTGTTTATTTTCTTCTGCTATTTTTTGCAAAACAGTTGTGAAAGGTAACTGCCACTGATTTTGCAGTTGATTTTGGTCTTTTCAGACATAGCTACAATGCTAGCTTGTAACTGTGTCTAAGAGGAGCCTCAGTCTCTTTTAAATTATTCTCTGCTCTTATAAAGAAGAAAATAACTGGTGTTGAACAAGCTAGATCTGTTGTCAAAGGGGACTGTACAAGCCCACTGAGAAGGACTACCTCTGGACAAAGAGCTTTTTCATTAACAGCAGCTCACACATGGAGCAGACCACCAATATTTATGAGACTCTGATATATTACATTTATTTAAAATTAAATCAGGGATTGAATATATATGTGTGATCATTATCTATATTGACAAAACCTGAAATATGTCTTGTTACAGGTATTCAATGCCGTATCTGTTAAAAATAAATACACAGATCAGCCATAACATTATAATAACTGACAGGAGAAGTGGTTATAATATTGATTATTTTATTACAATTGTATCTTTCACTGGGTTGGAGATATTAGGCTACAAGTGAACATTTAGTCCTCAAAACCGATGTGTTGGAAGCAGAAAAATGAGCAACATAAGGAACAGAGTGACTTTGACCAGGTCCATATTGTAACAGTAATAACTGGGTCAGAGCATTTCCACAACTGCAGGTCTTATTGGATGTTCATCTGCAGTGGATAGTACCGATCAAAAATAGACTAAGGAAGGACATCCCAGTCTGAAACCAAATGAGCAACTGTGGGAGGTATTGGATAAATAAATTGGTTCCATGGAGCGACACCTCTCTATTTCCAGGACTTCAGGGATCTACTGCGAACATCTGGGTCCAGATTCCCCAGCACACCTCCAGAGGTTTGATGGAGTCTCGGCCTCAGGTCAGAACTGTTTTTGAGGAAAAAGGAGAACCTACACAATATTAGACAGGTGGTAATAATGTTCTGCTCTCATAGATGCTCAACTGGTTGAGATCTGGTTGGTTTTTTGTAGTTACTAACCACTTTATACTGGGGATGAATAACAAATCTGGAGATGATCTGACCCAATTATTTGATCATCACTTTTCTCCCTTGTCAAAGTAGCTCAGATCATTTACTCGTTCCCATTTTGCTGTTTCAAACACATCAGCTGTGAGGTCTACATATTCACTTGCTCTCTGATATATCCAAAGGTACCACTGTAATGAGATAATCCAAATTAATACTACTTTAACTCTAATAGTAAAAATATCATGGCTGATTGGTGCATGTTCTCCTCAGAGATGTGTTGCATGTACAGTCTTGCTGTTTCTGTTTTAATGCATATGTTTCTTGCACTCAGTTGCAGCTGTGTTTGCGCTAATGGTAATGCTATGTACAGTGTGTATATTAGCATGTGTAAAATATAGACACTGAATTTCAGTCAGGGATTTTTAAAAAAAAGTGAGTTTAACATAACCTCTAACACAGACTATAGTTGAATATTATTAATAGACTCATCAAATGTCTACTAATTTGTGCTATCTCTGTAAGAACTGTGTAAATTATTCAAACGTTGCCTTATATACATCATTCTTGTTACATTGGATTATTTTAGACTTTACTGAACCCACAAAGGGGAGATTCACTGGTCAAAGGAGCAAGAGCAAAAAAAAAACAAAACAAAAACAAAAGAATAACATTACAAATAAATATTGTTCAGGTCTGGATGTTTACTGACTGTTGCACCAAACTCAGATAAATCCACCTCTACGTTCTACAAATTTTGCAACCTCAGGTACATCTCCAAAACATTGGTCACACGCAACATTCGCGCATGCGCAGTGGTGTCTTCCGGATTGGCGCTGGACGGCGGTTCACTAGGGGAAAGGTGAGGACAATACCAGACCACCGCAGCTCCTCTTTCTACCTGCTGAATGATCAGTATCACCATTACTGCGGGTTGATACTTGAAGACAAGTAAAGATCGGCTGAAGGTGAGTTGACGGAAATACAGGATGTATGAATATGAAGTTTAAAAATCAAGTTTATCCTTCCCTCTACGCGTTGTTGATAAACCCATAAGCCTCATCAGTATGAAGCTAATGTTGACTCACGACATAGATTCTGTTTTAACTCAGAATTTGCAAATGTTTCCTTTCACACTATGTATTGTTGACTTAATACGCAGTGATATTTACTTAAAAATTAATTGCTTTTAACTTTAACAGGCTGTTTTGACCGACCAGGGCTGCGTTGGAAACAGCTCCAATGGGCTTTGAATTAAGAAAACAATAGTATTATGTATTAGCCACCTATGTAACATGTTTTATATTCTTGAGTCTAAGCCAAGGGCCACATTGTTTTGTTAAGACAAGAAATTATAATCCTAATGTACTTAACACATCTTTTCCCTTTACCTTGTGTTTCCTGCTCGATAAAGTAATTATTTACATAGTAAGAATTTTGACCAGTTGAGTTATTTATTATTTATCTCTGAGGAATGGCAGTACTAGAGTGAATGTTTTTCAAGATTATTAACCTACAGCACATAGAGTATTATACATTGATAGTAAAAATTGTGTGTGTGATATAGATAGATAGATAGATAGATAGATATTTTGTTTTAAATTAAAATGAATATTTATGATTTTGACAAATCTCATGCAGTACAACAACAGGACAAATGATTAATGAATATTTGCGTCAGTTAAATCTTGTAATGTGTAACATGTATTTGTTTATCAGGTACAAGAGATGGCAAACGGTTTGTCAGAGGCACAGATAGAGCGTACCTTTCAGTACCAAGGCCACCTACCACCTCTGCCCATCCCATGTTTAGAGGAGAGCCTTGAAAAATACTTGGATGCAGGTAGGTTAACGGCTCTGATCAGTTGGTTAATCACTGAAAGTTTTGTAAAAAAAAAAAAAAAAAAAACTTTAAAAATCTCACATTCAAAAGTCTTTTTTTTTGTTTTTAACAAAATATTCATGCTTTTGATAAAATGAAAAATAGATATTTTTTTCTGCGAGTCCTGCAGAAGTCTTATCAGTGGTTTTGAACTGGCTTGAATAAATATTTTCTTTATGTCTTTTAACATTCTTGAAGAATTACTGTATTAGTGCAATTTTGGAGAAAGAATGTTCTCCTGTAGAATATATGTTTGTCACTCCCAGCTCTTTAGATGTCTCAGTCATGTTTTAGTGAATACTTTGCATTGTCACTCCTTCTGTCAGTGAAACCTTTTGCATCTATTGAGGAGTTTCAAGCTACAGTGGAAACTGTGAGGAAATTCAAAGAGGGCATTGGCAGAGAGCTGCACCAGAAACTACAACAGAGAGTTAAAACAAAGAGGAACTGGGTAAGTAATTGGGTTTAGTTATTTAATTAATTTTAGTGTCTTACTGATTGCCCCACTGGTCACAGATGAACTCTAGTGGTCTGAATGTTTTTTTTTTTTGTTCTCCAGCTGGAAGAATGGTGGTTGGACTGTGCATATCTGGAGCTCCGTATTCCTTCTCAGCTTTATGTGAACTTTGGTGGTCCAGCACCATACCTGGAGCACTGCTGGCCTCCTGCAGAGGGACTTCAGCTGCAAAGGGCTAGCATTAGCTCATGGCATTCGTTACAATACTGGGACCTGATCCGCACGTAAGACATGCTCATATACAATTACTGGTTGTCTTGTGTTCTGTTAACTAGTGGTTCGTCAAGTTTTACTTTTACATCTCTGCATATTTAGAGAGAGGCTTCCGCCCCAGAAAGCTGGAAAAACACCACTAGATATGGACCAGTTTAAAATGCTGTTCAACACCTGCAAAGTGCCTGGAGTTCAGAAGGACACCATTCATAACTACTTTAAGACAGGTAGAATATATTTTACTCTTATCTCATGCATTCTTATCACCTGTGACCCACTTTCATGCCCCTGTTGTGTAATGTGCTTTTTGTGCTTTGTTCCAGAGTCTGAGGGTCCATGTCCCTCCCATCTGGTCGTGATGTGTCGTGGACGGGTTTTCACATTTGACGCAGTTTGTGATGGAAAAATCCTCACTCCTCCAGAACTGTTCAGGTATTTATTAAATACAGCAAGACTTAGTCAATAACAGTACCAATATCTGAAACAATGATCTATAATTTCACCTGCTTGGAGTTTGTTTGTCAAAACTGTAATGAAAGATAATAATAGATGGTATTGCAATGGAGAGAGGGATCATGGGATTTATTTCATTACTGGGACTGATGAAAATATTGATCATATATCATATCATATGATTCAGGCAGAAATCATGTTTAGAGATGTATGTACTTGACTTGCAAACTGCATTGGACACAGTTAGAAACAACTCTAATAAGTACACAAGTCAACAAAGTATCTAACATAGACCATATTTTAGATAATTTACTACAGAAACATTTCATATTATAACTGTTAACTTGCCTGAACAGCATTCTACATTTAAAGTACATTTACTGAAATAGAGAGACAGACTCAAAATTTTGTTCTATTTTATTTTGTGTCCCATAGCCAGCTGAGCTTTATTAAAAAGTGCTGTGAGGACCAACAGGAGGGAGATGGAGTGGCTGCTCTCACCACAGAGGAGAGGACTCGCTGGGCAAAGGTGAGGGCATGTGTTTTAACAGGTTTTTTTTGTATTCAAGGAGAATCAGCAAAGAAAAAACAAAACAAATATGGATTACAGTATGTGACAGAATTCCTTAGAGCAGTCTGAACCTCTTTGTCTCTGTCTCTTCAGACCAGGGAGCATCTCATAAGCATCGATCCGCACAATGAGACGATCCTGGAGACTATTCAGAGCAGCCTGTTTGTCATATCCCTTGATGAAACGAAACCTTACCCCACCCCAGACAACTACACAAATGTACAGGCTGCATGGCTCCTTTACCAGTCTTTATTCTCTCCATATTTTAGAAGAAAACATGTTTGTGTAACTGTTTGACCTTCTGTTTGTGAACACAGCTGACTCTGGAAACCCTTACAGGAAACCCCACCATTCGCTGGGGAGACAAATCATACAATTCACTTATATATGCAGATGGAACCTGTGGCTCAAACTGTGATGTAAGTTTTTACTTGAATAATGTATAATGTTTGAGTCTCTTATAAAAAACATGTTTTACACATAAGCTGCACATCTTGAAATTCTCCCCCAATTTTGTCCAAGAGCAAAAAAAAGGGTATATCTGGTTATGATATAATGGCTTTACATTGTTAATGGCATTGTTTTACAGCATGCACCATATGATGCCATGGTGCTTGTGTCTATGTGTTGGTACGTGGATCAACAACTCAAGGCTACAGATGGTGAATGGAAGGTAAATATTGTTCTCGTTCCTTATTCTTATTTTTTGTGTTGCTTTTAAATTTGATTTAGGCTAAATATTCATGAGAAAATGAAGCAGTTATATAATGCTATCAAGGAGGACTGAAAAGGTGAGAACTTCTGAACATAAGGCGCATCCCGTGTGTCAAGAGCCACTGAGTGTTGAACAACATCAGATGGTCACTACAATCTGTCATCAGTTCAGATGAGTTGATCAAAAGAGTCAGAAAGAGAAGATAGTACCAAATCCTTCACATCCAGTTATGAAAATACATACTCAGGCTGTGGAACTGACAGTCTCATCTAGCTACATTGTGTAAATTGGCAGATTTTCAGTTGCGGAGCAGCACATTACAAGTATTAATGATTTTATTTGGTTTGAACAGAGCTTTAGTTCAGAGAATTCCACCGTTGTGACACATTGTTGTGTTTCTTTTCAGGGCTCAGACACAGTCAGATCCATGCCCCTTCCTGAAGAGCTGGTGTTCACTTTGGACGAAAAAGTCCGGAGTGACATTGACCATGCTAAGCAGCAGTACCTGCAGACTGTGAGCCAATATTAATATTCAGTTATACAATCAACACCTGACACATTCCCAGATGTGTGACTGTCTGCTCTGCCTCTGACTTTACAGGCACAGGACCTTCAGATTGTATGTTATGCCTTTACTGCCTTTGGAAAAGCAGCCGTTAAACAGAGGAAGCTGCATCCCGATACCTTTGTTCAAATGGCGATGCAGTTGGCCTACTACAGAATGCACAAAGAGTATGGATTCATATATATATATATATGTATTTATTTTTAAGATGTATGCAACTTTGAATGACCCTCTTCTCTCCCAGGCCAGGATGTTGTTATGAAACGGCAATGACTCGTAAGTTCTATCATGGGAGGACGGAGACTATGCGACCGTGCACTCTGGAGGCTTTAAACTGGTGTAAGGCCATGACTGACCCCACATGTGATGTGAGTGTGTTTACAAGAACCATCACTGTGGGAAAACAGAAAAGAGGTTCAACATCTCTTTGTTCATTGGCATACCTCTACTTTTCTCTCAGGCTAATGCTAAGAGGAAAGCCATGCTGCTGGCCTTTAAGAAACACAACAAACTGATGGCTGAAGCCCAGGAAGGAAAAGGTGAGTCTGCGTTACATATTTATTTTAACACCTATGTGAGCTGGTATTACGTCTTCAAGTCACTCTTTGATTATTTATGAACACGATCACTGACACTGTCTTTTGTTTCTCCCACATGTGCACCTAAACATGTAAAGAGTTAGGTGTTTAGGTGCACATGTGTTTTTCTACTGCAATTATGAACCACAAAAATACCAAAATTATAAACATGCATTATTATATGGTAGAGAGAGAAGGTAATATGTCATAAATGAATTTGCATGGCAAATAAATGAGAGCTGTGCTAACTTAAGAAGTCCCTAAAAGTAAGCGCAACATTTTACACAGTTAAGTGTTATATTTGAAAACAATCAATACTGTACTATATCCCAATACACTCTCTCTTAGTAATGCATCACCCCAGTGGCTGGTTTAGTTAGCATTAAAATGGTGAGAAAACCTGAGTTACCCAAACATCTGACAATCTCACACTAAATAATAATAATAATACACACATGTCTGATACAGCTGTGGTCAGTTTAATTGTTTAAAACATTGTTAACTACCATTAACCAGTTAATACCTTTAATGAAACCAGTTTTTGTCACTATGAATGTTACTGTTTGTACAAAATGTACTGTCCACTATTGTTTGTCTCTTAGTGTAGGAAGCAGGGTTGTGCCTGTTTATAAAAACATTTTGTGTTATTGTTCGCAGGTTTTGACAGGCATCTCCTTGGGCTTTATCTTATTGCCAAGGAGGAGGGTCTTCCTGTTCCAGATCTGTACAAGGATCCCCTCTATACAAAGAGGTAGGATTTGTTGTGTCAGTTTGTTTTCAGAAACACAGCATTTCTGCTGTTTTTGTCATCATGCATCTAAATCTGCTCCATCCTTATGCAAGTATTATATGCATTATTCATTGATACCTAGACTTAAGTATGACCTTATTTATTAAATACAGCACAATTAAAGGCAATTGTTTATGTCTCTTTATATTATTTAATCTCGTATCATAGATTGCATTTGTGCAAGTACAGTCAATATTTTAAGATGTGCACAAATGTAAAGTTTTTAACTGAACAGGAAAAAATATGAACAATGTAGCACCTCTGTTTCCAATAAGAAGACAGTTTAAACTGCTTTACAAAGTAAGAAAGTGTTTAAAACAACCAAGACTTAAAACATAATTAAAAAAAAAAACCCAAACAAACAGCATAGTACAATAGACAGCCTGCAGGTATAGGGGCTGCCATGTTGCTTCTATGATGCTCTTTGGAACGTTAAACTGTGCAGTGGAGATATAGGGAAGTGATGTCTGAGTTATTTCCTCCTGCACGGCTGATAGATTTTTGGCTGCATTTGGTCATTACAGCTGTCACATCTGTTTCGATGTCACTGAATGATCTATTAAAAGCAAAGTGATTAGAGAAATGGAAACTCGGGCACAAATGAATAAACTTAAAAAGCCAGAAATCTCCTTTTGAGTCCTACTGACTAACATATATGAGGTTTATGTTCCAGTCTTCAACCAGCACTATCTGTCATCAGAGGATTTTGCTTCACTTTTCACAGGTGTTATTACGTCTATGCACAGTCTACAATACAGTTTAAGGAAACAGAAGCCTGAAAGCCGATTAAAGAGAATGACAATATAGACAGAATATTCACAGTAGTAATTGTAAAGCCAATGTGTGTGTAACAGTTGTGTTTGTCCTGCAGTGGGGGTGGTGGCAACTTTGTGCTGTCAACAAGCCTGGTGGGCTATACTACTGTTCTGGGGGCTGTTGCTCCCATGGTGCACCACGGATATGGCTTCTTCTACCGCATCAGAGATGACAGGTGAGCAGCAACAAAGCTCCATAGATACTGCTCCAAAACATGAGACTTTATTTCACTATAGGGTTTGAATACATATAGCAGTAACTCAATGTAAAATAGAAAATAAGAATAACCACATTTTTCTTTCATTGTCAGTAGTTGCCATCACTGTAAAGTTGTCTTTCTGTTTTTCCAGATTTGTCGTTTCCGTCTCAGCGTGGAAATCCTGCCATAAGACAGATGCTGCATCACTTTACAATAACCTGTCTCACTCTCTGCATGAGATGCTCCACCTGGCCACCACTGCCCAGCTTTAGGTGCAGACACCGACAGACCTCAAACTCACTTTTACCTCATAACCTGTGTTTGAATATTTATCTGCAATGACTAACAATCTACAAATCTTCAGTCAATAGTCGCTAGTGACAGTCATGTTTGTTTTCTGCACAGATCAATGCAAATGTACAGTAGTGGGCCTACCATGATTTTAACAAGGTTAGATATTGATACACTAACATTTCTGTTTTCACATGATGCAAAATTAGTGGTAATTTGTAATGTTAATTGTATATATTATTTGCCTGATTTTACTGTTAGTGGAAAAGTTATTAAGCCTGTAAATTGAGACAGTATTACTCCATTTTAAAGCTAACAATAGGATTTTTTGTTCCACAATAGGATATGATTTTACCAGAATCTAAGATGGCTACAATTTTTTTTTTTAGGATTGAGGATTTATGTTAATTGTAAAAGACTATAAATGGGCATTCCAAATAAACCCTCAAAAAACAAGAGCCTGAATGTTACAATCACAATGTTATCAAATATGCAAAACTGCACTCAAATCTATCATGAGCTTCTTTGTTATACAGGTGCCTTTTTAATCTAATAATGCAGATTGTTTTGTATTTCTTTAGTACATCAGGGAATCTGCTGCACCTTAAAGGTAATGAGTGCTTTACAGTTTCCTCTATTTGTGTCTTTTAATGATGTTTTCATTAGTACAACTGCTGTTAACCTTTGCTGAACCTCTAAAGGCTAATGGTCTAAAGACTCCTTTATCTGTACTGCATTTAAAGCCTTAAACCAGTCTATTATGGATCTGTGTTTGTTCACTTTGGTTTTGTAACTTCTTCCAATTCAAAAAGAAAGGATGAAATCTGTGTGTGTTTGGAAATCTGATCAAATGTAGCCTGAACCCTGTGAAATAAATGAGTTATATTTGAGTCAAGTTATTTTAATAAATGATTTTACAAAGGTTCAGTAAATATACAGCTCAAGTTCTGAAAAAGTTAGTTATTCTCTTCATCTGATTAAAAACACATTCTTAATGACTGATCCCAAAGTGCTTGAATGAAGGATTAAACCATTTCTGGTTTAAACTGTTCGAAGTGCTTCTATCTCATTACTAAAATCAGCTAAACTGCATGTTAATGATAAGGTATTGTCTATAAATATGACAAAAACAATGCATGTTTATGACAGGCACACATGATGCACTGCCATACAAAATAACTCCAGTGCAATGTCTTTCAGAACAACATTTGATACTTAACATAATGTGGCAGCAACAGTCAACCACAGTTGGGGTTAAAAGACACAAGCCATAAATGAGTTTACAGGTTGACACAGTACAGTCTGTATCTTCAGACAAGGACAATAAAATGTCAAGAGGGGACAATACCGGCTTTTGTTACAACAGACGTTAAAATTATTAAGGAAAGAATTATAAAAGACATCAGTAATAAAACTGCGATGGAATGAAAAAAAAAAAAAAAAAAACAGGACTAGGGCTGAGTATCACCACATTTACTGATCATTCAATCCTAATTGAAGTTTGGTTAAATTTAATTCACAGCTGCTAAATGGGACTTATTCTTTCTATGACTGAGAGCTGTGTTCCCCCTGTGATAAGACCAAATGTGGCTGGAAGTCGACTTCTCTGATCCCAGTGAGCAACAGCCTCAAGACGACGACAGGATGAGGCTGAACCAGTGCATCCAGCTCTACTCGGCTCCAAAAAACTGCTCAGTCTGAATGTTTATAACTGGGAATGTAAAAAACGCTGGTTGTTACAAAAAGGCACATGTTCAGTATTGCTCCCAGTGTCTTCAGACTCTCTCAGTCTTTGCTGGGATGCATCTGTTTGGTGACCAGTTTGTAGTAGATTCCCTTTCTGACCAGTAGTTGTTGATGTGTCCCCTGTTCCTTGACCACTCCTCTGTCAAAGACAGCGATGCGGTCTGCGTTTTGGATGGTGGACAGCCGGTGGGCCACAACAATACACGTCCTGCCTTTACTAGCTTTGTCTAATGCCTCCTGCACCACCTAGAAAACAGAGGAGGAACTGGAGTGAATGAAGCCGAATCTGGACCAGTCAGAGGACGACATAGAAACCAATAATAGTGTTTAGGTTCAGATTAACGTTATGTATCGCCTCTAAAGAACTTGATTTCCAAAGTGGTTCCTTGTACATCATCAGCATTAGTTGTCATTCAAACTGTAAAACAGGTTAAAACGTGTTACATTTCAACTGAGTTTTTTAAGCTTAAAACTATCAACACCAGTGACTTTTAACCTACAGAGCCACCTGTGACCAAAAGTATTAGTATGACTAATTAGTGCATGTAAACAATTCAAGTAAAATGCAGCTTGATCATCAGATATGACCCACAGTGACAGTGGAAATATCATTATCTGCAACAATGATTCACCAGTAAATCCTATGTAGTTTGATAAATTCAAGTGGGTATAAACACTTAAATATGTTGAGTTATAGAAAAAAAAGTTATGGAAATTGTCACAGGTCTGTTCTGGTATAATAATGTTCAAATTTACTCTGACCTCTTATAAAGATCTATGTGATTAGAAAATTAAATATAGGAAAATACTTGAATTTCACTGAAAAATGTGAAATGCAGAAGATGATATTATAATAAATGGTGATAAATCACTTAGGAAAGGATAAATATATAGAGAGAGGTACTTGAAAGTCACCACAGAAAGGGTACTAGGTCTTTAAGGGTTAAAGTAACTAAAGAAAAACTTTTATCTTATAGTTTTGTCGTGTATTTAGATGTAAGTTGTAATATTTCCTACTGTGGTAGATGAACATGAATATATCACTGTACTCTGCATTTTTTTCCTAAAAGGTCAGTGAGGCTAAAAACACTTTTCCATTAATACATATGCTTATTTTTCCATAGTTGCATAAGTGTATCTTCCACAGAGACTGTTGTCAATATTAAAAAAAAAAAAAAAAAAAAACAATTCTCCAAATCCTCTATAAGCAAAGTGACTGCTCTGTTCTGAATTAATCTGGTAGTTTATCTCCACATACTTTAAACCTGATATATATCCAACATGAATGAAACCACTGGTGTGACCTGAAACTGAGATAGAAAAACACACTCAAACCTTCTCGCTCTCAGTGTCGAGTGCAGACGTAGCCTCATCCAGCAGCAGAATTTGGGGGTTACGGAGAATGGCTCGGGCTATGGCGATTCGCTGCTTCTGACCTCCTGACAGCTGGGCGCCCTTATCGCCAGCCTGGGTGTCATACTTCTGCTCATGCAAACAGACAGAGGGGTGTATTCTGTTACTGTCAAAGTCATTTTCTATTTGAGTAATATGAATTGTTAATAAATTGGTGGTATTTTTTACAAAACAATTCCTCAACATTTCTTTCTTAAGCGTAATACACTGCTATTCATTGTACGAGATAACTTTTGTTATGATGGCGCTATATAAATTTTTTTTAAAAATCATTAATTGATTGGTAGTAGATTCCATGGATCAACAGTTTCACATCTAATGGTATTTATCAATGTTTAAAACACATCCATAAAGATATTTTCACAAAGATAACACATCGCTGATTGAGGAAAACCTACTATTTCCATGTAAAATGTAACTATCCCCTGAATGTCATGAATTACATTCAGGGAAGCCAGTCACTGAGACAAAATGACAAAAACCCTCAGGTTTAGACAACTGCCCCTGTCTGATAAATGAATGATCTGCAATAACTATAAGTGGTAGACAGTATAGAACTTTCCCAGACTATTCTCTAAAGTGTCGATTATTAGAGAATTTCTTTTTAACCACATGTTTTGGATTAATTAAACACTATATCAGGATAAGATAAAACTGTATTTATGGGGAAATTCAAGTGTCGCAGCAGCATTTAGAGTAGAATGAGTGTAACAAATATTCTAAAACACAATGGGATGACAATTAAGATTTGTAGTCATTACAGCAAATAACATACACGACTGAATAACTGTCTACTGCAATAATGTCATACAGGAAATGGTTAAAATGTGAATGATTAATTAATCTATAACAGGTAAAGTATTGATCTCAATACGAGGGCAAACAAAATGAAAACCCTTGAGCTCTAGTAATAAGGCATGAGAGATGTAGTTAAGATACTGTTAGTGGCAAGTAAAAAAAGTGTTTAGAAGAATCTGAGGGATGATAGAAACTCCAACAAAGACCTCATAATATCTGACCATCACTGAAGATACTTTCACTGACTCATAAATTAAGCGCAGAAGAAGCACAACTGGACAAAAAATGGACTGAATTTAAGAGAAGAACCATTTGTTGATGTTGTGAGTGTGTCCATTTCAGTGTGTGTTGCATGTCTACATGTGCAATATAAACTGAAAAACATGGTCATTCTCCTAGTGTAAATAAGGAAGTAAAAAGTGTGGATATCCTACCACTAAATAAAAATGTAAACTGAAAACATACTTTTTGTACTTTAAGGGAGAATAGTCCTGAGTCAGAATAGGTGTGAGCTGCGTTCTGTTAACTGACGCTTCATGTTAATCCAACGTTCTTATCTGGTGTTTAAGACAATCTTGAGACATTGTAATAGATTCTAACTTCTAGATTAGATTATGAAAAGGGGAAACAACAGCACAGGAGACATGTTACCTTTGGCAGGCCTTGTATGAAGTCATGGATGTTGGCTGACTTAGCGGCCTCCTGTATTTCTTCCATGGAGACAGTGCGGCTGTTGTCTCCATAGGCGATGTTTTCAGCCAGGGAGCAGTCGAACAGCACAGGCTCCTGGGATACGATGCCGATCTGAGACCTTAGCCAAAGGATGTTCAGCTCTTTCACATTTTTTTTGTCCATCATCTGAAGGAAACATGGGCAGTAGAAATAAGCACAACTGAGTGGTTTAGTTTTTATTCAGCTTTGTCAAAAATAATAATAATTTTTTCTGTTTTTTCATCATTTGTTGATATTATGGAGCCAAAAAAAAAACAAAAACCCACAACATAAAGAAATGTAAATGTAAAATGAAAACTACAACTTCAAAAACCACAGGACATCAGACGATAAAACAAAAACAACTAGAAAAGCACTCGGAGAGCGCAAACCTCCACCAAGCAGCACAGTTCAGGTCACACATTTGAAGACACTATAT
>JAPSES010000228.1:7030380-7042638 GCA_029822895.1 Maxillicosta whitleyi
AATAACTAATAGAGAATCCTATAAAAAAAATTTCCTGGATCCAGACGGTGATCCGGATCACCTCCAAAAAGTAATCACTTCCAGAACTGGCCATTACCAACCTATGCTGAAAATTTCATCAAAATCCATCCACAACTTTTCGAGTTATGTTGTACACAACAATCCAACAAATAAACGCCGGCAAAAACATAACCTCCTTGGCAGAGGTAACAAAACTGTCATATTTGTATTCTTCTGTGTTTTGTGACTTCCTGTTTTTATTTTGTAGTTTTCCCTCCTGTGTGATGTATTCGTCTTTACTTCCTTTTTCCCTTATTCCCTTTGTGTCCTTACCTGACTCCTCCTCTTGTGTGTACCTGTGTCTCGTTGTCTCTCTGATTTACCTGTGTATTTAATTTAACCCCATCCTGTCTGTGTTTCGTTGCCAGTTCATCGCAGATTTCTGTTTAGATTTACCAGTGTTTTTCTCTGTGAGTACCTGTGTATGATCTGTTTTGTTCTGGACCCCCGAGTTTCCTGCCTGACCCCCGCCTGTACCTTTGCTTATATGATTGATTGACTGGATTAAGAACCCCACCTGAAAGAACGGTATTTTGTCTCTGTCTCTCCCTTTTTCTACTTTTGCCATTTTTGGATTTTTGGATATTTACCCTTTTTTTGTCCCCGACCAGAGCTTACCTTCCTCTTAACGGATATTGACTGATTTCCCGGAAACCGGACCTTGGACTGAACCTGACTACCGAACTTTGGGTATTCCCCCAAGACTAATAGTTGTCAAGTGTCAATAAACTGTTAATTGTTCTACTTCGGCCTCTGTTCATCATCTACATTTGAATTTCTTGATCAGTCGTGAAAAAAAAAAACAATAATTATTGATTGGCTATTGCTCATAGGACTGGAAGAGGGAACATGCATTGTTTCTAGATAAAATGAAATGCTTAGAGTAGTAAATGTAGATAAAAACACATGCTACAAAGAATAAGCCTCATGGTTTGTCAAGGATGCTGTGTCATCAGTACAGTGCTGTAAAACAGCCATAAAAACACAGTCACGCTAATTTTCAGCTAAATGACAGTAGGTGAGAGAGTACAAGAGAACACGCCTCCTTACCACGCTGCCTTCGATGGCGTCATAGAACCTCTCTAGAAGCTGGATGGTAGTACTCTTCCCACAGCCGCTGCTTCCCACTAAAGCCAGGGTCTCTCCTTTGCTGACCATCAGATCCAGACCTCTGAGGATGGGCACATTAGGCCTCGTGGGGTAGTTAAACGCCACGCCCTCAAAATGCACATTGCCATCAAATTCATGCTGTAGCATTGAGAGAGGGAACATGAGAAGGATATGATACCGTGTTTGTCTTGTGTTAATTGTTATACCAGCGTGTGTCTCTGTGTCTATACCGGCGTCTCTCCAGCTTTGGATAAATTATCAATGGCAGACTCTTTGTTTATCAGCATCATGAGGTGAGCGGCTGACACTTTGGCTCGGGCGTAGTTTGGAGCGAAGGCATTGGCCTCTCCGACAGCCATGGCCCCGTACACAAGAGCAGAAATCACACTGGAGGATGAAGTCAAACAAACAATCAATCAGCTCTAGTTTTACAACAGTGACACGAGTTAAGGGTGGAAACCTTTCCTCTGCACGCTGAAATAATCAGTGAAGTGTGAATCATGGTTACATAAGCCAACATAACCCTGTGTAACCCATCTGAACCCTGTGTGTACAGTATATATTGGTACATGCTACATTTTTAAGGGTTAGATTTTGAAGACTACAAAATATGACTGAAATCCCTCTAACTCCCAGTATTCCACTTTATCTTCTTAAATTAGACAACATTTTTTACATGCATTTACTGTGTTTTTTTTTTTTTTTTTATCAACATAAATTACATTATTGTGATATTTCATGGCTAATTATAATATATTTGGATTTGTGGATGAATATCTAATACATTTCCTGTCTAAGTCTCTGGTCACCATTGGGATCCTGACTAGAATTTAACATTTGTGGCATAAACTTTAAGTGCTTTTTGCTTTATAGTTTTATGGTCCATTGTAAGCATCAAAAGAAGCGCTGGACTTTGGACTTCCTCTTTATGTAACAGGTGGAAAAGCGAAGGCAGTGGCTTCACTCAACAGTGATGAAAGTGAATATTGAAGGAGTAGGTTCAACAAAATTTGTTCAGTTGAGTGTTCAGCCTCTCTTACATCCCGTCATGCGTGTTTAGAGATCGTGCAGACTGGGAGTTCCTGTCAGGGGTGGTGTTGTCGCAGGGTGAAAATTAAATTGGAGGGTAGTATGTAGTAAGTACTTAATGAGTGGGTGTGCCTTGCTCAAAAAGTGAGGAGCGCAAGTGGTCTGTACAGCTTTTTGGAAGTAGGAAGAAGTAAGGAGCACGTAAGATCTGTACTTCTGTCACACACAATGAGTGGGATAATTGTATGTGAATTGCAAGTGAAGCGTATGTTGTCAAATCAAATCAAATCAATAAAAAAATAATAAATAAATAAAATTTGTATAGCGCCAAATCACAACAGATGTTATCTCATGACACTTTACATGTGGAGCTAATAAAAACCAGACTCCAAGGCCAAATTTACAGAAACCTAACAAAAACCTTCCAGGAGCAAACACTAGTAATTGGTGACAATTATTTCAGAAATCGTACTTACGAAGTAAGAGAAACGTAAGGAGCATGGAAGTGTTAAGCGAGACAATCATGCATCAAATTGGAAGAATGCACAGAAAATCACAATAATATAAGAGGGTGCACTGAGTCTCTTCATCATTCATGTTTCAGCATCAAATGCGGCACTACCAAGAAGGATGCGCCATCTTCTTTTACAGCTGTTGTTGCAAAAGGAAGCGGAAGACCATGATGCTGGTAGTAGTTGCTCGGGATCGCCTACTTCTGATGCACTTTTTATCGTGCTGATCACGTTCGTCGTTGGAAGCCTCCATGTGGAATGTAACCACACATACATCCGTATGCTTGTCATGTCATTTCTATTTGATGAGAAAGGCACTTTTTTGCGTTTTTCACCCTTTACACAGCGTTTTTAAGATTTCCACTCTGGAGGGTGTTTTCACTTTTTTTGCATTTTTCAACCACCAAAAACGCCGTCACCATCTAAATGATATAGGGCATCCAATAAAATGTTTTGTGTTTTTCACCCCCAAGCATTTCTGTGTAAAGTGCCCCTGAGTGTGACGTACTTCACAAGTATGGTAGTAATATTCAATACGTATTTTGGAAGTAGGTAATACGCACCAAGGAAGTGCGCTCACCCCCCTTTTGTTAACACGTACATTGAAAGCAAGTGAAAAGTAAGAGCCTCTTGCGTGGTAAGTACGCCTTTGTGGGAAAATACCCCGAAAATGTTGGATGTTTTTGCCTCCGTTACACGTGAGCCTATCGAACTTACTCACTACTTTTGTCTTGTGAACTCAAAGTGTGCCCCAGGCGTGCTAATTGTCGCAGCCAGGTTGTAGCGAAAAACTGGCCAGCCAGTTTTCAGACTGCATGCTATGTGTCGTGTTTGCCACCACCAAAAAAAGTACTTTCCATTTGCGTGCGTCTCACTACTTGGCCCATTTTTGGCAGGCAAACCACTCGTAGTACTATGCATGACCAGATGTAAGAAAGCCTTTAAGGTACTACATTCACATTCACAAGTTCAATCACATTACAACTATTTATTTGGCTTGTATCATAAAATATACACTGCTTCCTCAGCACATTTTGATGAACATTTCTTTAAACATGTGCATCGTGTGCGAATTCTTGGGTGTACAGCCAATGATGGCAGTTAAAGTCATATAAACAGCCTCTGCTCCCAGCATGGACTGATATTATCAGTGTGTCATCCCTGTTATAAACGAACCAAACACTCACTCTTCTGTTTTAGAGTCAGATGAGTCATTTTATCACTGCATTTAATTGTGTTGCAGGTAAGACCACCTACACTAAGACCCAGACCAGAGGCAGACCAGATATACAGCAAGACCATCAAGGTAACAAAGTTGATCAAATAGTTATATGTTATAACAAACTACTTAATTTTTTTTTACCATAATACCAGTGGCATAGGTTTGGCCTCAGCTTTGATAGGGACATTAGTACTGAAAAGAACCATAGTCTCACTGGGCACAACGCATGTTCTGGATAGGCTATCAGTGGCTGGTTAATTTGTACAAGACATCTAATAAACACACACAAACTAAAATGGCTTAAATGAATACTACTTAGTAGCATATGCATACATCAATAAATTTTATTTTTTATTCTTCAAAAAAGGCGTTATATAAAACCAAAGTTAAAAAAAAAAAAAAGGTAATTATTGGTAGGGACAATTTTACCTTCCCAAAATATTGGTTGTGACATGTCACGACCGTCCCTATACAAACCTACGCCTATGCATAATACTGAAATGACAGTAAACTTTATGATGTTGCATCTCCTCCATTTCCACTGGTCCTGTTGTTATATTTAGTTTCATCTCCTTTTATTGAGACACACATGTTTCTTATCTCTTAAATATATCAAATATCCCATACAGTTATCCCCATAACCCATACAGTCACTGGTGACTAAAATCATCTACTGATCTAAACTGTTTAATATCTGTTGATCCACTAATCCTATCAATACATGTAAATAACTGATAGAAAATACCATTTATCATCTTTTCATGATCATCACATGTGAACCGTTTGGATGTTCAGAGGCTCCGTAGTGAAAATGGACAACATTAATTCACCAGTAAAATCTACTAAGTTTGATAAATGACATTGGATGACTTGTATTTATGTTCAATTATTGATATCTTTGCTGAAAAAGTAACTTTTTTTTTCAGTTTTCTCTGTTTCTGATATAATAACCCTCAACTTTAATTTGAGCTTTTATAAACATCTACATGATCATCTACAACTAAACACAAGAAAATACACAATTTATACTGAAAAAAATGCAAATTAAGGAAGATAATATTACAACCAATGATGATAAATCAATTAAGAAGTTTAAATTAATCAAATATTGAAAAAAAAAAAATATTTGGGAACTACCACAAAAGTAGCACTGGGTCTGTATGAATGAAATCAGAGATGAGAAATTAACAAAATATTGCTCAGTGTAGTGATAATCTTAAATTCTTAACACCAACACTGATCAGCCATACTCACAGGAATACTCCTTCAACCTCTATCCTTTCTTTTTCAATAAGAAAAGCTCCAAAGCGGAAACAGCCTGCGTAAGCGAAGTAGACCATAGCCTGAGCGAGGGCGTAGGTGAGACCGAAGGCGTGAGCTTTTTTCCAGGCGTTTCTGTAGAGAGACACATGTAATGAAATTTAATACATGAAAGTGTTCAGTGTGAATGAGGGACCAGTGGGTTAAGAAGCATCTCTTTTTGTCGTACGTGTATGGCACTTGGAGGTTTTCCTGATACAAAGACTCGAACCGGGCTTCTCTGTTCAGAGAGGCAACAGTGCGGATATTCTCAATGGCTTCTGTAGCAATCTGAAGATACAGAAAAAAACATTAGCTTTACAAACAAATACATTTAGACCAAACCCAGAGTAAATACACGCTGAGCCTCTACCTTTCCAGCCTTCTCCAGCTCCTTCTTGTCTTCAGTTGCATGCCCGGCAAGCAGCTTCATCTCCAGAGCTCCGGCGAGGGCCATGAAGGGCACCACAGCCATGATGAGGAGGGTGAGCTCCCAGCTGTACACAAAGGAGATGATCACGCTGGTGCCCAGGTTGGCCACGTTCTGAGCCAAGGTGGCCAGGCGCGCCCCAGTCGCCTGAGTTGAGCGGAAACAGACAGGAAGCTCAATTTGTCAGTTTGTGAAAAAGCTTTAATGTGACGGAAGCAGCTTAGAGTTTTGCTGTTCAGACTGACCCCTTGTACTTGGGCAGCGTCTGTGGCCAGTCTGGTTGTAAGTGCTCCAACACTGTTCTTTTTGTCATCAAACCAGCCCAGATCCTACAAGAAATCATGAATTTAATAATAATTAGTAAATAATAATAAATTAGTTGTTAAAATATATAGAGCATAGTAAATCCAAAAAGTATTTACAGAGCTACTCTTCTTTCTTGTGTTACATACTTATTCCAAAATTGACTGATTTATTTATTTTTTTACATCAAAATTGTACACACAACATTTTATAATGACAGTTTACTTAACTAAAGTAAACTGTTACTAAAGTAACTCAAAGTAACTTAACAAATCTTATACATCAACTTAAATTCTAAACAATTCTGTACAAAATGCAATATATATATATATATATATATATAATATATTAATTAAAAAAAATAAAAAATGTATATGTGTGTGTGTGTGTGTGTGTGTGTGTGTAAAACAAGCAACTGAATTTAATACAGGCCTTTGATGAAGAACTTTAGCCTATATTTTCACACTTTATAATCTAATACTGGCTGTTTTTCTGTATCTGCAAAATTGAGGGAGCTACGGTTAAAAAAAAAAAAAAAGGGTATCAATACTGTGAAAATTATGCCCTTGAGTTTGACCTTTCAAGGTCATCGAAGGTCAAAAAAATTAGTACCAAATGAAAGGCCATATGTGAGATCTGATGAGTTGCTAATGCTATGTTAGATGATATCTGCCACCATTTCATAGATATGAGACATTTTGTGAATTTACACACGTGACATGCAATCTTTCAACTGTTACAATTCAGAAATGGAAAGTGATAAAGGAAAACTAGTAGAAGGACTATATCCTACTTTTCCAAGCTGGACTTTATGGTATAAGTCATATTCTTCCATCTTAAACAGTTCTGAAGTTAGAAGTGAAACAAAATTGCAAAAAAGTGGCAATAAAAATAATGATATTTTCTGTGATAACTCTGGAACAGGAAATAATACAGAAAACAAAAAAATAAAAAACAAATAAATAAAAATACATCATCTCCTACTTTTTCACACTTTATAAAGTGGGACTACTCATTTTTCTCTATCTGCAAAACTGAGCGTTATAGGCAAAAAAAAAAAAAAAAAAAAATTAGTATCTTGAAAATTATAACCTTGCATTTGACCTTTCTAGGCTATCCAAGGTCAACAAAATTGGTACCAAATGAAAGGTCATATCCAACTTTCTATAAGTCAATAACACTAAAAGTTATTTGTCTTAGTTTTCAAGATAGAGGCTGTTTTCTGAATATGCAAATTAGGCGCTTGACCCCAACTTTGGCCTATCTCGGCTGTAGTTTGACCTACTGTTGCCAATAATCAAGTCGACTAGAGACCATGGCAAATCATTTGGTCATGGTTTGATTTCATTAATGCACACACATACACACATACAAACTGAACAATTAACCCTCCAACAAGCAAAAAATGTCGCACTGTGAATACTTTTTGGATGCACTGTAAATTTACTGAAACCTAAAAACCTGATAAACTGTGTTACATTTAGACCTTGAATGATACACACAATGACATTAATCTGTTTATGTAGGCCTCTTACCTGTCTCATTATAGCTGTAAAAGCCTTGAGTCGCAGTTTCAAAGTCAGAATCTCTCCAGATTTACCAAAACAGAAACCCTGTAGACAGTGAACAGACTTTATGAACATGAACTGTTGTAACCTTGTCTGTGCAGGGCTTTGCTCCAACACTATATTCTCAGTGTGTGTACAGGCAGATGATATTTAGGGTAAGATCTTCATAACATTTGTAACTACCTGTGGTTTCAGTTTTCACTTAGGCTACAGTGACAAAAGTGTGAAACAACATAACAAATCAGCACTACTTTGTAGTTTAAAGGACGTATTGTCTCAACCTTCTAAAGTCCTGGTGGATCCAGCTGGTCATCAGAGGACATCTCCAAAGGGTCTTTATTCATTATGGAGGTACTGGGATATGGATTGTGCTGCTGTCACACAACCTGGAAACTGTTTATAGGCATTATGCTTAGCTAAACTAGTCAAGTTCACTTTTCTATGGAAAAATACAAGATATCTTAATAATATCAAATTTAGGGAGCTAACAGTTGAGACCAGTGTTGTTGGTTTAATCTATTCATTCTGTTGAAGGACAGTGTTTAACAAATGTGTTATCCCACCACCACCCAGTATAAGGTGCTTTCCACTGCTGACATAATTTCACAGTATTTCTGTTTAATAAAATATCTTTTTTTATTTCTATAGTTGGTTTATTCACCAGCAAGATTGTTTTAGCAAAACAATGTATTTCAAAATAAAATATAACTATTGTTGCTATCCATAAATTTTCAAGTTTAATATTTTCCAAAAATGCAGGAAAATGGAAATGCAAAAAAAAATTATTATTATTATTATTTTATTATTATCTTTCATTCCTGTGTAAAACTACATAAAAACAATGGCAGCAAGAATGTAAACTGTGGTCACATTAAATATGGACATTTTTAGTTATTATTTGTCGACAAGGACTATTTTGTTGTTTTTTTAATGAATAACAATTAAGTTGTTCATTTGAAACAAGTTTTCGATATACTATGAAGTTATTTATATTTTCTTGTTTTCATGACAGGTGGTCTAATAAATTTGTTAAGCATCGTATCTGTTGAGGTAATATGATCATAATGTGATTAATTAAATAAACATAAAAAGTAAATGTAAAAATGTGTGTATAGATAGGCACTCAGTACCTGTAGAAACATGGTAACAAAGGACGTAGCTCCAATAGCAACAAACAAAAGGGAATACATGGTGGATTTTTGCTTAACGCCTTCTGGATCTACATATATTTCTGTGAACACCTGAGGAGAACAAAAATATTTAGTTTTACACAAAATATGTTAAGTTTACTCCAAAAACACACTATTGAACATTATCAGGATGGTACAAAATAAAACCTACAGTTGTGATTTTGGAGAAAAGGATTGCGAACGCAGGCTGCATTGCTCCGTTGATTATAGCACAAATGATCCCGACTACGATGTACGGCATCTCACTCATGTTGAGACGCATCACTTGAAAAAACGAGACAGGAGGGGGCTCCTCCTGCAGAAAGAGGAGGAATTAGTTCAGTCACATGTCAGGAAGAGGATTAGAAGAAAAGATGACAGAAAGAAATCTACAATTCTGTCATTTTTGTGCTTTTGAAAACACATCTGTGTAAAATATTGGCTTCGCAGCAGCTCACCTCTGTCTTCTTTTCCTCATCCTCTGGGGTATTTTTCTCTCCCACTGATGCCGCAAATGAAGACCCTCTAGTGGACTTCCTCCTGCGTACACAGGACTCCGAAGACCCAACTGCATCGCTCTTCTCAACTTCATCCTCTTCACTTTGCTCCTCACTGTCCTCATCTACGTTCTTAAAGCTCTGGAGCAAATTAAAGGAAGGAAAACAATCAGTGATTGTTTCAGAGCCCAGTCTAATCAGACTGTAAAGTTCTAATCTGTGTGTGTTACCTGCATGGTCACCAGTGTGTGGTACACTCCTTCTTTTCCCATTAGTTCATTGTGCGTTCCGATCTCAGCAATTTCCCCTTTCTGGAAGCCAGCGATGACGTCAGCATTTCTGATGGTTGAAAGGCGATGGGCGACAATGATGGTGGTCCGACCCATTCTGACCTGCACACAAACTTATGTCTGAGCTAACTGATAACATTTAATGTGCATTAGAAGTCAAACATGTCCTCAGAATCAAAATCCTGGGACCTTATTTTGGAAAAATTATCAATGGAGATCAATAAACCAAAGAGACCATGGCAAATGATTTGGTTAGGGTTTGATTTCAATAATGCACATACATACAGACATACAAACTGAACAATTAACCCTCCAACAAGCAATAAATAAGTGTCACACTGTGAATACTTTCTGGATGCACTGTAAATCTACTGATAAGAAACCTAAAAACCTGATAAATTGTGCTACATTTAGACCTTGAATGATACAGACAATGACATTATATGACAATACTATGACAATACTATAAAACAAACTTTTCTAATTTATGTCAGTTTATTTCTGTTGTCAGTGCCTGTATTATGTGAGTGTTTACAAAAGCTGAGCTCTGAACATGCTGTATGTAGGCGAGTGTGTACCTTGTCAAGAGCAGCTTGTACAATGGTCTCACTCTCGGCATCCAGAGCAGATGTAGCTTCATCGAGCAGAAGGATTTTGGGGTTACGGACCAGAGCTCGAGCGATGGCAATCCTCTGCTTCTGTCCTCCACTCATCTGCGTCCCTCTGTCTCCGACCAGTGTCTCAAACCTCTGCTCGACAATAAGGACAACAGCATTAACAAGTGTTTTGGACAGAGGTCTGTATAAAAACAGAGTTAGGAATACATCCATACATCAGGAAGGTTCATAATGAAGTCATAAGCATTGGCTTCCTTGGCAGCTTTTTCAATCTCTTCCTGTGTCACGTCAAGTCGACCAAATCTGATGTTCTCAGCGATGGTGGTGGCAAAGAGGATGGGCTCCTGACTAACGACTCCGATCATCTCTCTCAGGTAGCTGACGTTAAGAGTCCTGATGTCGTGACCGTCAATAAACACCTACAAACACAGATGACAGATAATGCCTTGAGCTCCATGTCAAAGACAACACAGAATCATTTGCGTTGCGTTGTGGATATAATAATGCATTTGAGAGATTGGAAATAAAGTCCCTCTAATATATGTCACTCACAGATCCTTCCTGAGGGTCGTAGAACCTCTGTAACAGTTGGATTGTTGTGCTTTTACCGCAGCCACTACTGCCCACTAAGGCCACAGTCTGCCCGGTTTTCACACTCAGAGACATGTTATTCAACACCTACAACAGAGTAATTATGTTATTTATTTATTAATGAGTGATGGTTTCACTTCATACAATGTCCACAGACAGCAGAGTGAGAATGTACTTTGACGTCTGGTCTTGACGGGTAGCAGAAGTGGATGTTCTTGAACTCTATGTTCCCTTTAATGGAGTCCGGCCTGAAACCATCTTCTGAGAAGCTGTCAATGCTCGGAACCTGTAGAGGGATAATTAAGGTTTTAGTCACATGAAAAAAGGTTTGCGGTTGACTCCAAGCACAGAATCTACCCTCCCATTCTTTAAAGACTTCATATTCACCACCAATAAGACTTGTTTACTTATTGCTTTACTAGTGCTTTTACTGCTTTTTCAATTAATTTTGTTATTGTTGAATGTATATTGTTCTTTTTTCCCCTGTTATGACATGGTTTTTATGCTCCATATTGTGTATTTGGTGATGAGCAAAATAAAATGAAATGAACTGAGTGATATTTAGAGTTTCTGAAATCACAGATGCGCCTAAAATATTTTCTATTACATTCAACTTTTTTTTTTTTTTTTTTTTGGTTTTGTTTGTGCTTTTTAACTAAAAATATCTGTATAAAAAGGGTGACTGCACATGTACCCTTTTATAATAGATGATGCTTTTGTGCGACTACTATTATATCTGACAGTATACTCTAGTTTTATTGATTTGTTCGACATATATTGTATTTGTTTAATAATGCTCTTCTCCTCATGCTGTTTTTTTTTATCATGTTATGTATGTACTGTGTTCTACATCTGACCACTAGCACTGATGTAATCACTTTATCTTCTGTCTGTTTGTTCTTTGTCCTGAAATGCAATAAAAGCAATGTTAAAAAAAAAGGAGATCTGGTTTGTCCACAGTGGGAGAAAGAACTTGATTCTTATCATAACATCAAACAGACAATGGGAGGAAGAGTGTGAGGCCTCCAGGTTGATGTGAGGATATTTAACAAGGCCTTATATTTATTTACACAGCTCTTTGTGTTTTCTCTGCTGCCAAAGCTCAGTATTGAGGATTTGAGAATTTTGAGCAAATTAAGAGTAATGTTCATAGTTTATATCAATTTATCTGCCTTAAAAATTCTGATCTACTGCAACTATAAAAATATATGTGTTGACGTATATTGTCTATATGGTACAATTTTTACTAACTTCAACAAATGCTATTAAAAATATGTTCCTCTTTTTTTCTTTCTTTTTTTTTTTTTTTTACTAAATTAATTTAATCTACCAAGAGGATGTCTTTTCACAATTACCAATCCACATCAGTAAGTACAGATTTGGCTCATTACCTCCGCCAAGGAGGTTATGTTTTTGCCGGCGTTTGTTTGTCTGTTCGTTAGTTAGCAACATAACTTGAAATGTTATGGACAGATTTTGATTACATTTTCAGGATTTGTTGGCAATGGCACAAGGAAGAAATTATTAACTTTTGGGGGTGATCCAGAAGAAATCCTGGATT
>JAPSES010000228.1:7050586-7062290 GCA_029822895.1 Maxillicosta whitleyi
AAACGCAGTATAGTATCGTTTCAAATGCCTCAGTACCGCGGTACCAAATTGGTACCGGTATACCGTGCAACACTAATTCACATATTTAGATGTAAGGATGTGTATGACATAGACTTTTTTTTTTTTTAAACATTGCTTACATTTACCAGGAGAATGTTTGTTTTAGTTTTCCATCCTGGCGTCTCTTTACAGCTTCTGTCTGAAAGGAGAGGGTCTGGATGGCAACTGCCCTGCCGTCATCGACTACACGCCTTATCTGAAGTTCGTCCAGAAGTATGTCAGCTTGAATGACACACACACACATACACATACACATACACATACACACACACACACACACACACACTGTTTATCACCAGTTTAATGCACTAACATATGACAGAGCACTTCCTGGTTTCCTGTGCAGTGCAGACAGTATCAGCAGTGATGAGGAAGAGATGAGGACTCTGGGGAGCAGTGGCAGTGAGAGCAGCACACCTGATAAAACCGCCACGGCTGCCTCCATCTTCACCGAGCAGAGCAACCTGGTCAGCAAGTGCAAACGGTTTGAGCAGAAGTATCGCATGGCACTGGAACAAAAGGTAGAGGCTCCAATGAGCGGGATGATAATGCATGCTACTGTGACATTTTACTTGATGTCTGCATCATAATGAGAGGCTAGAACTGTAAAATGCCAGGAGGAATGATGCATTTTGGCTCCAACACACACAAAGCTTCTGGCATATAAATCACGAAGTCTCTGTGGCTTCAGGATGATGAAACTGCCACAGTCTCCGCTCTGCAGTTATTTTGTTTGCATTGAGCTCCAATAAAGGCCTCAGATGTGGGCACATAGAGGTGTCTCTCTGTGCTAAACAAACAAACGGAGTGTGCATTTGTGTGTTTGTCAGGGTTACCTGGAAGAGCTGGTCCGTCTCCGAGAAGCCCAGCTGTCAGAGGCCGTGTCTCATAACAAAGCTCTTCAGCAGAACTTAGCAGACACACACCTGTCCCACACACTGGAGAAAGAGCAGCTCGAGTACATCATACTGGAACTACAGGACCAGCTGTGAGTTTGTGTGTTTGTATGTCAGTGAGCGTATGTGAGGCGGCTGATGATTCCAGTACTTCTTAAGTAAAAAAAAGGAAGCATAGAACTTTCTGCACAGTATATTTCCTTTGTTTTTTACTTAAGAAGAAGAAATTTGTTGTGTATGCTCCATGTCTACAACGACAATAAAAGGAATCTTGAATCTTGAATGATTCTGTCGGATGTATTATGCATCACATCCAGCTGAGAATCTGACATTTGGGACACAGCAAGAAGCCTTGAGGTGGCTTGAGATTGTTTTTATCATTTGTACTGTGTTGAATCAATTACAGTCAGCGCTGCCCCGTGGCCAAGAGGAACAGCCACGTCAGCATGTTGGATCTTTTAATCCTTTTCACTGCTGGAGCAACAATTAATTATAGGCAACAGAATCTCTATTGGATTTGCATCTCAATCTCTGGGAACGAGGCTGCAGTCTCAAACCTGTGTCATTCGGTGCTTTTGGGAAGCGAACGATCACATAAACTCTGACATTACAGATTTGATAAAGGCGACTAAAGACACCTTCAGGATTCGTTCATGGAAGCACACTTGTATTTAGCTTTTTGCTTTTTTGCACATCTTATGTACCTTGTTTAGGATGTATTTGAGAGGAATGAATTGGCTCAAAACCAGTCTCAATATTGGATATTGTGTTTACCTTCAGGACAGTGCTGAAGAACAATGATTTGCGTTCCAGACAAGAGCTGACGACTCATCTGACCAATCAGTGGCCGTCTCCTGACGCCTTGGATGCGAACGCTGTTGCCTTGGACACACTGCTGTACAGGAAGAGCACGGGACAGTGGGAGGAGTATGTAGCTGGAGTCTTACTCTTGACTTAACTATTAATAATTTTTAAAGATAACATTTAATAAATAACATTTTTTTTTTTTTGCATTTTATGATTAGAATATACATACTATGCAAAAGTCAAAACGGTTTACCACACATGCATTTCTCAGTCTCTGTATTAAGATACGATCTATATGATCTATATATGTGAAGTAAGTACAACAGGAAAAACAGCCTTTATAAACCAAAGTGACTATATTTAGTGTGACCTGCCTTTGCACTTAACATGTCTTTAACCCCTTTCTTCAGACATTTATTTTCTGATGTTTTATCCCAGGTTTCATTCAACTCATGTCAGATGTTTCTGTTTGTGCTGCTTCTTCTCATGGGGTCAGGGGTTACACTAAATAGTCACTTGAACCTTTAGAGCCCATTTAGTTCAGTTTTTGTGTAGCTGTTAAATATGTATGCTCATTTCAACCCTGCACAAACAACAAAGCTAAAGGTGGCCTAACACTTTTACACTGTACCATAAGTCATCCTGTCACTGTATCTGTGACATTTCAGTTTTTCAGTTAATGTTTTATAAATGTTTTTTCCATCTTAACATAAATTGCATCAGTCAGTGCAGAAGTATTCATTTTGTTTACATATGTGAAAATACTGAAGAACAAGTGAAAGTCATATTAGAAAATATATTTCAAGTATGAAAAGTAGAAGTAGTGATTATAGGAACATTTTCAGTCAGTATTCTACTATGACATTTGTGGATTATTGTTGATTCTGCATTATTGTATATGTTGCATTTTCTATAACATTATTATACTGTGTGTTTGTAGCATTGCTGATTTCATGAGTTCAGAAAATAAGTCTGTTTTCAGCTTAGTGATGAATGCATTTTCTTGCTAATCCATGTTGGGTTTAAAGACTTTATTCATCTTAAGAAGAAGAATTTTAAAATGATTCCATAAATGAACAATACATCATTCAGTGTATTGCAAACATTAAAAATCAGCCCATCTACAGACATGTTTCCATTGGATAAAAATGGCAGTAGCAGCAGATCAATGAAGTCCTGGAAGGAGAAAAGGTGGGGCCTCCATGGATCACATTTATTTATTAAACACTCTATTGTCCTGGGACTGGGACGTCCTTCCTTAGTTCATTTTTGGTTGGTGCTGACCAGGAACACCAGCACCTGCAGCTGTGGAGATGATCTGACCCAGTAAACACTGACCTGCTCAAAGTCACTCAGTTCCTTACGTCGCTCATTTTGCTACTTCTCACACATAGGCTTCAAAGATCTCTAGACATCCAACTGTAACAAAATCATCAATATTATTTCCACTTCAACTGTCTGTGGTCATAATGTCATGGCTGACTGGGTTTTCAATGAAGGCTAGTGCAGTACTTGAGTAAAAGTGTGTGGTAAAAGTATATGTGTGATTTACTGATCTTCTGTTTTCACTTTGCAGGAAGAGTTTCCACAGTCTGGAGCAGCTGTCAGCAGACATGAGCCTCTCCCAGACTTCACCAGAACCATCACACACACAAAGTCTGGAGGCCAGGCCCACCGGCACACAGTGGCTCCAACGAGGTATGTCTCTGAAAATAAGTAGGAATATTTCCTCCAGTTTCACAGGTAGAATTAACCCTGTTTTGCCATCCCTTCCAGGTAAAGAGGAGACTCCATCTCTTCGGGGTCTCTGTGGTTCTCTGACCTCAGTAGCCAGTTACAAGTCTCTGGCCAGTTTGAAGTCTAGTGAGTGTTTGGCCAGTCCTGCGACAGAGGTCAGCAGTCCAGGTGTCACCCCTTCATAGGGAGCAGAGATGCGGACGCCAGATAAGCAAAGGGGCCACAGAATCCAGCAACCTTCTCAGTATTGGTGATTGATTTATTGTTTTCTTTTTTCCTAATGTTCTGTAATGTGGAGCTCAGTGCTTTAACAGGTGTCAGGTTTACACGCTGATAATCTGGTGTGGCATGTTGAATTGTGTTGCAACTCAGATCAGCTCCATCAAACTGGAGTCTTTTTACATTGTATCCTTATGTAATCAATCCATTTGTTTTGCTGGTGTTTTTATCTATGGAGCATTATTTCTCTTTTAAATTTGGAATAATCATACAACTTTACAGTGTTCAGACGATGCTGATGCATTAATATACCTTCAAGGATTTACAATAAAATACTTTTTAAATAGACTGCAGATGACGTAGGAGTGCAGTAACTTAAATATCATAAGCCTTCGTCAGTTTCCAGAGTTTTTTTTTTTTTTTTAATGTACCTATCTGTTTGTCACATCATTGCGTCCACAAAGTTGTTCTGTCTCATGTGTAAATGTTTTGCCCCTTTGTCTGTTTTCATCAGTGTTGTGAATAATGCAGCATCATTTTTAATTTTTTCTCAGGTAATTCTGTGATGAATATTCAATTCTGAGGTTTAATTGAACTTGGCAAGTTCCCTTTAGTCACTAAAATGCAGTGTCACTGTGAGGGACTAGCTAATAAAACAATCAGTATTAGAAAGAAATGAGTGCATTTACAGCTAAGGACCATGTGATTTCTATTACAGATGACAAGCCATGTACCTCAGCACTGAATTTATGACTTTACTGTTTGCCTCTTACTTATTCGGGCAGTTATTTGCACATACAGCACATGTTTTATTGATATTATTTGCCTTTTCATCTTTCATTTTGAATAAACTCCACTTGCTAAAAGTCAGATTTTATTTCAGACATTTGTGGTACACTTAAAATCAAGCAAAAAAAAAAAAAAAAAACGTCTGACATGTACTGACTGTAAATCAGTCCTCTGACACTGGTGGATTATTTCACGCACACACACACACACGCACACCTTGGTCGGACACACACGGGGAATAAAACAGAATCATCCCACATCTAATGTGAAGACTTCAGGCACAATACACACCATCCCACAGATACAACCACATGGGACTAGATAGAAATAAAATTAATTAGCAATACTGCCACCTGCTGGTTATTAAATTCTGTATTATGTGTAAAATATAGCTGTGAACATAAAACTCGGAAAAATTCTAAACAACATAATTACAACTTTCGTGTAGATTTGTGATTTATATTCCATTTCAGTGCAGAAAAGGGTCAAGCAGGTCTGGTTATGCTGATGCTGTGTGTGATCACCCACAGTAATGTGTTAAATCTGTGCATCTGTCACCATGATTACCCAAAAAAATACTGCCCCAGGTTTCATCAAACTTGAACTGTGGACTATGGGCCCATGGTCAACCCATAGAATGAGGCAGATACTGGATCCCCCCCCCCCCCCCAGCCTTTTCAAACATTTTTTTGGTATCATCAGTTTTTCCTTCAGTTATAGTCTAATTAGTTGTAAAAGTGAAGAGGAAAAACTAAAACGCCATCAAGTGTTTGTCTGCAGGGGTCCGTGTATCCTCTCCTGGTTGTGTTTACGGAAAAAAGCCTTCCCAAACTCATAACTGCTAATCATGATGGCGCAGGCTGGTGCAACTTTGATTACTCTGGGCAGGAAACCTGGTAGAACGACAGAAGATAAGAAAAAATGGTCACATGTTGAGAGACTTAACAAAACTGAAACCATTCACACAGGTTTTATGGATGAAATGCATGAAGCTTCTACCTGCAAACAGTCCTCTAAAGCCGTCTTGAGTCACAATCTTCTTCATTACACTGAAGGTGGAGGACGACATCTGATGTGACACTGATTAAAAAAACAGAACAGAAAACTGGTCACATTAAAGTAACTCCATCTAATGACTGAGCTTTTCTATAGTTGGGGTGCATTTGTAAAATAATATGAAGTTTAATGGGATCCAGATGCAGAAATGAAGTATAATATTTGAAACCATGTTTTCATTGTGGTTCAATCGGTTTATTTTATTTTATTTATTTACTTTAGAATGAGTGAAGTTGTTAACATCCACAGAGTCTGTCATGTTTCTACAGCAGCTCAGGAAAGACTTGTTTTATTGTATGGACTCCTGTCACTTCACCTTGTATGTTTAATTTCATATGGTATTTTATTGATCCCCAAGGGAGGAATTCAAATGAACAGCAGCACAAGACAATATGCATCAAATACAGTAAAAAACTAAATATGATATAAAACTTTGTTCAAGTGACTAAAATGACACTGACAATTAAAGTAACGTGTGCAGTAGGTGACTTTAGTAAGTGTACAAGTGAACTGTGGACATGGGTTTTTTTTCCCCTCCTAAACTAACAGTAGAGATTGGTCAAACATAACACTGACTCTAACTTAAGCCTTTCATGTTTATTGGGACTTCAGATGCCAATGAAAGCTGATCTGATAAGATGAGTATTTACCTGGCTCTAACCTGAAATTTTACCACTAAATTTCATTAAATATTAAACAAGAGCTATATGGCCAGAAATCTTATCATAGTAAAGACTTTATATGAGACAACAGGAATTATCACAAGTAGTATCAAATGATTGTTTAAAGGCAGGTTTAGTTATGGTTTTAACCTCTTCTTCATTGTCAGACCATGACGAACACTTGGACAACGTGGTGGTTTAGTGGTTAGCACCTCCACCTCAAAGCAAGTTGTTGAGTTTACATGTTTCCTCTGCCATTAAAAACAAGTACATATAGATTAATTTTCCTGTCTTTTCCCTTGACCAATGTGTGAAGATTTGGAGTTGGTCCCCAAGTACTTCAATGGGAGTTCACTGCTCCTAATGTATGTTAATGCTTGGTATTATGTGTATATTAGGATGGGAAAAATGCAGAGGCCAATTTGCCCATGGAGATAATGAAAAACCTTGTAACTTACTAAAGAAAACTTGTAAACAACCTTTAAAACAGCAGAACACTTGATAAATCTGCCACGGTGCCCATAAACTGTATTGTGCTGGCCATCTTCTTTTTAATTAGACAGACTGTACTATTACAAACAGTACGAGCTGCAAATTGGACTTTTGATTAGCAATCCATTATTAGCATAGTCTAAACATTGAAATTATACTGAACATTTATCAAAGATTTGTTATATTTATAATAGAAACTTAACTCATGTTATTTCTTAATCATCTGGCTACAATTACACACTGAACTCTTAAAAACATTTCAAATGACAAAGAAAACTGAATGCCATAATTACAATTCCTTGCTTGTAGCTCTCCCAGCTCCACCTGCCTTCTTGTTTTGACAACATCAAATGGCAGTGTTACAATGGCTGCAAACTGTAGGAGAAAATATTTGAATATAAATGAGAGTAAAGGCAATATTTTCTTTTCATCTCAGAGACAGATGTGCTTACCGAGCCTGAGGAGGCTCCAGATACGAAGGTGATGGCAAATGTTGGCTCCTTGGTGTTGTATCGTTCACACAGCCACGCCTTACCCCTCTCATAGTTGTACCAGTACATGGCTGAGAAGGGTACGTCTCGCAGCAGCGTGGGGCCGAGACCTCGCCACATGGACAGACGACCATCTGCCTCCACAGCTGAGCGGATACAGGTGGTCAGTTCCCTGTATGTTAGTTTCTGAGACTGCATCTTTGTGCGGATCAGCTCCAGAGGACTGATCACTGTCACTGAACCCACTGAGAACAGATAGAGGCAGGTCGATCATTTATACGCAGCACTGAAAACAGCACCAAAAAATTCCAAATCAGTCACTGTCATTTAAAGGTTTTTTGTTTTTTAAAAGCAGCGAATCATTTCATTTCTCTGTCATTGACGTATTTTGATTAATGACAGCCATAATGCTGTTATTAAAAGATGATATCTCAATCTAAATTAAACAGTTAAAATATGAAAGGAAATGAATCTGTGAAATGACACCACCGGCATAAAAAAACAAACAAAAAAAAAACAACCTCACTACTTTAAAATGATCTCATTATTCGTTTCAATTACTGAAAGGAAGATTTACATGCACATATTGCATTACATATTCAATGTCCATTTCACATTTTGCAAACATAAATGAATGCCGAAGGTCAACATTATCTGATAAAGACAGACTAAAAGCACCAGACTCCACATAAAAAGGGGAGGCCGGTCTTTTCTTACCTCTAGCGATGGCTCCAGCCAGAAGAGGAGCCTCTGATGCCCAGTCGCCCATTTTAACCCTGAGCACTGCACGCAGCTGGTCGTAACATGTGAAGTAGATCACTGTAGCAGGGACTGCCATCACCCTGGAGACAGCACACGAGGACAATAAACTTTACATGACAAACCCTAAAATTCTAAATTAAATATAATAAAATGATTTATCAATAAACATAACTTTTTTTTTTTTTTTTTTTACCACAGATTTCTGTATTATCTGTCCTGTACAGAGATCAGCCATAACATTCTGACCACTTCAGTAATATGGATTGTTTAATTACAATATGACTTTAGCCCATAGTGAAAGTTGCAAAACACACACACACACAAAAAACAAAAGATGCCTCAAGATTAAACAAACATAAAAATATAATAGACAAAAGCAGATGAAAACACAATGAAAAGTTACAAAACATAAACAGCGCTAGAAAAAATGTAAAAGATGCAGAAAACATAAGATGAAAATAATATAAATGATGTGAAGTGCATGAGAAAACATAAACTCATCTGTATTTATACCTTTGTTTGATTGACCTAATGTCAATCAAACAAAGTGTATACAATGTGTGCTTTAACCACATTCAATCTAAGCAAACAAATTCAGTACAGTCTAATTATTTTTGAAGAGGACCACAGTGAAACATTTTGTAGTTGACATTATAAACACATTACCCATAACCTTACAGACAAAACTGTTATGAAAGTGCATCATTATAAAGATGGAAAGTGTTTTATTACTCAGCTCTGCAACAATAACACTTAAATTGTGTTGGTCTTTATGTTCCAGCCTTCGAGAAAACCTTAGATGGGTTTCTATTAAATCAGAACAACTTCAAAATATAAAACCATTATTGAGTGCAGCAAGTAAAGGTTGAATGACGCTTTTCTTCCATCACTCAGTTTTAAGAGGGGAGTGGGTGTGATGAGTTCTAATGGGGGAATAAAACAGACACAAAGGACCTCACACTCACAAGGTTGGAGGGAGGCCACTCCATAACGACCTGATTCCTTCACGACGGATTATTTTGACAAAGGCATCCTGCAGAGATATGAAGGGTTCAGAGTAAGACATGCTGCCAAATATCCTTTATTAATCAAAATATGGCTGATCAGTCATTAAAACAAAGTATGAACTCACTGAACAGTGAAAAGACAAATATATGTAAATTGTTTTCTTACTAGTGTTCCATTGAAGTGACCAGGGGCTTTGTACCAAGCCTTGGAGTTGCCATTGTCACACACACATATGTGGTCCATAAGTCCATTACAGTAGACAAAACACTTTCCTGTGTGATATTGAAAAATGTATAATGTTACTGTATCAGGAGCTTATAAGGCTATATGTAACACAACACCAAGAGATTCAGACCTTTGGGAAAGGGATTCATCTGTGCCTGCAGCCTGATCTTAACAACATCCAAAGGTGTAACTGAAAATAGAACAAACCACAATGAACTTAATGCCTGACAAGATACACAGCACAAGTTAATATACAATGAAAGTACTAAGAACTTTAACCTTAAAAAGGCACATATTTGGCGTACCATTCTTTTTTGTTAACCTCAAAAATACAATGTTACAATGGAAATGTTGTGCAACATCATCAATACCTAACAACACTAAAGCAGGAGGATACAATACGTACACATTATGATTTTCACAACAGTCACTGTTATTTCTTGTTTTCTAGGCTTAAATTTCCAATAAAATTGCTCTTAAACCAGCAGCCTTTATTTTTTTCATATACTGAAGCTCTGAGGATATCACATTCACCATGGATTCTGATTAATGCAAGTTGTGGTTTAAAATTTCTAAGTTAACATAAGGACACTTGACAGAGACAGGCATCTCAGGTCCTGCCCCACTGGGTGTAACTGGGAACGGCCGATCATATCTCTGATAATGCCCTGAATATGCAATCCCATTATTTTAAGTGTAATTTTTATGTGTAATCTGTCCACAGAATACTTATGAACCATTTACCCAACAGATATATCAACTCTTAATGTGCGAAACGTAATAGCAAGTTTTTTTTATTTGTTTGTTTTTTAAATTACAGGTTCTTTAAGTGCTTTCAGTTTCAGACCTGAAACTGAAAGAGTCATTATTAATGCTATTAGTCTCAACTGTGTTTGCCTGGTTTTACACACAAAATGCTTGCTATGAAAGAGGTCAAATGTAGAGCTTGAGTATCCGAATTAAAAAAACTCAAACTCAGGGTCAAAAAACACCAAATGTCATTTTCTTTACAGCGTCAAGCGTTTGGATGTGAATTTGTGATTGTGGGTTATTCAAATAAAACCTGTTGGCTTGTCCGCACAACAATAATATTCAGGCGTATACTCCAAAAATGTGTTCTCTACTCTTTTAGCTTCATTGATGGCTCTATGTAATGTTACAGTGTATGAGAACAGAGTGGGTCTCACCAAACAGGGATGTGAGGAGGGCTCCGGAGCAGGACGACACCATCTGTTGTAGTGGAGTAATGCCATCACTGGCAGGAGACGTACGACTTTGACCACTCATATTGCCTTCATAAAACAAAAACACGCACTTACATACACATACACTTACTCTAATATCAACTCCACATTTGATAAAATGCTCACATCTCATAAACCCGTTTTGCCAAATGCGCTAATCATGGGTAACGGCAACATTAGCATAAACATTACTGTATCACATGTTTCGTAATATGACTTTTATCTGCTTCACTGTAGCTCGGTTAGTTCATTATTTAGCTGCTTATTTTAGCGGATTTCCTACCTGTTGAAGCATGTCCTTCATATACAGACACATTCCCCATAGGTATGGGGCCATAGACCCTGATGTAACTTTACTAACAGCAGCTACCCTCCTGCATCTACTTCTTCGTTTCTTCTTCTTTTGCTGGTAAATAGTAGGAGAGCGGAGCTTTATCGCCACCTACTGTTAATTAACGGAACTCATATATTTCGTTATTGGCTTGAATCTTGAATTTGAAACGTTTCAAACCTAAGAAAATATTGTAATGCTGCATTATAAAATCACTTATGTGGACTCAGAATATGTTACAATTTTGTTCTCTGATTAGTAAAGGTGATCACTGTGATAGAGGATAATTTAGAAGTCATAGCAGGACCCTCCAGATACATAACTGTCAATTAGCTATTGTATATTTTCCCTAACTACACGATATTTGCATCTATGCTACTTGACTCCACATCAGGGATATACTTCAGTTCACTATACTTGTTTGACTGCTTTAGTCACTTCAGTCACAGTTTTTCACCCACCATACTGACAAGGAACATTTACTATTATTTTACTGAAACATATCTCAGTAAATACAGCACACTGTTATTGCCCCATGAGAACCAAAGTATTGCAAATCTCCAGATGCCACTAACACGATGTTTGGTACGTTGATAAATGTTGGTAAAATTACAGCTGTTTTATTTTTCAACATAAAGTGAAAGGAAACCAAAACTTGGCCATTGCTAGTCTGTGTGTGTACTGTTTTATGAGTTAATGTGTTTCTTTTACTTCATAATATAAATCACCAATATACTCTGTAAAAATGTTTATCTTCTCATGTAAAAACATTTATGTAGTATAAAGGTAGTTTAATGGTAAAACAGTGTAACTCCTAGTGTCCTAAGACAGCTTCTTCTTCTTCTTCTTCTAATAATAATAATAATAATAATAATAATAATAATAATAATAATAATAATAATAATAATAATAATAATAATAATAA
>JAPSES010000228.1:7066608-7087507 GCA_029822895.1 Maxillicosta whitleyi
TAATAATAATAATAATAATAATAATAATAATTTACCATTCAGCACCCCCTGCCACAATTATTATTATTATTATTATTATTATTATTACTACTACTACTACTACTACTACTACTACTACTACTACTAGTAGTAGTAGTAGTAGTAGTAATAACAATGTTTTGGTTTCACCTTACATCTATGATTTCACGGCAAACATCACATAATATTTAAGACGTAATATGAATTCAAGGGCAGCACATTCAGCAACGTTTGTGGAAAATAAATATAAAGCTGTATGGATTATAACTTTTAAAAAAAACTACTTATATTTGCACCCTATGAAATATTTTTTTGGTGGTGTAATTTTTTCTCCCAATTTTTGAATGTTTTGTTACATGTTTTGGTTTTTCGCAATCGTGTAGAAACATCACATTCAAACATTGTAGCAATATTTACCTATTTCTAGTGTTGCCAGATATGACTAATTCCCGTAAAACTTGCGAAAGTGTTTTTTTTTTTTTTTAATTATTATTATTGAGGGCAGAATAATGCTTTTACTTGGCTGGTTAGTGACATATGAAACACATAAATGAATAAAACATTATTTAGGAATATGAGGAGATTAATGTTAATTCAAACTGGAAACAACAGTTAGAAATGTAGTCGTGAATGGAAAACTGGAAAGTCTCAAACATGGCAACACAAACTTTCGCTTCCATTGGATTTGGTCGAAGCGGGAAAGTGTCATTTGTTAAAATTTTCGATGAAGTTTGTTAAAACTACTCAAACGGATGTAAACAGCTTAGTTGTGTGTAGTTTCTGGTTGCAAACATGCAGGCTCAGCTCCTGGCGCGTTTAATAGCATTTGCGTTAATTTACAGAATAACGTGACGGAAGCAAAGGTGCTAACCGACACAGCGTCAGTTAGTTTATCGCACGAGACAGCATTTAAAGGTTTAAATAACAGGGAGGAAAAAGCACTTCCGTCAGACGAGTTGTGTTTAATATCTTACAGTTAGTACGCATGCATTTGTAAGAGTTTTTAACTTCTAAATAATTACCCAGGGAAGAACCCCTCTTTGCTTACACCGTAAGTTGTGTTGTCTGAAGGGCCAACTACTGTCTCAATGAAAGAGAATAAAATGAAGCCAAGACGCACACAAAGACCTATCGAATCCAGCCGGCAAGGTATGGTTATGATCAATGTTGTCTTTGTGTTTGTGTGTATGGGCCATGTTTAGTCAAGTCAGCCTTAATTTAAAAGCCGGAAACAACGTTTTCTCCGAGGGAGATGAGATAGATAAGTGAAACCCGTATAAGAACAGCAGTATAAAGAGTCAGAAACACCAGAGAGTGCAGTAGAGGGGGTATTCTGTGGACAGAATGGAAAGTTGTAGCATTACAATAAGTGACCCATTCAGGTAACTACTAAAGATTTAGAAACTGACCATCCTAATATAAACCTATCAAAAAAACATTAGATACCCTTCATGGGGGGGGGCACGTCAAAATGGGATGAATCTTCTCACTAAATTGCTGTGAAGCTAGTAAGTTATAAGTAGATTTTGTATGAATAATCATGTAGATGAGCAATTTTACAATTACTGGATATAAGGTCAGTACTCCATTAATTGTTGCCCATTCTTATACCAATTATGTATTTTTATCCCCAGGAAATATCACCAATACTGGTCATAAAGCAACAGTGAGCCAGGCCAAACCATCATGTGTGTCCTGTCCTGTTGAAGCTGCACCTTTTGCTGGGAAAGTGTTTTACCTGGACCTGCCATCGAACAGAATGGCACAGAGCCTGGAGAGGGACATTCAGGATTTGGGAGGGGTGAGACAAATCATATTTCTGCTAGGTGTTTTGACTGACAGATGTGGTTATTGAAGGAAATGGGAGTGGAGCTGTCATTTGTTTGACATTTATTTACTCCCATCCGGAACACTCAAGCCAAACTGTAAAATTTTTTGTCACTCAGATTGTTGAGAAGTTCTTCAGTAAAGAAATTAAGTATCTGGTCTCCAACAAAATGGAAGCTAAATATGTACACCGCCTGAGGCAGGACTCTCCTGTCCCAAGTCCAGAGTCCGGACCAAGTTCCCCTCATCCTTACTCAAATCCACACCAGCCTGTGAGCCATGGGGACGTCAAAAGCAGGTTTCAGGGCCAAACAGACACTGTTCTTCCAGTGAGTTAACTTCAATTGCTTCATCATAGTGAAACATGAATTTTAAATATGTCCATTTTGCACCTAAATATCTTCTTTTTTTGTAGTTTTCAACAAGCAGAGGAAAATCTCTGGTGAAGAGAGTGGTTAAAGAACAGGTTTGTTATGTGAGTGCTAATGAGTTTTCTAATGACCTCTGGTTTTTTGTGCTCACACACTCTTTATTTGTTTTTAGAAAAGGGTACACATGGACAAGATCCTTTCAAATGCGCTGGACTGGGGTGTCAAAATCCTCTATGTGGATGGTATGTTGAAGTTTCATTAGAGATTTTTTTTAAGCATCACATTGTGTAAGTTTGTGTTGGAATGTAATTGTGTTTTATTTTATTTTCTTTCATACTCATTTCAGATGTGATAAGAAATGTTCAGAAGAAAAAAAAACTCAGCTGCCAGTTTCCTACTGCAGCTGTGGTCAAAACAGAAGTAAGTTATATTTGTGTTTATGATAAGTGTGGTTTTTAAATTTGTTATAGCAATTTTTTCAACTTGTTCTTTTACTTATAACAGGTAAAAGCTCAGTCATCAGCAAAGCTTGGCTTTCAGAAGGTCAAAGGTAAACATCTATGTAGGCAAATAAACTACTTTTTCTTACTGTAGCACTTGACTAACAACTAGAATACACTGATATATGTTCCTGATGCACAAGATTGTGTCTTTATATTCTTTTAGGTGAACGCATCAGCAAACCCTTTGTCAAGGTTGAGGATTCTAGCAGGTGAGAGACAGGATGATATAAGATGCTGTCTTCCATCATCCCTCTTTTTGGTTTTTACAACCATCATCCTTCTTACACATGTTTCGTTTGCTCCTCTCAGACGCTATCGCCCAGTCCACCTCAGTATGTCCAGTATGCCTGAGTTTAACCTGAAAACCATTCCTCCCTGTACTCCCTTCTGTGTTGACCAAAAGGGTCCTTCTGGGAGCAAGCAGCATGGATGCAGGTATGGAGTCTGATGTTTGATCTGCTTTCAACTAACGGTTCAAAACATTTCACAAGTACTATGATTTTTGAAAAGATAGTTTTTAACCCCTATTTTAATGTTTAATGTGTGTTGTTAGATAATTGTCTTTTGTATTATTATAATTTTGCAACCATTTTTCTCTCATTCATTCTTTTGCTTATATGTGTTGCCACTTTAAGAAATTTGATATTTCTAAATTTTCTGAATAATGCCAGAGGGGAACTGGAATTTTAGTTTATTCCAAATATTTATTCTTCTACCAAACAGGACTGGTATGCTTTTAAAATTTGTGAAGTCATTTAAAACTACACAGCGACTGAGGTCACATGACAGTTCCCTGGCCCACCTGGCCACCATGTGAGCTCTTGATTAGCCGAGACCGAGGTCATTGCCACACCACATTAAAGTGATCAATACTATCCACAACAAGCTGCTGTTCTACTTGTAACATTGTTCATATGGTTTGATCTGTGCAATGTGAAAGTTAACAAAACCAAATGAAAATGTGAGATTTTTTTGCCATTCCCTGCCTAATTGGACTCAGTCCACCCAGGTCATCGTGATGTGAAATGTAATATATCCTGGGATATATTTGGGTCATTTCAGGAACCTTCCAAAGCAAAATCGGCTATTCACATGCCACTTCTGCAGCCTCACCTGTAAGAATTAGCCACAGTTCATATTGTACTTATAAACAGGTTTACTACAGCATGCTCTGAAGTCCTAAAAAGTTAAATGGTAGGTGTGTGGTTGAAATTTTCAAAGACAGTGTTTCTTAATAAGAAATAAGGTTGTTCATGAAAGCACATCAAAGAGTGATATAATGATATAAATGTGCTTTAAGTAGGCCTTAGATGCCTGCCAGACCCTTTAAAAAGCAACCTGGGCAAGAGGTGAAATGTTTTCAAGAAAGTTCACTAACAGTCTGTCTGCTAGTTTTATGACCATTTTAAAACATAAAGTGGAAGACCAAAAACCTCCACAAACCTTCTACGACTGGACAGTCTGTGTAATTTGAACTGCACAAGAGGTCATTTGGTTCCTTGTGAAGACGGAAAGGAAAATGTTCTAAAAAAATCCAGAAAAACAAAGGTGTTTTTTTTTTTTTTTCCAATTTTGGATTGATCTAAAAACAGAGGTGCCAGTGACAAGAGAGCAAACGGCCAAAAGAAGATCAGAGGCAAGAATCGACAAGGATTTTGCGAGTGCTGTGAGCTTACATATGACAATCTGACAACAGTAAGTCTGTAAATGTGAAATCTGTCTACACATACCAAGCACACATGTCTTTATTTGTAGCATGTCATATTCACCTTAGACAGGATTCACAACATCAAAAACGGACAACTCAAGTGACCAGCTTATAAATAATAGTGAGTTATTATCATTGAGCTGATGATAAGTAACTGTAACATGTATGACCTGGAATAAGCATTTTCTCTACATCACATTGCTTATAATATTACTTACAATAATATGTAATAATGGACTCAAATAATTTTCTTGCCTACAGGGCTTTATATTAACGTACAAAGTTTTCCTGATGGTACAGTTGTCACAATAATGAACAGATGCCTTACAAGATATGAATTAACTTTTGCTATTACCTTATATAGTTTTCCTATGGGATGCTGTTTTATGCTTAATTTGCTTCACTGTACATTAGAGGGAACTGTGTGACCTCTACTGGACATTTGTATCTATCAATAATTTAACTGGGTGGTTTTGCTCAGCATCTACAGAGTGAACGTCACAAAGCTTTCTCCAAGAGTGATGAGTACTTGGTGGTGGACAGGCTAGTCTCAAACATGTGCTGCAACTTGATCCACATCAAATCTAGAATGAAAAGGTAATTTTTTTAAAAAAGTAGTTATTTGGGTGTACAATTCATGTGGTTTATTTAAATTTTATAAACACATTGAAACTACTTGCATTCTATTCTACTCATCTGAGATGTTTTTGATCCCAGTAAACCAAAGTGCAGTGTATCCTCCGTTGTCATCGTTCCTGGACCATGTGGGAAAACTAAGCCAAAGCACAAAGGAGATGGTGACACCACAGAGACTATTAAAGAGGAGCAGCCTATCAACCACACCGATGAGGGACATCAGGTAGCACATGCTTCAAAAATCACCTCTGATTCTGGTCCTGCTCCTCTTCATCACACAGAGGGCAACAGGAGGTACTGTCGCACTTACTCAAATACATCCAAGCACAGATCCCTTGGACGAAAAAGACCATGTGGACAGAACTGGACTTCATGTTATCAGGCTGATCAGGTCCGAACGCCTCAGCTCAAGGAGGAAAAGGCACCGTCTATAGGTGAATGTGTTGCCTCTAATCAACCCTTTCCTCCTGGAGTTACTCAGGTCGATCTATGGGGTCAAATATGTCAAACAAACATTGACAGATTGGCCTCGAACACCCATGATATGAACACACAGATGGAAACGTCCTCAAAAACCTATAATCTTGTGACAAAACAGAAGTCTCCAAAGAGGCAGGACTCTTCAGTGTATGACACGAGTGGAAATGTGAAAATGACTGAGAACAGTCTCTCAGAAAAGGAGACAGGTTTTCAAACCCAAGGTTTTTCACCAGTACGAAGAATACAAAGAAGGGTCAAATTTTACAAGCGTAAAAGACGTAAAGTTGATGCGCAGGTTCTCTGCCAAGAACATGTGCAATTAAGTGACAGCGCTGATAACGGCTTACTGAGGCCGTGGGAGCTGTTTCAGTCTAGTGATGACATGGACGTGGAATTTCTGGGGTTTGAGGACCCATAAGGAACTGAAGGGATTAAACGGATTAAAAATGCCAAAATCTCCAAAAACATTCGCTACCATTGACTGAATGCTGTGATGATTTTCTAATTTTGCATTCTTTTTCCTCAGTTTGACTTATTTCAGATGAGAGGCAGCTGCTGATGTATACTATGTAGATATAGTAAAGATATAAAAGATGTACATTTTATTAAAAATGATAGTTACATTTACATTGGCCTTAATGTGTACTTTTAACATTACATTATGCACATACTTTGTGTGACAAGATTGATTGAAAATGTATTTTTGTTTTGTTCAGGAAGAATTTGAAATTGAATGTATTTTGCACAAAATGTCAGTTTTCACAAAACTGATGTTTTTCAGTTTATGATAATAATTGTGATTTTTGACTTGATGATATTCATTCAGTAAATTATCCACCATTTTATGTTTGCTCTGTGTTGTCCGTGTTTCTTAAATCACTGCTTGAAATATTATTGTTTCAAACAGATATGTTGTTTTCACTACAGAAAACAAAAACCTTTCAGTGCCTCTGGATTTTTTTTTTTTTTTTTACATAATATTTGTACCAAAAACACACAACCAACTGCCATAAACTGCCAGTCCCAGATGGAGAAAAAAAAAGTAAAAACATTTTTGTAATCATTTGATGGAGAGTAACTTGACTGGCTCTGAAGCCAGATGTAAACAAAGATAAATATAGAAACAAATGTATAAACTGTCACAAAGTTGAATACATTTTTTCCTCTGCCAAATAGTGTATTTTACAGTTTGCATAAATATAAGAAAGCCCACTAAATACAAAATGCTCTGGTTAAGGAACATCATACTGTAATGAAAATAGCATGTTAAATGCATGATTTTACAAAGTTATCAGGATGATGGGAACTTGCATCTCCTAATGACAGTTCCATAAAACAGTGAATCTATGCAGAATGTCTCAATATGGGTCTTTTGGTGTTGTGTGATGCTCTTTTGTTTTTGACATTTTAGAACTCTTAAGTGCACTTCTCATGACCTTCCTTCATGTGCTTTTTTCCCTGATGCATTAGCTCAGCTTTTCTCTGCATTTAGTGCATTAGTATAGTGGTATTTTTCTCCCTGACCGCTTTCAAATGGATGCGCTGGGTCAAATGGGAATCTGTGCTATTGACATTTATTAAAAAAAAAAAAAAAAAAAAAAAAAAAGGACTTAAGGAACCATCAGAAATGCTCTAAATATGAAGACAATACAGAATGTGAGCGTTTCGGTTATTTCCCCCCTGCTCTTACTGCACATACTGATTTAAACGCAGCCTGATACAAGACAACATGCACCTCAGTGTTATAAATGCAGATGCTCTGTATCTTGCAGGAAACAAACTGGCAGCAGGAAAAAAAACACTAAAAAAGCAAGTCATCTGAACGACAGCTGTTATATCTTCAGCAAAATTGTACAGTTATGACAGATTTTGCTGAGTTTTGTCCCTGATGCATCAACCTTGAATAAACACATCACATCAACAAAACAAAATTGTTCTCAAGGAATTATTAATCCAAAAGAATTTACTGTGGAGTGAGGAAGAAGTCCACAGAGTGAGCAGGCATTTGTGTTGAGCAATGTTAGTGTCACTGCTAAATAATTAAAAACACTTGGAGTTTTTGGGAACAGCTAAGCAGAAGAGAATGGTTTTGCATGATCTTGCCGACTTTGTAAAGGAAAGAAATCAATTTTTCTGAAGTGGAGCTTATATTGGACACACTGAACAGGTGGCACATGGTGTAGAAAGACAGGTGTTTCAGAGAAAACCCACTAAGACACAGACAACATGTAAACTCTGTCCCATCTGGCCCACTCTGGGCTTCAACCCAGGGGCTGCTGGGAGATGACGGTTCTAACCATTGTTCCACTATGCCTCCAAGGAATAACATCCCAAAAAAGAAACACTTAACAAAAAAAGAAAAAGATTCTCTCACATTAAAGTGTGATGCTTATCTCTGCTTCATGGTTCAGTCAACAACACACTGAACTGATGCTGATCAATCAAACCAATGGATCCTGAGACCAAGGAAATTTTAAGTAAAGCTGTGAAACAGTCAAATACAGAGGATGAAAGTACATTGCTGGATCTCATGAAAATATAATATTGCCAATAATAATTAAATGCCCTATGGAAATGAAATATAACTGTTAATTTGAAAATAAAATGATTAAAGACATGTCTGTTTAAATCTGATCAGGTGGTCTGAAATGAGACCAGATTTTGTCAACAGAACACAGATCCGTGTGCAGGAGAGGGTTAAGGAGGTGTCCCCAGTCCTCCCCTCCCCTTCATCCATCCCTCCTCCTCTCTCCTCTTTCCTCTCTCTCTCTCCCTCCTCCCTGCCTCCGCCGTGCTGCTGATCTGCAGGGTCTCGGTGCGCTTAAAAGCGCTTTGCGTTCAGACTCGTAAGGACCCCGATGGCCCCCAACCGGAGGGACTGCGCTAAGCGTACAACCCGAACCGGCTCCAAGCTCCCCTAGCGAAGGCAGGACCCCGAGAGCCTGCTCCTGGAATACCGCATTGTGTTTTCATTTCCAGAGAGAGAAGGTGATGCTGCTGATGATGCGCCCGAGATGGTGGATTTCCCTTTTGTGCGTCTATGGATTGATGCACGTCGGTCACCAGAGCAGCCCTGACGCCCGAAATGGTAACGGATGCTTTTTTACATATTGCATGAAATGTTGTGCCGCAAATACAGTGTTAATTCACATGTAAAGGCCTGTGTTTGTTTTTCTTTATTATTGCTTCGGCTACTTCATGATCATCCTCTAAATATGCATGTAGCCTGTAGCTGCTTCATGTTATCAAAGGAAACAGGACGAATGGTTCAGATGGCGGGGTTTGTGCTCTGTGTGTGTGTGTGTGTTTACTGCAAAGAGGATGTTTTCCTCTGTGCAGGAGACGCCTTGTCGAGCTTGAAGGCTCTTCGTGATGCGGGCAGGTTCGTCGGGAAGGAGGACACGGTGCCTGTCCGCCTGCTGTACAGCAGACACAACCACAGCCAGATCACACAGGACCAGCTCAGCACCAGGGTTAAAGCCAGCTCCGGATCCGCACAGGTACATGGTGTCTCAGTGTTGTCAGCGCCCACATGGAGGCTGTGTTTGATGGATATGTACAGGGAAGATGCCTCTGTTTCCGCCTTGTTTATGTCTGCATTGAGTCATCTCCTCCTCTACTCTACCCTTATCCTCAGAAGGGGAATTCATAATTAGATAATTACCAACAAAACAGAAAAAGTATGAAACGCTTAGGCAGGAGCAGGCCGCACCAAACAATTAGAGTCTGTCTGCAGGTGCTATATGGGTCAACACTGCCTTCATATGCAAAAAAAAAAAAAAAACACAGACCATACTGCCCTCCAACTGATTTCTTATACTGAGCCCATACAGGGACCACTGCTTATCACCTCAGTGTCCATTGAAAAAGATACCCGATATTGTCATCTGGACAGTGCTGAACCAGGATAATGAATAATTAAGTGATAACTTGCATTTTGTCTGTCCCATAGGCTGCTACCCTCCCACCCTTTCAAATTCATATCTAATGCCCCATTAACCAGCAGCTCTCATTTTATTCATGAATGGAGCATGTCACCAGAGACCAGACCAGTGCCCTATATTATACACATACATTAGTGTATATTTACATTGATAAATAATCTGAAAGGGGCGCCAGCAATTACACAGCCTGTCCAGCAGAGTGCAGTGGCAAGGATTCTAACATGTCATACTTTGTACATGTTTGTACACATTTTGTCATAAAAATCTTCATTCATTCATTCATCATCTGAACCCACTTTATCCTTGGATCATGAGGTGGAGTGGGTGGGGGTGGGGGGTGCTGGAGTCTATCCCAGCTACGTATGGGCGACAGCAGTGCCTACCCTGAATGTGTCACCAGTTCATCTCAGGACTGCAAAAAATCTTTTTTTTTTTTTTTTATTCTTTTGAGCTGCATATTTTTTGGTATTGAACTTCAATCCCAGTAGCTTCTACCGTGGCAGCTGCATATCTATTGCAGTAATACACAGAATAATTTTAGGTAAAAGCCACACATTTACATATAGAATTATTAAATGGAATTCTATGTAATAGTTCTGTCCTCCTTTCCTAACACTTTATAAGACATTGTGGAATCATAAGTACAGTAGGATTTGTTTGGGTTAAACCTCGTTTCTGAAATCTACCATGTAACTAAGGGAAGAATGAGATGTTGAAAGTTATAGTTCAAGAAGCCACTGGGACAGTGAATGTTCTCCAGCAAAACAACCTACAAAATCCATTTGACACTGGGTGTAATAAGTAATAAGTGATACAGTGGAGGAATAATCATAATCACTGTAACTGTTCACTGACTCAGTTCACTGAAGCAGTGTGTCTGCTGGGTTCATTTCAAGGGATGAGTCAATTAGCATTGTGCAAACCTGTCATGCATTTTTTAATTTGTGCAGCTTAGACTTGTGTAGGCTAGCCTATTCAGGGCTCAGAGAGTGGAGGGCTACAGATGGTGGCAGGCAGGGAGGTGTTAACCCTTTGTCTCTGTCACACCTCAGACTGAACTGCAGCTCGATGGGTAAACAGGCTAACAGGAACCATCTGCCATCACATATCATTTTAATTTTTTCCTTTTGAAGCTGATACTAATCTGATCACAGGTGTGGCACATAACACAGCCAGTCTGTGAACTGGAGTTCATATCAAATTCAGTAATTTATGCAGGAGAAATTACCATTAAGATCAATATTTTCTCTAATAATTTTTTTTTCATGCCTAAATCCCAATTGTCATTCTCCTGAGGTAGTCATATGTCATTTCTTTTAGGTGGCCTTACTGTGCCTTCGCAATTAGCTCATGGGAATTAAAACAATTTTCATACAGGGAAGAAGTGGGAATAAGGTTTATCAAGTAAAATAATATACATTAGAAATGGAGAATGGATGCACAAAAGAGGAGACAGGCAGTGGCTTCTTTGATTCGATTTTTGATGTTCAGAGCCTGTTATTCACCGGGGAATAGAAACTGGTCTGAAATCAACTGCGATGACATGACGTTTGATCAGTTATTGGCTGTTTTTAGATCAACAGCCTAAAAACAAATTTGTCAAATAGTTCCGTGGATTGTGTGACACAGAGGGAGGTATTTATAGACTTCTGTTGCATCACCTATTTTCAGTCTCAGACACAAACAGCCACACAACTGAATGAGCAGTGTAGACTTCAGCAAAGTGCTCTTGTTGTTTTGTTGGGGGAAAAAAAGCAAACATTTTAATTGTGTGTGTGGTTTGTATGTTTGGCTGCTCCCTCTCTTTCTGCGTGCAGTGGATTGATAACACTTGCAGTCATACTTTCACAGGCACAAGTAGAAAGCATTCCTGTTATAACTCAGAAATCAATGTAAGAAGAGTCAGCAGCAGTCTTAGAATATTGGCCGGGCTCAGTCATGCTGGGATGTGCTTTCGTTAAACACAATTACTGGTACCTCCTCCCATCATGGATTCAGATTCAATCTGCCAGATTAGATTTCACTCGAAGTGTGCCACAGAAAGGGAAATCACACCCTCACGTTTACACTCACTCGTATATGCATTCACCTCTCACATGCACAAACAATAGAGACTGTGGTCATCAGGGACATTGTGGTTTAAGGTCATCGTAGGGTGAGCTTGAGGGCACCTTGTTAAAAAGAAACAAAGAAAAAAAAGAAAAACGAGAGAGCACCCCTCCTCCTCCTTGTCCTTCTCTCGTTGTCATGCAGTGTCCGGTCTGTAATGACAGCCCGTGGGCTGAGTCTGGGGGAGGGTGGGCTGTGCTGTAGCTCAGCTCAGGGACTCCTCTGGACCTGCACAGGAATGATTGTAGTAGAGGGATTTCACTGACCCTGAGGGTGTGTAATAAAGCCTGCACCATATGTGCCCAGTGCAAGGATGGATACGACCCCTCCTCCAGCCGTGTTTGAATGAAGGAGGTGTGTCTGCATGTGTGGACGTACAGCATCACTTTTTAGGCTTTTTTTTTTTTTTTTAGAGGTTTGACAAGATTAAATCAAATCTAATGAGGCACCTCTGGAAGTGATGTTCATAAATGTGAAATAAACAGTTGTAATTTTGCTGACCTATCAACAGCACTGCAATAGATTGTAAGATGTGCAGCAGAAATGCAAATGATGACCAAACCTGATGACTTAATGAACACTGTTATTCTTGATGCTGAATGGTAAAAAAACCAAAATGTAACCATCCATCACTGTAGATGAGAATTGATCCATGCATACGATAATGGAAGAGACCCATGAATGTGATGCATTAAATGCAAGTGCTTAAATAGGTTACATTGTGTTTTCTGTCCTTTTAGGTGAACCATGTGGCCCAAGCCAGCTTTCAAGTCGACGCTTTTGGCAGAAAATTTATTTTGGATGTGGAGCTTAATCAGTGAGTATTTCATGTATAATTCAGTTTATCTGTCATTGATCCATGCATTATTTTGCATATTAACATTTGTGCTGCTGATACTGTTGTTTCCTACCATAGTGTAGATCTGTGTAAGTATTATTGATCTGAATATTTATAGGAATGCCCACACAGTGGCTTTACTTTATTATTGACATGACCTCGGGTTAAGTCTTACTTTATGGAAAATTTTTAAGCACTTTTTCTTTTTTTCTTTCTACTTCTAAGCACACAGTTGTCTATTATACCGGTCCTGACTCCAGTGTTTTAGCTGAAGTTGGTGGTAATGATGCCAGTGAACCGGCAACGTCTCTGCAGTGCTGTTTATTGTGTTGGCTTTTGGGAATACTCTCTTAGAACATAAATATCTAATGTTGCCGTGTGCCACTGTATGAATGAATGCATATATCTTGTGTATGCGTTCGTATGTTTTCTGGGGGTCAGATATTGTGTGTGTGATTTAGAGTACCCATCATAATAGGAAGTGATTTACGGTAAAGGCTGGAGTGCTGCCCTGTCAGACACTAATATTGATCACGCTGCTGCTGATGGAAAGTGAGCAACTCCCTCTTATGCTCAACTCTCTTTCTCTTTCCTTGCCTTCACCTCATGCATTTTGCTTTTATAACCTCTCCCCGCTCTCATGTTTTGTCTTGTTTCCCTCTGTCACTCGGCGAGATCATGCCTTGTTTGTTTCATTTAACCCCCAAAACACAAAGCCTGTGCACTTAGCGCCAAAGTGGAGAGATGTTGCCTGCTCATCACAGCGGAAGTCTCTCCCCAACTGAGTGAAACATTACATCACAGGATTTCCCAGATTTAGACGATGTGTTTCTGTAAAACACTCAACCTGCTGCATGACACATCAGCAAGTCATTTAACCCATTTGATGCAGTTATCATTTGTGTGACAGCATATGTTTACAATGTCCTTCCCTTGAATTTCTTAAAAGGATATAGGTAGAATGTGTGTCAGAAAATACCCTGAAAGGTAATGCTTAAGTGAAATCCTGTTTTAACCTACTGGAGAGTGAATTAGTCACTAACCACAGACTTTGGCCAACCATTTGATGTGTGTGGCTCTGAATGAAAATGAGATCATTGTGGTGATTTGTATGGTTTTAAAGACTATGGGGATGTTGGGTTTTGGCTTAACTGCAAAACCATGTCTGTCCCATTAGGGGTATCCATCTCTTATGGACGTAGATCTCCAGTTTCCTGCTGTAACAGAGCCAGAACATTTTCCTACTGCCCTCCTCTGTCCTTACCTCTTCACTCCCACCCTCCTCATCCCACTTGACAGTCATACTGATTGTGTTTACAGATAGCTTTCATTCCAGACAGAATAAACCCAGTTGGTGTGTTTGTGTGTTGCCTCTGTATGTGTGTGTGTGTGTGTGTAGGTGGGTTCAGGAGTGGGATGTACAGTATTTTAGCTGAATGGGCTAACAGTGTTTTGTTTTGTTTTTTTTTTTGCTCTGTGTCACAGTCTGCTCAATTTGATCAATGAGTGACTGATTGTTGTCATGGTCAAACAACAGAGGTGTGTATTTTTTAGTTTTGGTTTGAGTGTAGTACTGAGACATGTATTATCATCAGCATCTTTTCAGGCTTTATCCATTTTAAAACATATGCCCTGAGTAGTGTTTGGCCCAAGAATGTGCATAAATAGAGTGTAGGTGTTTTTAAAGTCATAAGTGAATATGAAAAATACATAAGATTTTTGGACACGTGTCGACATATGTTATTCTGCTTTTGCTTTCAAATGTAAAAATGTTATTTGACTTGATTTTTTTTTTTTTTAACCAAAGATATTATGTAATCGACTGCATAAAAATTTTAACAGTTAGAGGCAGATCTGTAAAGCAGATCTAAAAACAGAGGGTGGATTTTTTCTTTCTGTCTCTCTAGTTATTTATATATTGTAACAATAAGGAAATTTTATGGTAATTTCATTAACTGTGGGGGCTGGGTGAAGTTATATACTGAGTACGTGTTTCTAGAACTTTCTTTTGTTGTTAGTTACATATTATTACACAACAAAATACATTTCTATATTATATACATAAATAGGCCTTTCACTTCTAAGTGGCCACACACTGTATATATTTTATGTAATGTGTAGTTTATATTTTCAAAGCCGCACCATTTTAAATGACTCTAGTTAGTATTTTAGTATTAGTATTTAAGCATTATATAATCATTTTAGAAGCAGAAGAAGAAGCAGAAGAAATGCCTTTATATGTTTGTCATTGGGAAATTGACTCTGTTGTTGTTTTGTACACACATAGAGTTCCAAATACACACACATGTACAAACAGGATCAATATACATGCATTTAAAGTGTAGCAAGGTGTCAGGGTTAGCAGGCTACCACATGGTTACGAGCCCTCAGCAGTTGGAGGTTTGGTACCTTGCTCAAGGACACCTCATCAGTGCCCTAGTGGTGAACTAGCATCTCTTCAGTTACCAGTCCATGTGCACTGACTTGTCCAGGATGGAAATCGCACCGGTGACCCTCTGGTTCCCAAGTCAGTGGAGGCTATTGAGAAAACAAAATAAACGTAAGATTGGAAAAGTTGAAATGGTTGACAAACTGCATAATATCAAACATTTAAATCTCAGTGCTGCTAATTACAACAATGTGTACATGTCTGTCTTATATGGCAGAAATTAGAATATTGTTAGAAAAAATGTTGTATGTACTGTATTTCCATTCATTCATTTACCTGATCATCCAGTTCAGGGTCACATGAGGGCTTTCTCTCCCAGCATGCTCTGCACACAACTCTAGCCACCATTAAGAGACGGCACAGAATTTACACAGACATTTTGTTCAGTCAAGAAATTTGGTGTGAAAATGATAAAATTAGTGTATTTTTTTTCTACTAAGAATAATCCGCTAAGTGAGTGTGTGATTTAGTCCTTTAACTGTTTCATCAGTAACACGCTGTATTGACACGAGCCACCAATCTGAAGTGTCTATAGAGAGAGAATGAGGAGGGGGGAAGTGATGGGTCATGGGGTCTTTCTTCCCTCCTTTCCCTGCCTTTGTTCCTCTCACTCCTCCATCTCAGATTTGCCATTCATGGGACAGGAGTGGGCTGAAAATGTGCAGAGGGTTGGGGGTTTAACTCTTTTTTTTTTTTTTTTTTTTAAATCATCCTCAGCCAAAGCACACACATCTCCACCCTTGACTGCCCCCCACCCCGCCCAAACACACACACACACACACACATACACACACTCTCCACACCCACTCTCCATTCAGTCCTGGTCCATCTACCCCTCTACCCCGCCCCTCCCACCTGCTCTTGCTGAATAATAGATGTTGCTGTAAGATTAAAGAAGAGTGTGCGCATGCATGTATGTGTGCGTAATGGCTTCATGCTCCTGGACATGGTGCAGTGAAAAGGAAACATTTTGTTTGGTGTTTCTGCACAGTGTTGCGTTGAACTGCCTTCTGCAAAAGCACAAATAAAATACACTTGGATTGCACATACTGTACCCATACTGATGACTGGAACACAAAATTAATCAGCCCAGTATGTGGTGGAATACGTGTGATATGCTCGTTCAGCCGGAGTCATAATGTAGCATGGGCCAATCCAAAGATGTATTTTACAAAAGATCCAGATGATATGGCCTGAAAGTGATTGATTTTTTTTTAACATAATCAATGATTCAAGCTTTTAACAATAATAATGGTTTTACACGAATAAAAAACAAAAAACTCAATATAGGTTTCTCCGGGAAATTCATACGTACATGTATGTGCAATATCAACAAATCACCATGACAACAACTTAACCAGCAAAAGTCCAGGTTTGTGTTATTCTGTGAAGACTAATAATTGAATGTACCTTCATTGGGCAGTGATTAGAGGATAGTATTCACAGTGAATATATTACAAAAAACAAATGCATCTGTAGAGCAATAAATGTCTCAATTTTGTGATGTAGGGATTTTTTTTCACATCATCTTTTAACTGGATCAATGTGATATATGTTGCCCAATGCAATTTCACAAAATAATAAATGGGAGGCTGCTTGAAAATGGATTTTTAAAGGCTGATAATAATGATAACTTAGAGCAGAAAGAAGATTATAGTTTGGTAACATCACCTGCTGTCACCCTCCTCAAAAAAATTCTGCGCCATTAGGAATGAAATATGTTTGACTTTCTGACAAACTGAATAACTGTTGAAATGAACATCTGAGTCAAAGTAATAAATATCTACATATAAATAAATCTAAATCAACAACACCAAACCACAGGAGAAAATTTACAAAGTACTATTAGTTACATTAAATTAATTCCAGTTGAGAGGCCTGATATTAATCGCTACTTTTTTCTTTTTTTTTTTTTTAGGTATTAACAAGTTTCATTAATGGATAAAATATCCTACTACTGCTGATAAATCAGTCTATGATAAATGTATGAAACCTGTTGTATTTATAAATAATTTATTCCTAAATCAATCATTTTACTAATCCCAGCCAAGGATTTTGCATCATTTCTTTTACATAAAGAAAACTTCTTACTCATTTATGCTTTTCCAAATAGATTTGGGGAAACAATGATGTGTGAAATAAAAATGTTCACTTAACCGATGAGCTCTTCATATTAAAAACATCAACAGCTCATTCATTTTTCTCAGATGCTATGTGTAAACAGACATATTAAATCATTACTCAGCCCAGTTGACACAGTTGTTTTACAACAAGTGGTGAGATATTGTGGTTGTGAAAGGTGTTTTGGTTTGTGTTGAGGGACAAAGTGAAGGAGTGTCGAGAGCGGGGTATGACCATGTGATGTTGTCTTCATGCAGTATGTAGGTTATGTATGTATGACAATGTGTGAGCGCAGACGGAGAAAAAAACAGGTGGGCAGGTCCAGCTGGGACTGGAGAGTTTTATAACCTCTACGCTGTTATGAAATAAAGTGTTGCTGCAGCATAAAGAAAGAGGAGGGCTTCTTCCTCTCCTCATGCTTTGATGCTGGCAGACACTGTGTATTGTTATTTCTACTATTGTGTCATATAGACAGATTATTTATGCTAATACGAAGGGTCAGTTACAGACAGTGCTAAATGTGTAATTCATCTCTGTGAAAGGTGGGTATGCTTGCAGGTTGGGGGTGGAGAGGATTCAACGCTGATGTAACCGTGAGTCCCACCAAATGTTAGACAAACATCGAACGCTTCAGCGGTTTGATGAATGTGTCCATATGTGTCGCTGTGAATATCAGTAATGTGAGTCACCAATAAGATGTGAATCCTAAAAAAGCTGCTGCTGAGTCTTTGTGTGTGTCGTCTCGTCGGGTCTCAGGTGCAGACAGGCCACGCAAAGTGTTGTCTTAATTAGAGATAACAACAATGGATTGAAAGAAATGAGGCTCCGGCAAAAAAAAAAGGGAGGATCGATACTGAATAGGTGGAGAATTAAGAGAATGGAGCGAAGAAAGAATGCCAAATTACTGAGCTCTCATGTTTTGTTTTAATTTTGTGTCTTTGTGATCAACATTTAAATGGCCTTTTAAGTATAATAGCCTCTTTTTCGAATACATTATCTCTGTGTTATTTTCCCCAAACCAAGCTGATACCGCAAATGAGGTGGGTATCCTCCACAAAAAACTGATGATTTAATCTGCATTCGATAGTGTAAATGTTAGAATGACGTATACTATGGTGTATTTCAGTCTTAACTAAATCTGTATATGTGTAAAACTCACAGACGTACGTCCAACTAAGATATCAAACTTACTGTAACAATTTTTCAGCAGCTTACACTCATGTATAAAGCAGTAAAAGGGGGGTGAGACCCTAATTTTCTGAAGTGAAAGTCCAATTTTAACATACTGTAATCTACTTATAAACATATACCGTCCCTGGATGATAGAGTACTCATTTATTTTATTCTATTGGTGAAAAATATAGAGAATTTTTCAACAAAACATTGCATAATAATTATCATGCAAGGCCTTGAAGCTGAAACTGAATTGATTGAAAATGCAATACACTCAGGTTTTTATAAAGTCCCTAGAAGAGACGCAGCCTTCAAGCTCAGTTTATGTTTGAGGGAGAAATGTAACCTTTTTTACAGTCCAGTGCATGTCATCTTATGTTATACATTTTGACCAATAAGCCATTATGGTCTATGTGGATATATTGTTAAAGGCTCTATTGAAGCTGTTTTATGTGTGTACAAGCAGTAACAAAAAGTAAAAAATAATATTAATAACACTATTTTGTAGAGTGCTTGTTTGTATTGATGATTCCTTTATGATCCTTTGCATTCTGTTTCTGCACAAAATAATGGGAGTATAGAGCAAAACCTGATGCCCATTTTCTCTTACAAATGTCTCCCGCATTTAATGTCCCTTTTGATATATATTCATCAGATGCAGAACCCGAGTCTTTCAGCTAATTAAGAAGAATCTCTTATTTACTTACCATTCAGATAAGTGCATCAAACTGCCAAGAAGCAATTTGTGGTGATTTCATGACGTTGCTCATTTATCCCTGACTTTGAACAGAAATTACGACATTTATTTTATCTTTAATATATGTGTAAGCTTCCACCTGTGCTGGACCATGAAGGGTGCTGATGCTGCGTTCTTATTTGTGTGCATTCCTGTACTCTGCATGTGCGTATTATATGTTAGCTGCTTGTATGTACATGTGTATGCAGCCTCATACTTATGATTTAACTCTCTCTCATGTCCCATTCCAAGATAATTTATCATCCACCTATTTTCCCCTCCCTGCATCGTGACATTGCTACAACCTGACTCCACTCTTCTCCTCCTCACATCTCTTCTCCACCTCTATCTCTGTCTCTCCTCCTCTGTTCCCAGGTCTGTAATTTATTGCAGGGAGGCGTGATCTGATTTACTGCAGACTTAATGAGAAAAACAGAGAGGGAGAAGAGTGTTAAAGAGAGAACTAGAGGGAAAGTGAGGCAGAAAGAAATAGTTAAGGGGAGAGAGAGAGAGAGAAGGAAAGATGTGTGGATGTCCTTCATGCACCCTTGAGTCTTGGTGGGTGGGTTGAATAAGTGGAGGAAAGATGGAGTGTATGGTAGTGCGTGTGCAATTCATGCTCCGGGGAGGGAGGTACTTGAAAGAAGTACCTGAAAAAATAATAAGAAAACAACTCCTCCTCTCCTCTCCTCTCGTATCCATGCACAGTTCAACTTTCTCTCTTACACTGGGAATTGTTTGTGAATGTGTTTTTGAGCTAATATAGTTTTGACAAACAGTACAGTACAGATCATGTTTGCTAAGTGGCTCAGCTAAGGCTCTGTGCTGGGTTATGAGGCACTGAATGCATATTTGTGTGTGCATGTGAGTGTGTTTTGCTGAGTTTGTGGTGTGTGTCAGGAAGGTTGTTACAGCTTAATTTTATGGAGGTGAACAGGGTTAATTTGGAAGAACAAATAGCAGCACAGGTGTTAGAAACAGTCTACCAGTGTGGGGTTGTGCTTTGTCCCTGTTGAGAGGTCCGTCTGAGATTCTCTGTGGGCGTTTTTCAGGACTGACAGAAGTAAGTTCAAGATTTGTGATTATAAAAAGGTGAAGTCCCATCCCTTCTTATTGGAGCCCATGAGACTGTATTTCAAGAAGAAAATATATTGAAGTCTATGATGAGGGACAGTAATGTTTTGATCTTGACTTAATTGTGCCATCATTTATGCATTTGATGTTTGTCAGTTTAAAAGATAATTTGACCCATGAAGAAAGTCAGTTTGCAGTAACATTTTTCAGTAGCAGACTGTAAGATCATGTAAATAGAAACCCTACACACCGTAAAGATGCAGAAGTGACAACATTATAACTTTCTCTTTCCACTGTCTTTTCTGAGTAGCTGAAAATGGTTTTGTTTTTGCAGATCTCAATATGAAACATGCTGAGGTAATGTCTGTTTTGGTCTTTGCAGCTGTTGGTGACATGTATCACATGCAAAAAGCAATGCAGACCACTGTGCTGTTTGACACAAAACTAGATGCTACTTTACAATCTTTACCCCAAATTGCAACTAGACAGAAAACAAAAATGTCATTGATTGAACTGCTGTTTATATTTTTCCAATCTTAGATCCGATTGGATACAAAGGGAATAGTGAGATTCCAGCTCTCTATACTGTAAGATTGACCTGTAAGAGTTTTTCAATGGCCAAGACAACAGAGTGGCTGATGGTTGATGTAGGCTATAATGCTCATATCATGTTATTATTACCCCGCCCCTGAAGGGCAGGCAAGGGGTATTGTTGTTTGTTTGTATTGTTTGTTTGTTAACACTCAAAATTATTGGTTGAATTCATACCAAACTAGAAAAGTTTAGAAAAGTTTCGGAGAGCGCAGACCTCCACTAAGTGCACACCCCCCACCACCACCATAAATATTAGTCCCTCATTTATTTGGACAGCATTTCAAGATTCTTAAGTCCATGGACTATATGAGAAAACAT
>JAPSES010000228.1:7087607-7099364 GCA_029822895.1 Maxillicosta whitleyi
CCAAAATTTAATCATCTGTTCCTTGTCTCAGAGCGAACATTTCCTGAAAATTTCATTAGGTTTGGTAAATAATTAACGGAAATACTGAGAAACAAATATTTTGGCCCCATTGACCCCAATGTTGATGAAAATTTCAATCCAGAATCCAGGATTTCTTCTGGATCACCCCCAAAAGTTCATCATTTCTTCCTTGTGCCATTACCAATAAATCCTGAAAATTTCATCAAAATCCGTCTATAATGTTTTGAGTTATGTTGCACACAGTCAGACAGACAGACAGACAAACAAACATAAAACACAAAAACATAACCTGCTCTGCGGAGGTAATTAGGTTTATAGATTGCCAGTGACCCACAATAAATTGGATTACATTTTGGGAAAAGTAGGTCTACATTTTTTAATGAAATTTTTAAATCTTTTTTTCACACCATTTACTTATAATGAGCAAAATTTCGAATGTGTATGAAAACATCAATTTTGTTTCAATTTACTTCAAACTTGGCAAATATATAGAGGCAGTTGATATGCTGATATCAGCACAAGCATGACATGATGACATCAGCTGGATTGATGCCAAAATACGTGTGAAGGGCGGGGTTTGTTGTGTCTGGCACCATTTTTTGTTTATATTTTGCATTTCACCAAACACAAAAATTTGGTGATAAGAAAAATGAAAAGCAAAATCACTAAAATGAAACAGACCCTTTATTCATTCCTTCAGAAGTTCAGGATGAGTCACATCTGAAAACTCAATAGAAGCTCTATCCACAGACTGTAAATAAGTGGATGAATGGATGATTCCTCAGTGATATCCACTCAACGCTGTTTTAAACCCTCAAGTTAGGTTGTCATCAATCTGTGGGCCCATATTTGTCTCGGGGGGGGGGGTATGTAAAGCTGGTTAGGTGCTAGGCATGAAACTCAACCAGTTTACACTGACCAATAGAAGTAGTTTCAAGTTTAGTTAAACATTAGTTAACACATATGCTTGTTTTTAAATAAAGGCTACTTTGTTGACCATATAATCCAATATGCACTGGTGACAACACAAGCTTAAGTTACACTTTATAGGAAGGGTAACCTTCACGACAGGATCCTCGGACGGTCTTGTTAGTGTAACTTCTCAACCACAACTGCCTGTCAGTAAAAAAAAAAAAAAACATGTTTTATTCACTAGGAGCTTTAGATGTTCAGCTCAGTGGCTGAGCTAAATGTCAATAAGAGTCCACATATACACAAACAGACGGGACCCACCTGTCACTCACAATGGCCACGCCCTTGATTCAGCAAAATGCAGAGCCTCAATATGATTTAAAATGGTGAGTTACATAGAAATGCTCATAAAGTTGAAGAGTAAAATAGAAATGGAGCTCAGGCTATGAACATGTGTATTTCTGTTGTTGATGTCAGCCTCAAGAGTGGACATTTGAGGAACTCTGTGACACATTTGCTTCATCTTTCAACTTTAGACATAACCAGCAGGTTAAAGCCTTGTTAGAGCTGATTACAATACTAACCAGTGCTGTATTCTGCTGGTACACGTAGAAACATTATCAGATATAGGTTAGACAAATATGATAATTAGTAGTATATTGGTTTACACCACTGGCTTTGGTGTGGAAGTTGGCTGATTTGAATCTCAGGTGGGTCCTTGGGTAAGGCCTGACCTTAGACCTTTACCTGGGGTCACAAGGGGGCACAAGCCAGTGCCTCATTGTGCTGGTCCCAAGCCTGGATAAATACAGGGTTGTGTCAGGAAGGGCATCCGACGTAAAAACTTGGGCCAAATCAATATGCAAATCTGACTCGCTGTGGCGACCCCTGAAGGAAAAAACCCAAAAAGAAAGATTATTATATCACAGCTTTCACTACTGTTGTTTTGAATTTTGCGATCAGGGTTTGTGATGTTTCCACTTCTGAAATTAACTTCATGAGGCAGTCCCAGTTTGGACTGCACTTGAAATAATAAAATACTGTTCGACAACAGCTACACTGACAAGCCCACCTGCACTGTCTTTTTTTTAAATTGATTAATTTATTTTTCATTTTTGGGTTAACAGATTCAGGTACTGGCAAAAAAAAGGTGAATAAACTTTATCTATTAATTGGTCTGACACTATAATACTGTTGCACTGGTTCAATAGCCCCACCAATACTTTCTTCTCTTTCTTCTCATCCTCTTTTATTCTGTTATTTCTTCTCGTATCCATCTCACCCATGCCTCTGTTCCCCCTTCTCCTCAGCCGATCCGTCTCACTCAGTCTGGAGGATTAGTGGAGACAAAGAGCGATCCAGAAGCCGGTTCTCACTGTAAGACAGGGACAGGAGGAAAACTGTTGTTCTCGCAGCAGGAAAACATACTAATTCCTCTTTGAAGGCTTTTGTCTCTGATAGCTTACTCCTTTTCCTGTGTCACGCTAAATAAAAATCAATCAGATGCATGGTTTACAGTCAAGAGATTAACTGTTTAACAAAATTTACCACCGCTTATAGTGTACAAGGAAGGTAGATAAGGAATGATATTACACATAAAGATGGATGTTGATAGTTAATTTTTTTTCTTTATTTAAATAAAATGAACTCATCAGTTGAACATAAAAGGGAAAAAGTACTGAAGGTATGAAGTCCCATTTGGTGTGCAGAGCTCCAAAAGTCTGTCTGTGTTTTTATTAACCCTGTTTACATGGCATGGAGTTCACTAACAGTTCTCGTGTTGTCACTGATACGGATCTGCATGTTCTCCTTAGTGCCCACAACATCCCCAGCCACTGCATAATTCAGGAGCCCACTCTATTTAGCCTTCATGTTGCGTGCTATAGAAACCGCACCCAGTGCTGCAGAAAAACACTTTACAACAAGGTCCCGACTTTGTGTTTTTATTCTAAGTTCTCCTTTACTGTTCTGTTAGCATCCATTTTCCTTGTTTGTGTGTGCCAGTATTCCCTGTGTAATAAAAGAAGGAGTCCCAGTGTGTATGCTAGTGGAATTGCATGTCTGATAAGTGATTGGAGACCAAATGAATTACAGCCTGGAGACCTTTAATGAGGCCTCAGTGGGAGGGAGGGAGGGCCAGCCAGGGAAGGGGGTGGTGAGCAGGTGAAAGCAGCTGCAGCTCTCCCTTAAGAGAAACCCCCCCACCCCCCACCCCCAGCTCTCCTCCTTTTCACGTCTTTATTATTTCTCTTATCCACCTTTCCATCTTACTGCATCCCCCATGTGCTCTCCAGCGCTCCTATCCTTTCTACTCTCACCGGCCCTTTTCCATCAGCTCCCCCATCCTCATTACGGACCCCTGACACAGCACATGTTCAGGCCTTTGTGTGGCCCTGCCCTTTTATTACAGGGTTAAATGGCAAATCCATATGTGGAGGAGAAGTGCATTTGATGACTGCAGTGCTTATGTGCAGATGTATATGGACCTTCAGCAGCATCCGATCAATTTCCAAACCATCTCTTTTCTCAAGCTTGTGTTTATGTTTGTGTGTTTCAGGATGTCGATTGTATTAAAAAGAAGCTTTGAAAGCAGCTTTATTGGCTTGTGTGAAAGCAGTGAAAAGCCGGGTACCCCAATTTGTGTGCTCACACTTAGACTTTATTCTTGCCAAACGTTCTTTTTTGTGTTCTTTTTCATCCAAGTGTCACAGCGGTGCTAAGTGACCCAGATCGTGAGAGGAATTTTAGACCACATGGAAACTTGGTTCATGTGTATGTGTATGTGCATGTGCATGTTTCCTGTCGGGACATAAAAAGTTGGTTGCCACAGCAGATGTCTTTGTTTAGAGCAAATCAAAACAAAATGTTTTAAAGTAAAGATGAAGTCTGATGTTACCGACAACCAGACAGACTCAGTTCACCCATTTTGCTTCTGCCAGTTTTCACGTCCTGAATAAGTGTTTTTAATGCACCTTTTTTTTTTTCCATCTGAAGCTGCGTCACTGGTGTGTGTGTGTGTGTGTGTGTCTGTCTGTGTGTGTGTCTGTGTGTGGGTTGGCTGACATTAAAGTGAAGAGAAATGGAGAGAGGGATGTGATTACTATGTAAATGGATGTTCTCTGTTGGCTATGAAATGGTTTAAACTCAAGTGGTGTGTCTGGATCCACCCTGAAATCCAGGTCTGATTGACAGCAGGACGCCACCTCTTGAGCAGATATTGCCACAGTAACAAAGCCAAGAAAATTCTCTTAAAGCACAGAGGAGAATAAGCAGACTATTAAAAAGAGAATTTTGTGAATTTGAGTAAGATAGACAAAGGTATGTGTTTTCTGTTTAAAGGTCCAGTTTTTAAGATTTAAGGAAGTTAGGGGGGATCTAATCGCAGAAATTGAATGAGTGCTTCTATAAAACTGGGTTCATTTTGGTACCTGGCAATATGCCAGCTTTTTTAGACCCAATAATAAATGAGACATTTAACATATTCCCCCTCAGGATGTACCTAATGATAATAAATGCAAAAAGTATATATACTCTTGCTCTGAATTAATTTTTTAAAATAAGATATTGGGACCAAAAATAGGACCAAAATTGGGACAGGAAAAGCTACTGAGGTGTCAGTGTGTTTTATATGGAAAACTTCTCTTGAAATGGTCTCATATACCACTATAAATAAAGACACTGCATTGCATTTGAGGAGCCTAGTGGTTTTTCTAATCCAGACATGCAGGTTTTTCATGAATTGGTAGTCTTATTCCAGGTTTCGTATGTAACCCATCATGTCCGCTTGCGTTACATGCAAAACCTGCCCATTTATTACAAACAATGTTTAACACATGTTAAACTGTAACTTACAATAAACAGCAGTTCTTTTGTGACCCCTGAAGCAGCAATGGGGGGAAGAATGTGAGAATCTAAACATACAAACTGTCCCTCTACAGCTCCCTCCTCAAGGTACGCATTGAAAGACTAAATTAAGTATATTTTGCAAAGGTTGAGGCCACTTTTCCCAGCTGAGCAGCAGAGGTTTTTAGAATTTGATCAGTGATAGGTAATTACAGCTGTCAATAGGGCCTTTTCCACTGCAGGAACTTTGTGCATTACCCTGAACTTTCAAAAGCCCTGGTGCATTTGCAGTGAAAATCACCCTGGAATTCTCAGTTTGCTGGAGAACACTGATTGGTGGACTACACTTGCAGCGTTCTACAGTCCACTCAGCTGCCATAAAGCCACTACATGGAAGTAAACTTTTTTCTTTTGTTTATTACGGTTGCCTTCGTTTTAGATACTTTACTTTGGGAAATGGATCACAAAAAATATACGAGAAGTGGACGGACAATGAGTTCCAGACTGTTTTGAGTGTTTTTGGTGAAGAAGAAATTCAGAGATAGTTGGAGTTGGCAACGCAAAACAACAACAAGCTGGAGCTGAACATTACACACTGTCATAAACAAGTTTGATACAACCATAAATTACCCCAAACTTTTGGGCGCAGTAGAAATGCAATTACCAGGAACTCTTTTACCCAAAAAAGTTCCTGGTTGTAATGTTTGTGGACTTTTGGTGGAAATGGTTCACTCCTACCTGCCTTTGATTGCAGTCTGAGCATTATGGGGTAGATTTCTTACAGCATGAGTACAGGCAAGGAGTAGATGGAGATATCTAGTTTCCTCACAGAATTACAATTTGCTGAAAGCTAATAAGAAACAAAGTTTAAAAATATATCAAGCACAGAAACCTTAACATCTTTACTGTGAATCATTGCTTAAATCAGCATAAAACTGGTACTTTAAGGACTTACTCCTTTGACATAGTGATGTGTTTTTGTTTTTTTTTTTTGGCCTGATTTTTCCCATTTCCCATTTTTTGTTTTTCTTGCCATCAAAGCATTCATTGTCATCTCACAAATTGATACTATTTACCCATGTTTATGTCTAGAACAGTGTCACATGCAAGCAACAAATCAACTCCTTCTGTGTATTTACAGCTGACATTTCTTATGTTTGTAGACCAAATTAAACGCACAAGTTTTTCTTGCTGACAAAGTGCTCGTGTTCATTTTACAAACTGACAAACACTCCATTGGAGTTTATGTCCAGGGTTTCCTTTGCAAACAGGGGATAAGTTCACTCTGCGTTTACTTCGGACATTCCTTGTGTTTGTAGACCAGACTGATGCTATGAAGAAGTTGCAAGAAATTATATATTTATACATATAGTATAAATGCATGCGTGTTAAGAGGAAGATGAGGCCACTGTATGTGTTGTTGGAACTGTCTCTTTATATTTGTGTGTGTCAGTGTGGGGGATGGGGGTCGCTGCTAACACAAGAGGCTGAGTGTGCGTCTTTGTCTGTCAAATAAATTATTTAAATCCCACAACAATTAAAGTTGAAATCTGTTATCAGCGTCCTCCATTAGAGACCCGTGTGTCTGCCTTGCTGGCTCAGTATGCTTCTTGCCTGCTCCCCCGTCTGAGCTCGGCGTGAGGCCGGATAAAGATCACAAGCTCTGAATCTTAAACACACATTCTAGCAGAACAAAGTCAAACAGCGTGCAGTTGTGACCCAGGGACTCTCACATACACTGAACATCTTCATCTCAGGAGTGTATGAATACGTATGAGACCGCTCTTTGATGTGAAATTTTGTTGAAATGGAACGTGTTTGTTTGAGAGGTACAGCCGGTTTCATTTGCACAGTTTAGATTAGTTGTTGATGTGTGATCTGAGGCCGTATGAAAAGAGTTTCCTGTTTATAGCAACAAGAATTTGAGATGTTTGACAGTGCACTATGGGATATCTGTTGGGTCAATGAATTCAACGGTGTCACCTTATTCCTCACCCTTTAACTTTAACTCCATTCCTTTGTCTCATTATACTCCCCCGGACATCTATTCCCTTCCCTCTTTCCATTTTATCTCCTCTTTCCCTGCATATTTTTTTTTATAGCCAAGACAAACTGCCCATTAGTCATCTTCCAAAGCAGCCTCTACACTGAGTGTGTGCGCGCTGTTATCAAGAGTTTATTCAAATATACCTCGTACATCAAACCTTATCTTAACATCAGACTTGTTGTGACTCATTAAAGTAGCTGATAGTTTTCCCCTTTGTTCACTGCAGACAAAGATATTGTAATTTTTGAAAGCTGGATACACAAGTTAAACTACTTAGATGACAAAAACAGTTAATGGCTGTCCATAAATTCAGCCAAAGTGTCACAATTTTACATGAATAAGACAGAAAAATTAGCAATATTTAGATTTTTATGACAATAGTCAGTTTATTATTTGGAGAATACAATATATTCACTAAACACTGTTGCCCATAAAATTGGAATAATTTAGTTTCTCTTTTTATTCGTATTTATACAAATGAGTAAAACACCTTTGACCGGGTGCAATGATTACATACTGAATCTTAGTTAAACTTTTGGTATCAAGAATAAATCACACAGTCACATTTCATGAAAAGAGGAAAAATAATCCCAGCTGTGTGGACAACACTGTATTAGTGATATATCAAATGAATAGAAAAACAAAACAGAAATGCCAAAAACAACATATTCAGATCACGCTGTTCCCCAAGGGCAATGTTCATGCATTCATATTCATTTAAGATGATTTAGAAAGAAAGAAAGAAAGAAAAAGAAAGAAAGAAAGCTGTAAGGTGTTTCTGCTGTTTGATAAGTATTAGACTGCAGCGAGGCTAACCCTCTGGAGCTTTGAGCTAAAATACAACCTCAGCATAAGCTTAACATATATGATGTACTGATCTCTGGGAGATTTAATGTCTCCTGCATCCACAGTCTACCTTCAACATGGTTCCACCTAAAGCTTAGCATTGGCTCAAATGAAAAAAGAGCCCCTCCCGCTGTAAACACTGCAATAAATAGTCGATAAACAAAGTAATCCAGATGCATAAAGACTGTTGTCCTTTGCAGATTTTATATTTGACTGAAAGTTTTAATGATTGCTTCCTTTGATGCATTCATTGACTTTGCATTTGTTTTGACTAATTCAGCACTTGGGGCTCAGCTTCAGCTTTGTTATTCACTTCATTTGACTTGAAAAATGCATAAAGTTTTGGACTGCTGCACTTACTTTTTAGCTGACAACAACTGCATTCATTCCTGTGTGACCTGTTGGTGTAACTGTGATTAAGTTCCTGCAGAGCTTCCTCCAGTTGTGGATGCAGTGCTGTAATCTATATTATCACATTATAAATGATACATTGCTGAACGAAAAAAAAAAACAACATACTTTCATCTTTGCCCACCTTTTGTATCCTTCACTTTATATTCAAACAGTTTGAGGAAGGTGAAACTCCAACCTACCTACTTGTCCTACGCTCCTGTCTGCATTTTGACAGAAAGTAGGAGTTGACTGATGGTTCTTTGGTTCGATGTAGAAAGTGACTTGTTCAGGTCCTTCATGCTGCTTTGGCTGCACATTTTTTGTTTCAGTTCTTGCGTTCTGACTAATAAAAACAGCAGTCCTGTCAATGACTCACATTTTTTGGAAAAATACTTTAAGGACGTTAGTCAGCATATGTAAATTATTAAAAACAAGTTTAATGCTGAATGCACTGTTTGATTTTTATCTTGTTTACTTGTTATGCAATGCTGACTTATTTGTTCTTAGTATTTGCATTAAGTGTGTGTGTGTGTGTGTGTTTGGCACTGCTCACTGAATATATTAAGTGCTCTACATAAGAGGGAAAAAGAAGCCCTGTCCTAATGCCTTGTCTCTCTGTAGGCCTGCATGTGTATGTGTGTGTCCTTGTTCAGGTCACCTATTTGTGAGATAAGAGGCTAAACTTTTAACTATATTTTATTTTCTTAAATGGGCTAAAGAAGAGACAGATCCCCATTCATATGCCACATATCCCTCTCCCTCTATGTGTGTGTGTTTGGTTATGTGTCTGCACTTTACACTATAGCTCATACATCTTTGTCTCTGATTGGGCCTGCAGTGTGTATCTCCATTGGGATTCTTGGGTCCAGCTCTGCTGAGAAAGCACACAGACTGATTTCCTTTTATTTATGCCTCCCTCTTTCTCTTTCTTGCTCTTTCAGTTTATTTCCTGCCTCCTTCCTGTTCTGCCTGTGTTGCTTCTTTTACTCCTCAATGACCTTCAGTTGTCCTTCGTTTCTCTTGACACACACACTCTCACAAACACACACACACCAGACATTTGCTAGAAGACTAGATTTGTATAATTGTGTTTGTGTGCTGGAAATAGCCTCATCTCCTGTAGGCTGGTCATAATTAGCCGCCTGATGCTCTAAGGCTTAGAGCTGCCATGACTGAATACAATCACCCTACAAAATAAAAGTACACATGTGCAACTGAGTGACACTGGAATTAAAAAGACACACTTTGTAATTTCCCTTGTTTGTTTGTTTTTGTCTTCTCTCTTTCCAGTGACCTGCTGGCTTCAGACTACACAGAGAGGCATTTGTCAGAAAAAGGGAATACTGTCGTCACAAATGTAAGACTGATAATTATTTCTCCTTGTGCTTACACACACTTGCAATCATCCCCAGTCTTGACATTTTGATCTTATTTAGCCCTGAATTACCTAGAACTGAACTGTTCAGTTTTCTGGCTTCCCTCTGGGATTAACCCATAAAGACCCAAACATCCACTGACGACTAAACCATCTATTGATCTAAACTGTTTAATACCTGTCCATTTACTAATCCTATCAATCCATGTAAATATTTGGTGTAAAAAGTAGTTTATCATCTTTTCATGGTCATCAGATATGACCCATTTGGACATTCAGAGGCTCCATAGTGAACGTGGAAACACTGTCATCTTCTACAACATTGATTCAGACTTGGATCAATGACAGTGGAGGGACACACTTTTTAATAATCTTGTTATTGATATATTTTGCTGAAAAAGTCATTTTTTCTTCACTTTTCTCTGTTTCCTTATCTTTAATCTGAGCTTTTATGAACATCTGAATGATCAGTGAATTAAATATTGTAAAATACCTGATTTTCACAGAAAATAATGCAGATTTTTATTTTATGATAAATTGCGATAAATCTCTTGTAATAGGATAAATAGAGAAAAATCATTCATGAACTGGATTCCACCAGTACAGTTTGCCTATATTTTGAAGGATAAACATTCAGTAACAGTTACTGCACACCTGAATAACTGACTCAGAGGAAGGACGGAGCAACTGTAAAACAGTGAGAAGAACTTCCAGTATATTCTAAACATTATATTAGACTTTCATTAGATCCAAAGTAAAACAGTATTCAATCACCAAACTCTATGAAAAGTCTCAAATCTGTTTATTATGTTTGATAGGGCTGGTAATGTAGAGCAGAGACTTCATATAAAATTCCAAAACAGAAATCTGGAGTCTCCACTCAGACCCAATCTTACAAAAATGCATCATAAATTGTCACTGTATTGAATGAATAATCGCACTTCAAGCTTGTAAACTGCAAGTGAGAATATCAGTCACAGTGAGTAAGAAAACTTGTGGCTAAAATTGACAAGTTCTGCTGTGGATGGATGAAGGAAAGTAAATTCACATAACACCACTTCACAACTTGAATGTGTAAGTTTCCTCCACATGTGTTTTACTCTGGTACATAACCCATTTTAGGTCCTGAACCAGCCGTAGCTTTGTTGTCTGAAAATCCTAAAACACAGTTGCATCATTACTCATGATAAAAACAGAACGTGCGGGTTATTTTAAGCCATACTGCTGCTACAGTTGTTCATATAAACTACATAAACAAAAACATTGGGAGGTATCACACCTATTTCTGTTGACTCAAAATATTATCACGATAAAAATGTTCATGTCAGTTGTTGTTCTCACTACTGTAAATTATGTAAATGACTGATTTTTCTTCCTGAGTGAAAGATCATTGTTGGTGGATTAAAATAATTATTTATGATCAGAACATAACAAATATTACAGACATTTAGAGCAAGAACATTTGAGACAATTTTAATAATTAAAATAATGTTGTTATTTTTAAAAAGTTTAGTAAAAAAGAAATTATGAAGCATTTTACACGTATTTAAGTTGACAATTTAAATCAAACTAACAATAACATTCATCACAATATGAAATTATATGATGATATTTGTCATTATCATTTTATAACCCAGTCTCCCTTTAGCAACGAAAGACCTGGATTCAATAAGCACAAGCATTCTATTTCAGTCAGTGTCAGTGATCAGTCAGAACAGGTACAGGGTCTTTCTCATAAGTTTTTAGTGAGCTCCAACATACAGTTCAGACAAATCCACAGCTTGTCTCCCTCCAGAATCTCCCAGAACAACATATGTAAATATATAACCCAGAATATTTGCTTATTATCAGCATTTCCCATTTTCACTCTTACACCTGTATTTACAATTCAACTTCAAAACGAGATGATTTTCAACGTTCTTGAATTGAGTCATACTCCTTTGGGAGAGAAGATCCTTTCAGCTGTACCTCTACAGCTGGATGCATACAGTCTCACAGCACTTTCTGCACATGGTAAAACAATCAATTTACAAAAATAAGAAGAAAACAACAGTAGTGTGTAATGCAGATGAAAACTGACTGGAGTGAAAAGTACAGATACCTGCTCTAAAATGTAGAGAAGTAAAAATAAAAAGTACCCCTCCATAACTGCACTTAAGTAAAGCACAAATATATATATATATTAAGGCTGGGAATATTAACGCGTTAAGCACAATTAGATTAATGTAAATTGTGATCGCAAATTTTTTTTAATCGCGATCAGAGTTTGCCAGCATTTTCCGTACTTCTACCATCCACATGCAGCTCCTCTGGTTGTATT
>JAPSES010000228.1:7099464-7112600 GCA_029822895.1 Maxillicosta whitleyi
ATATTAACCCTCAACTTTAATCTGAGCTTTAATGAAAATCTATATAATCTGTGAATTAAATATTCTAAAAAAAATATGTGATTTAACCTAAACAAAACTCAAAACACAGAGGATAATATTACAATGAATCAGGATAAGTCATTTAAGAAAGCTTAAATATGGAGAACAATTCATTTGGGAAGTGCCACCAAACTATCATTGGGTCTTCATGGGTTAAACTAAAAATCAATCAATTAAAAAACAACACTTTTTGCTCTTCTCAGCTATTTTGAGTATACATTTAACCATTAGTTGTTGAATAATCTACGTATTAACTGGATGAAAATAATCAATAATAATGGTGCTGTATCGTTTCATTGAGAAAGAACACATCATCCAGGGGTTTATGTTAAACAAGCTGTATTACCTGTAATCTTCTGGAAATGATTTTACAAGTACACAGTCTGAATGTTATATAGTGTATATGCAAACAGTTGTAGTATAAAGATTTAGCTATTTGTGCTTCAGTGTCAAATATGGTCTGAGAAATCTACTAATCAGTCTCTAAATCTGGGCAGGGGTTGTGGATGTATGTGGAAACTACAGACTATATTTCTGCTTAAGGGCTCATCTTGAACTTCATTACATTTTTATTTTTGACATCAGCATGACAACATGACCACAACTGGATCCTTTCCTCCTTTAACATGACAAAGCTTCCATTTTATGTGTGAGTGTCTGCGGCTGTCTTTTACCAATCTATTCATTTCAATTAATTTTTATTAATGCAGAACCACACACACTTCATGATTATCTCATGGGATTTAACAAAATCAGATCAAGGCCTTAAAAATACTGCGCTGAGAGAAAAGCCAACAAATCCTCTAAGAACAAGTCCAAGGGGACAGTGGGGAGGAAAAACTTTTTTATAGAAGGAAAAAAAAAAGACAGAACTGGGCTCCTGGTAGGTGGCCATCTGCCTCGATCAGCTGGGGTCAGTGGACAAAAGAAAGAGAAAATAAGATTGTAGAGAAAGAACAATAAACAGCACAGACACTGGACAGCACGGACACACACCAGGCAGGGTCAAAAAACTAGAACCACACATCAAGACAATAGCTCCAGAGAGAAAGATACCCAGAGATCAGAGCAGGGAAAGAAAGGAGAAAACACAAACTACAGAAAAGTTTGCGATATATAATAATGACATAAAAAAAATACATAGAATACAATGAAAGGGAGAGAGAGCTAAAAAATAAAAGTAGATGCGTTGCCAGGTCCCATCATTCAGCTTCACTCATGTTAAACCTGGAAATCCTGAAAAATACATATGTTTTGTGCCTTCAACATACATTTCCCCCGTGTATTTTTATAAACATAAATAATTACATTCTCCTCACACAAACCCATCAGACCGGCAGGGATTAAGACGAAGCCCTAGTCACTGAGTCCTGGACAAGTGGACGTGGCTGCGTTTCTGTACGCAACATCAGACTGTAGTGCAGAAATTGATCCTCAGATAAAAGCTGTGTTTCCTCAGGGAGATGAGCTTCCTGCCTAATGGCTGTTAGGCAGCAAGAAATGGACCAGGACGAGAGCCTGCACAGCACTTAGACATCATACAGGTCTATAGAAAATAAATGTGTATTTATGTGTGCAAAGAGAAGAGGAAATGCACACGGCACACACATACACTACAGAGAGATGGAGACTGAAAGTACAGAGTTAGTGGTTGACAGGGAGGAGAGATCTGTGTTTGAGTGACTGATGATGTGGTCATGTGTAAATCTGTGCTCCTGCTTTATATAATCTAGTCTTTAACCATGCTTTTGTCATTTTAGTAAAGCTGTAATGGTACTGAACTTCTAAGATGAATAATTTAAGATAACTAAGACAAACAGTACCTCTATACAGCTATAGAAGGGTAAATGATGACCATATTTTCATTAAAAAAAAATAAAAAATTCTGGAAACTAGAATTGTTTCCTGAAATGGAGAACTATGTGTTTTTCCACAAGTGTTCGACTTATTAGAACTGTTATTGTCACTTCTGTCTGTTCTTAAGCACCTTGTACCTGTGTTGCTGTGATACACATCTGATTGACTTAGACGTTATGTTTGTTTGTTGGTTATGGTCTGCATGTGTTTGTTTTCTGCAAAGCCTGAAACGAGTGAAAATCTGAAGCAAAAATATAGTAAAAAAATAAAACAAACAATAGTTTGAGCTGAACAAATAAAGCTGTTGTATAACCAAGAGAAGACTACTGGTGTTTAAAGGCTATTTCGGTGATGTTATACTACAAAAGGGAGAAATTACTGAATATTTTTCTCTATGAAAATTCCCTAAAAGTATGTAAAAGTGGCTGTAGCTGGAAAGAGGCTGGGGATGTGAAAGCAAAGACACTTTACACTCAGATATGAGGATATGAGTGGGTTAAGTTCAAAGTAAAAAATAACACACATAGTTCGTGCACGTACACTAGACCATACGTAGCATTTGTGCTTTGGCAAATGAGTTCTTTGTGATTTATCTCTGGACTATTTTCCTGATGGAATATGATAATGAATGCAACGAGTCCAATGTTGGACTCGCATCGCATGTGAGCATAGGAGACATTTCATGAGGCGACCGTGTATATATTATAATGTGTGTTACACTTTTTGTTCACAGGGAGGAGAGCACTGCTACTATCAAGGGAAGGTCAGAGATGTTCCTTATTCCTTTGTGGCGCTCTCTACTTGTCATGGATTACAGTAAGTGCAAATATCATCTGTATATGTTCCCTCTCCTCATTCATTGTTACTGTCAGTGTTTGCACTGTGGGAGCTCAGTGTTCATTAAACTTTAATCCTAATAATGAGACATTTGTATATTTAATTTGTATATTGTATGCACGATTTTACTACACAGGGGTTGTGTGGAGTACTTCCTGCTGTGCTTACGGCTGTAAAATGTGCTCACAATCTTTGTTTTTCTAAAATTATAGAGTTGTTTGCTATTTGACTTGTTTGACAAGTCATGATAACAAAATTAAACCGTCTACAATCACAATGAATGCAGAGGCTTATCATTAAAATCACATCTGTTTATTGATGTCATATATGTTATATTTTGTGGCACCTTTCTCCTATAAACTTAATTCAACTGTGTATATTTATCATTTTCAACATGAAAGAACCAATGAATAAGTGTAAATTACTGGAATAAGACACAGTTCTACTGGTTCTTGTGGAATAAGTTATGAGAAAGCCATATTTTAATGTCTGCCTCATGGCTACATGCTTGGGAATTTGTCAACACAGCAAATTATATTCTTATAATAATAATAATAAGAAGAAGAATGAAAATGAGGACATAAATTAATCATAGAAACTATATAAATGAGATGCACATGTAGTCCTCAATGTGCTTGTGTATGTAGATTTTCACAGTGAAATGTGGAAAATAATATGTAAGAGTGCTCGATAAATAAGACAGAGACACACCCATGGATACAGTGTACGTCTGCAGTGTGTGTGTGTGTGTGCGTGTGTGTGTGTGTCTCCGGGAGATGGAGTTAAGGGAGAGTGTAGTTGTGTCAGGGGGTTAGACATTACAGAGAGTATTTCCCTTATGCTGAGTCAGATGTTTACCATAATATACATCCTTCTCTCTATCTCATATCCATAGCCTTTTATCTCAGATACATACATCACATTTGATTTCAAGAAAAATACACATAATAGTAAACGTTGTCATCCTGAACACTTTGGTCTCCTGCTTCCTGGACAACATTAAAACTAATTAAAACATAAATTAAAGCTTTACAATCACTACAGCTCCACTTGTTTTAGGATACTCTGGGAATTTTGTCTGTTAGCAACCAGAGAGCTGGAAGAAAAAGACAGATTGTGTTGTGCCTGCAGTGTTTTACCATCCAACTTCACCATTTGACCCTGTCCAATCTCTTAAAAGCTCATGATAAGGTTAATTAATGGATTTTGTCCTTTGCACGTGTGCACACACACAGACTAAAAGACCTTGAGCTGGCTGTGAAATGACAAGTGGATCTCTGACTTTTTAAAGTGATTGCTTGTCTGAAATGATGTGTGTCGTGACCTATTTCTTTCACAGGCTTTACATTCATGGGATCAATGTATTTAGTTTATAAGTGTCCAGTGAGTGGATGTGCACTTGAAGTCATTATATTTTCCAATAAATGTTAGATGGGATAAAAGGGTTTGCGCTGGTTGTTTTTCTACTCACTGCACTCCTTTCAGATCAGTATGAGTCACTGCAACAAAGCAAATCAACGGCGGTCAACCAGTCCAAATGCCTAGTGGGTGACCTTTAAGTTATGCTGTGTGGGGGCATTTTTTGAGATGATTGGATGACCTTTCATTGTATATTATCCTCCACCCTGCCAAATCTGTATATATGCCATATGCAGCAGAGAGGACAGGAGGATTCTGTCCAAAACTGCATGTTGTAGGAGTGCATTACAGTTATTATTCTGAAAAATGTCCCAATAATACATTATGCACCCTGAGCAAGAACTGAAATGGCTAATCTATCACACTGATAGGTGAGGAGGGGTTCAGTCTGGATACATTATTCCATTTAGTGATGAATAAAACAACTGGAGCTGATATCTCCTCTCCCTGATGTCTTTCCCTGTGCTTTCCTTGCCTCTCTCTTTAGTGGGATGTTTTTTGATGGCAACCACACCTACAGGATTGAACCTGGAGGACAGGGCAGCAGTGATGTGAGTATTTTATACAAAGTACACAAAAATATATATGCACCATGTGGCTTTTGTGCACACTCCATGTTTTCACATTCGGCTGCCTCTCACTTCTGTTGAATTGTGAGTGTCTGGATAATCTGCACCGGGCTGTGTGCACCGCCGATGATAAGTGAGAGTAGATTTCCCGGTATTACACGACTCCCACACAGGACTGTTATTGTGCTAGCATCGGTTACAAATCACCGCCAGGCTTTGGCACTTTTGCTGATGAACCCAGAGCGGGTGCACACAGGTCTCAGGACAGAAGGATTTTCTCAGTTATGAAGCCAGCAAAGAGCAGAAAAGCTTAAAACCATTTAGATAATAATTACAGGCATTATCATCGTAACGAAAGGACAGATCTGAGATTGCCTAAAGACACCTCCAGCATGAGTGAGACAGAAGAAGCTGATACTGTCTGTGAAAGCCCCTTTTTTCCTCTAATTAAAATGTTCAGAAGAAGTGTGTGTCTATTAATCAGGAAGGGATAATAGAAAGTGTGATAAGAGAGGTCAGAGACTTGTGTCTGTGTTTATGTCCTTGTCTGTGGAAGTGTGAACGCGCACTCATGAGTGAGGACAGGCTTCTGCCCAGAGCTGCTTAAGATTCATTCCCATATGACATTTTTAGTGCCAATGGAGACTAAAGATGGATGGATGTAAAGAGAAAAATCAGCACTGAGAAGAGGCGTGTCCACAGAGGAAAAATAAAGGATGAGTAATTGAAGCAGTCGAGTGCACAAAGGAATGACGAATAAGAGCGTAAAACACAACAACTGTTAGGTTAATACATTTACTATAACTTTATAGTGCGTCATTGTATCCTCTGTAAAATGAGAGAAAACAATTGGTTTGTAATGATAGTTACAATAAAACATTTATAAGAGATTAAATCTGAATTAAGAAGAGGAAATAGCATATTCTACATTTGCAGATAATAACTTAGACAGAATAATAAGCTTCAGCTCACTGCCAGAGTTCTCTGCTCTCTTGCATTTCTTCTTCAATCCCTCCTTTTCTTGTCTCTTCATCTCTGCATCTGTCACTTCTCTCCAGTGTTTTCTGGAGAGGATGAATTATTTAAGCAACGAGAGAGAAAGATCTTAACTCTTAACTGAATATAGCTGCAGTGCTGCTCTTCAGATATACTGTAATCTTGGTCACCCCCTTTTGGTCAGTCACTCTCATTCAGAGAGACACACTGACGTAAAATGCACATAAAAATGAGATGAGTTTCCCTTTGTAGGATAAAGAACAGTGAGTTTAATATTTATTCATGTCTTGACAAATATTTGACCAGTTCCATATGGGACTACAAAACACTGCAGAACATTAAAAATTGATTATTAGAAAAACTAATTTTAGTAGCACAGCAGACATCTGTTGGTAATAGATATAAAAGTCAGAAGACTGTGGAATGAGATATACATACCTCAAATTCAGCCTAATAGATGTCATTCTTCTCATCTACATTTAACTCTTTAACTCTAATATTTTGTATAATAAAAACAGAACTTTCCTGTATGTGTCCCAGCAAATGAGAACAATAAAACAAATTGAGCTAAAATGACTGCATTATACTTATTAGATGTAATGGAGCTATATTTTACTTATTAAAATCATAGCCCTGAAGCCCTTTGGCACATAGTTGACTCATAACTCCATTGGCAGTGTTGGCTTTGGCTCGTTAGGTGGGGAAATCCCTGTTGAATGACAATGCTGGAGCCTGTGCTGCCCCCGAGCCCAGCCGTGGCTGTCAGTGTGTCAGGACTGAGCTGTGGATGACTGCTCCCTGCAGGCCGTAGTCCGTCCCAACTGTCTCTCCCTGTCTGCATCTCTTGGCTCATCATCCTCCGTTTCACTCTCATTGTATGTATCACTTCCTCCCCTTCCTACTGCTCTCTCTACGAGGCTGATTTTTGTTGTCAGACAAACTCACGGGTGTCTGTTGCAAAGTGCTCTCATAACACTGATGCAAACAGTGGGAGAAAATAGTGTGTCATAGTGTCATATTAAGAAGGTGTGTTGGCTCAGTCTTGTTCATCGATAATGGGCCATATCACTCATTCTGAATGTTATGATGTAATTGAGGTTATACAAAAAAATTACATAATCGAGTGTGGTTTATGTTGAGATGAGAAGTCGGCATGACTCCGGTCAGCCATATGGTAACTCCATCTGCCCATCTTCTGCCAAGGCAAAAAGTTATGCAGGACATTAGGGAAGTGTGTCCTGTACAAGCTGCTCATGTCACCTTATGCATCTTACTTGGTTTTAACATGTTTCATCGTGTTATGAAAATAAGCTTGTGCTGTTGTCGGCCACAGTTGTAGACACAGCACAAAATTAAAATCAATAAGTTAAGAATGTGATTTTCTCAGGTGCTATGTAGCTGATAAATCTTGCACCTCTAGTAAGTGTTCGTATGAGTGTGTGTGTGTGTGTGTGTGTGTGTGTGTGTGTGCGCGCAGTCCATCTTGGGGGGAGGATGTGTGATGGTGGCTTGCGTATGCAGAAAACACCATATGGTTGTGGGTTTGGACACCTTTCAACTCCACCTGCACTTCAGAGCTCCTGTGGTGACATCCCAGCAACCCTCTATTTTCACTTTTAAGTGAGGGCCAAGACTTAGTCTCTTACCATTTCTGCAAACATCCACAGAAACCATGTTTTGTCATGATGACGTTGGTAAATACTGCTCCAGATCTCAAATCCTCTCTGCAGGTCAAGTCAAAATGTTCCACTCTTGATCAGTGCGGAGGATAGAAAACAAAACAACAACAAAAAAACAATATTTACATTTTCATCCATTACATTTGGGTTAACACACACACATATATATATATGTATAGGATTAATGTTACAACTGACATAAACTTAATCAGGGAAATGTACCGGTAATATGTGGCACGTATGATTCCATATCAAGGAAGATGATGGTACCCATAAAGGAATATCTTATTATTACATACATCCTCTGCATACTATATACGTTTGTAGATTAAAAAGTTTATTCCTGGTTTTCTTAGGTCTTGGGGGTCTGAGTTATGTGTGACAATGTTGGTTAAGGGGTTTTAAATCATTTGAGGAAATTTATAATTTTTTCAAATAGTTTTTTGTGAAATAAAACTAGGATTACTTTTTAATAGTCAAAATATTTAAAGTATATGTAGGTTACTGTACACAAACAGAGGAAAGGACTGTTACTGTAGATCACTGTTTCTCAAACTGTGGGGCGGGCCCCTCTGGGGGTGTGTGAAGGCTTCCCAGGGGGTACGGTATCTCTCCTGGGTATTTTTTTCTCTCTTCAGGTTAGAACACGTAGCAGGCGGAACTAATGTTATAATAGCGTTGGAGCACCCTGGACTCATTTTAGGGTCGTACAACAAACAAATCTGCTGCCATGGTGATCTGTCACTGGACTAAACAAAGAGCTTAGGTTTGGAGAATGGACAAGGATTGGACTGGAAAAGAAAAATGTGCAGTGTTTCTGTTTTTGTACAGTTTGCACTTTAATGTTCTGAAATGTGCAACATAAATGGGCTCATTGCAGCCACCATTATTTTATTTGTTTATTTTACCTTTATTTAACCAGAAAGTCCCATTGAGATAAGAAATCTATTTTGCAAGGGATACCTGGGCAAGGTAGCAGCCATACAAAGCCCACACAATACAAAACACATACACAATCAAGAAAAACAGTGACATTCCTCCTTCAATGCATTTCTCATGATACTTTTAAAATCATTAACAGAAATTAATATATTATTATTGTTAAAACGTTTGTCTTTGTTTTGTGTAGCAAAAAGTATTGTTATGATATTGATGTTTCCTTCAATGAAAGGTATAATTACACCACTGTCATAATGTTGTTGAGGTTGAGTAGGGCCTTGAGATTTTTCATCCTCCAAAGGGGGGCCCGACAGAAAAAGACTGAGAATCACTGCTGTAGATACTAATATTAGTTCAGTTGAGATATTGTGATGCAATCAGAAAATGTGTGAATGTGTGTCTTTCTGTCTCTAATTTTAAAATAGTCCATATTAAACTATCAATGGGATAAAAATGGGCTTTTTGTGGTAAGGTGCTCTACAAAGCACTGATATTTTGGGTTATTATGGGTTAAGCAAGTACAGTTTGCCAATCTATGGAATTGCCCCAATTTAGAACAGCTTCCATATACAATTTGTACATTATTATAGTTTCACTACAAATTGAAATTCAAAATGTGTACATATATGTACACACCAATCATAAATTGAATTCTTGCATTTAAAAAAAAACAGCACTTTGTTTTCTTTAGACAGGTAACAAATCAAAGGAAAAACCCAGTGGGATGGTCTACAGATTCTAAATAAGGAAAGTCTGGATGGGCGGCTCAAAGGGAGGGGGTGGGGATGTGAAGATGGAAGTAGGGTGTGCTGATGGGGGTAGTGGTGCATTTGGCCTTGTGGCAGGTTGTAGGATGGGGGGTGGTTCCACAAGGTGCCAAAGGGAGGATTTTTGGAAACAGAGCAGAGTGTGGGATGGAGCTGGAATAAGAGAGGGGGTCTCCCCATGGCCTTAAGCCAATGTCATGTTACTAAACCTGGACCAGTTCATTCACACATGCAGAGAGAAAGAGACAGAATGAAGAGTACGACACCCCTCCCTGCTTTATATTCATGAGCCGGCGGCCTGTGTCTGAGGTTCATCTCCCTTGGCAACCCTAGCTCCGCCCCTGTCTCTTTGTACCACGACATATGAAAGCCATCTGTGTTTAGACCCTTAATCTTCATCGCTACACACACCCTGCTGAGTCTATATGCTGTGTGTATTTTTTTAACTGTGTGCAGATAGGTGACTGGACGCAAAGATGTAGGAAACAAAGAGGATAGTGGTGATAGAAACATGGTGTAACAACAGTTAATTCAGCAGTAAATGCTTTTATAATGATGGATGGATCTGTGTGTGTCTGCTACATTTAACACCAGCTGCTATCAAACACTTCTTTAATTAAAGTCTAATAGATAATCAGCCTCTTCTCAGCAAACATTAAAACACTACATCAAAGTAAGAGTTGGATCCAATTATGACGACTGGAATTCAGACGGGTGGCTGTTAATTCAGACACTCAGTCCGCCTGGACTACTTCAAAGACAAATCACTGGAGCGCTAAGTAACATGCTAAAAGCTTTATTTTAATAGGGTGATGATCACTGGTCTTAATTTCCTCTGGTTGTTTTTTACTGTCTGTCTTGTAATTTCAATATTTTGCAATAAGACAGAAAATTGTTTGTGAAAAACAAGTACTTATCAGTAGTTTTTCAGGCTAAAAAGATTTTTGCATAAAGTCCACCATCATTACACCACATTTTCTGTACTGCATGTAGTTCTTACTCTTACAACAGAAAATTCATTATTATCATTATTATCTAATAATTCACACTAAGACATTTAGTCCGAATTAGAATTTATCTGTTTCCATAATGTCTACTGACTTCTTGGTTGATTATGGTTATGTAATGTCCGGGTGCAAAACACACATTAATGCCCTGTAATGTATTTTTTACATTTTTATTATTAAGCATGATTGTATTATATAAAAAAAAATCACTTCATTAACAATACCTTCTTTTACAATACCTAAAACAAAACTTACACGTAAGACTCTTGATCAGTGCTCAGGATACAAAACAAAAGGCAACATTTACACTGTTAAATTTGGCTTAACAATTGTTAAAACCACTAATCAGGCTTCTACACAGGATCAAAGCTACATTAGCACAATACATGTAACACAGATAAAATGTATGTTTGACTTAACATGTTAGTGATTCATTTCTGTTAGAGGCAATATATCTGAAAAAATCAGTTAACAAAGGCAGTGTAAATCTGGCACAGTATTCACTTCATTTTAGTGCATTTAACATCTATAACAGCTGCTCTTCACAGGGCACTGTGACAACATCATATTACACACTTCATATTACAAAACGGTCAAAGGACACAAAATGATCCAGTTAAATGTCCTCTAAGATATTTAAGTAGATTTAAAGTTAGTAAAGTCAGTGTTACAGAAGACCTCCCAAAAAGAAAAAGCAACAAGCGGTTTGTGGTTCAACATAAAACAGTAACAGTAATATAGTGTTTTGCCCTTTTGTCCTGCCAGTTAAAAGGCTTCACTAGCCAGAGAAGGACTTTGTTCAAGTTGGTCCTGTTGGCTGCTGTGGTATGTGAGAAACAGGCGGTCCCATTCTGCTGGTGAAATAGTGAAAATGCTGATGTAAAAGTCTATGTTCTATACAGTACTAAGCTCCATGCAGTATTTGCTCCAGTGCTTTAGTGACAGAAATCCTTTATATACTGTAGTACCTCCAGGGTTACTGTCACAGCTTCTCTTCTCTTTAAATCAACTTACAGACCTGGACTGACTGAACAAATACTTGAAAACTCCCTCTAGGTGCCTTAAATAGTTCTAATATTATTAAATTCCATCTCTCATGTTCTGTTAGCTGCAACAGAGGTGAGTTTCATTGAGGCATACAGACAGAAGGCTTCAGTGTGCTAAGGTTTTCAAACTCTCACTGTCCCTGAGTCAGCACAGGAATGTCGATCTCAATAGCAGACATCCGTGAGCGGGTGGAGTAGCGGTGTCCAGCATAGCTGGATGTGTAGCCCTGAGATGGAGCATAACTTTGTGATGGAGCATAACTTTGTGATGGAGCATAACTTTGTGAAGGAGCATAACTTTGTGAAGGAGCGTAACTGTATGCCTGGGTCCCTCCCACCTCTGACCCATACCCATCAGGAGCAGAAATCTGAGACATGTACACCTGTGGTGGTGCAGGAGCAGCTACACTTTGGGCATAGCCCTGGGAGGGCACATAAGCCTGGGCATCGATTACTGTGGGAGGATATGTCTGTGGGGGGAATGGCTGAGGGCCGTAGACTGGGGACGGGGGGTATCCATTAGCAGTGAGTGGCTGAGTGGACAGAGAGGTAGGCATGGAGGGCAGGGGCAACCAGAATGGTGAAGGCAACTTTTTACACATACAGTACCACATGAACATAAGCAGGGCAGCAAGCATCAACCCTCCAGAACAGCCGATGGATACATATGCAGCAAAGCCATCAGAGAAAATGTTGTCATATGTTTTGTTCATCTCCTTGGTACGGAACAGGAACCAAACAGAGGGTGCAATGGCGATAGCTCCACCCAGGAACAAGAACATCCCGGCCACCAGGTGACATCCTGCACTGTTGACCAGGAATCGGGTGGTCTTAATGTCTGGTTCCGGCTTATCAGAGCAGCAGCAGGTCTTACACATTCCTGCCATGCATAACAGTAAGGCTAAAGAGCCAAACAGCAGGCCTATAGGTAGGCAGAACTGAAGTAGCCTTAAGTCCAGCTGGTCCACTTTAGAGTACCACTAGGAATGTAAAGAGATGTCCATTAAGACATTTACAAATACAATGCAAAATGATTTCTAAAAAGAACAAATTTCCACAAGAAATACCTCTGAATCATAGTAGTAGCATCCTGAATAGCCGTCCTGCTTCACACATTTTGCCCACAGCCCATCATACACACTGATATTCTTGGCATTGCGATTGAAAGTGACAAGTCTTGTAACTCGCCACTGTGGGATTAATGCTGCCACAGCAATCCCTCCTACAGACACAAAGGCAATAATGAAGGCAAAAGCGTTGGTAGCGTGGATATCCCGGCACGACATGGCTGATGCTGACAGGAACTGAGGCCAATGGTTGAGTTCCTGTTTAAACACATAAAGAGAAGAAGCCAAACATGAAGACATGTTGGGTGGTCACTGCTGTGAAAAGCAACAGGATTGCAATGTCCAGCAACTTTTCTCCTAATTTTGAGGGGGAAAAAAGCATGGTTATACAACATTCACAACACGGCCCCATTACTGTTGCAGTCAGCTAACTATGCCAGGGACTGACCTAGCTATGGGCAACCCCCCTGCACATCTCATCTATTCACCACAGTGTAGCTGACCCAATATCTGCTGTCCCTGAGAAACAATGCTCTCATTTCATTAGCAAACAAAGTGGGAATGACTTGGTGGCTGAGGTTGCAGGGTAAGAGTCTGTAGTGCAGTGAATTACACAGACTACACAACTGAACAATAAGCAATTCAGTTACAAATGCAGTGTTGTCTCTGTGATGACATGCAATAATGGCTGGAAAAGGCTATGTTGTTTCACTATATTTTTGAGTAGCACATGACTGCATACTGTCATGTGTAATTGTAATAATAATCTATGTTCAACATATCCTTCAACTGTACAGCCACAAGTTCAGGGATGTCCATAATATATTATCATTGATGAATAAAAGTGAACGTGTGCAGTCAGGTCAGCCCTGCAGAATGTGTGTGTGTATGTG
>JAPSES010000228.1:7119851-7134976 GCA_029822895.1 Maxillicosta whitleyi
TGTTCCCCCCCCCCCCCCCGCAGTAATGTGTTATATAATGTGTTGCTTTCTAAGATAAGAACATAGGTGATATATCAATCTTTTGTGCTGTCAGTTTTGTGCTAAACTGATGACACTGTCCCTAAATGTGTAAATGTGATCACACTACTGTACTATTCTATTGTTCCACTGTGAGCACATGTTGTGACTGCGTGTGATGTGTGTGTCTGTCTGTAAAGGCTCACGTGTGTTTGTGTGTATACCCCTCTTCTTAAATACTTTTCGCGTTTCCCCTCTATCCCGAATGGGACAGCAGGTGAGCAGAAGCTTGGCTAAACGTTGCTTGTGCGGTTTTGAAACAACTGGCTGCGTTTGGAGGGTTGTCAGTCATCACAACCTCTCCCGTTTCATCTGACAGCTCTACAGGCGCTTCTGTTTTTATTCAAATGATATGAACAAATACAGCTCGATGTTCCGTTCTACACACGGGCTGTATTTTTCATAATCATTTAATACGGTTTCACATGTACTTTATGTATATTCTTTAGTTTTTTGGCTGACGTCTCCAGCTGATGGACTTAAATCGAGAACGTTTCAATTAATTTTGTTCTCCTACGTGTTAATTATCGGCTCCTTCTTCCCTCCTGCCCTGTAAAATCAGGACTGGTCACCCCTTATGTTTGTCCATACCTCACCGATTGATACAGTCTGCAATGTCATTCTCATCTTAAACCAATATTTGTCTCCATCATTTCCTTGTAACAACAGGACACATCCCTAACACTCCCTGTCAGATCCTGCTCTATTGGGCTACTAAACCTGCTATAATTTCATCAGGTCACATGCCAGATGACAGGCGACTCTTACGACCCTCTTATGACCCTGTCGTCTGTGAATGGACCTGTCCCTGATCTCTAAAATCATGTCAATGGTATTTCAGACACTTGTATTCAATGAGCGTCCTCAGTCATGTCCATTGACGGAACTTTCTTTTTTCCTTCAGCACCTGCATGTGTGATCTAATTAACCCAAGTAAACTATCTCCACATGTTTTCCTCACAGGGTTTAGGCACTGTTTGTGTGTGTGTGGAGAGGTGTGTGTCTTGTATGGTCTGAGTCCTTCTGTCTGTCTGTTATGTACGTGTGTGTGTGTGTGTGTGTGTGTGTGTGCGTGTGTGTGCGTGCGTGCGTGCATGCTGTATGGTAACCTACTACTCTCTGGGCATAGGAAATCCTAACTAACCTTAAAGAAAAGAGTATAGACAATATGGTATCTGAACATGCATTTAGGTTGAGTTAGGATTTTGAAACTGCTATTTTTATTGTGTATAGTTTATTTTCCTCATAAAAGAATGGATGTTGCAATGAACCAACCAGGGCAAAATATGTATTTTGAGTAACTCTAATTCCAAATATGTGACATGAAGCATCCTCCGTGTTTTGGCTAAGGTGTACTATCACAGCTTTTTTGCAAATGCTTACACACTAGTTGCAAAATTTGGCTCATTATGTCATATACACAAGCCAAATAAGAAACTTGGAGAAAAAAATCTAATGTTTATATCAAAATGTATAATCTGAATTACTCTGTCAAAGCAATGTACTTTGTACAACACACAGGAGCTTATAATTACAGTAAATATATCAAAAAAATTCTCCTCATTACAAACAATATCATCAGACAAACTATGACAAGAATATTGCATTACATCCCATATCCACCCCTGGACTAACTCGACCTCTGTGTCCACATGTCCTCATGTGTATGGTGTAGATTTGAGGTGTTTCTTGATTTATTTATTTTTTACCATAAGTAGTTTCCAAATTATTGTAAGGTGTCTAATGTCAGAAATAAGGTGACGTGTGTCAGAAATGTGGTGCAGAAATATGTGTGGACCTTCAACCTTCAAGGGTTTGAGTCTTTAGTTGAAACTCTCACTGTCAGTAGCTGGGTTTCCATCACCCTTAAAAATGCACAGAATGTAAACTGCACGATAGAAAACTGGTGATGGAAACACAGAAATATCGCAAAAACTATCAAGGATCACAAAAAAAAAAGTATGCTCTCATGAGGTGGTTTTTGAGACATTTTTATATAGAAGTATAGTATAAAAGTGTAGTGGAAACCCAGCTAATGTGTAAGCAATCAGCAAAAACTGTCATACCTCCTACTGGCCACCAGGGGATGAGGTGCTTCATACACTTAACTACAGGAAAACGCACACAGTTGCATTACAATACATATTTTGAACCCATGGGCTTTTAAACTGTGAATTAAAAAGTGTTTGTTGTAGCTGAATAATACAATCCAGTTGAATTGAAAGACTGTACTTCTGGTGACCAGTAAAACAGTCGAGTACATTATTTCACCTTTGGTTTGTAAAAGGAAATGAACACTACAAGATTTTAACAGGATTCTCTCCTGACAAGGGGGACAAAAATCTCACATGAAATTTAAAGTTTCTGAAATCTTTCTAAAATATTGTAGTGTACTCCATTCACACTCGAAGCATCATATCTGAGTCCTTGTACAACCATGATCTCAGCAGGAAGCTTCATTTTCACAACCTATGAGATAGTAATAACCGCTCACATTCCTAATTCTGTTATTGCATTGTCTCCTGTATCTGGTCTGATTTTGAGATGTGAAACAGTTTAATCAGCATGAAACGCAGTTGTGACGCAGATGTTAACAATATTTAAGTCAAGCTCAGGTTTTGATGAGCCCATTTAAAGCATCAGAATGAATGTTTGATTGTAAGTGGGTTGAAGTAGATTTAATGACTCACTCCAAATGCTGATTGGACTCATTAAAATTAGTGAAATCAAACAAATGCCTTGAGTTTTTAAGAGTCAGCGTAGAGTAAAAATGAATAGAGCTTGATTTGTCTGATTAGGGATGCACAGATACATGATAATGCAATAACTGTTCAGAAAGTGGCCATTTCCAGGAAAGGCTCATGACTCCATCTGCAGTACATCCTCCGTAGTCTTCACAGTTTTAGCTACATATACTGTGTATTTGTCCCCATCTTTTTAAGGAGCTCCTCTGAACTGTGAGTAACATTTTTGGTATGATTCCTGTATGAAATGCAAAATTCATAAGGTATAAAGATATGCCAATGTCAAGATTTGAATAAAAGCATTTGAGACTTTATGTCATTTTAGATTCTAAATGCTTTGTCCTGTGAAGTGTTTTTGGGGAATGGAGCCTGCTCTCTTTCAGCATTGTCTAAGGATGCTGTGTGTGTTGTAGCCATGTAAGACGTAACTTTGCTGCCATTGTGTTGAACAGTTTATATCTGCCCAAGAAGTTCTCTGACTGCAACGTGGAGGAGTATCACAACTTCCTGAACAGTGGTGGAGGAGCCTGTCTGTTCAACAAACCGCTGAAGGTACAAACAGTGCACACACATACTGTAGATACACAAACACACCCTCCTCATCAGGCTGAGCCTTAACTTCTTTGCTCTTTTTCCATTAGCTGTTAGATCCGCCGGTGTGTGGTAACGGGTTTGTGGAACCGGGAGAGGAGTGTGACTGTGGGACTCCAGCTGTAAGTAAATGAAACAGCGTGGAGGCAAACTGGGAGATGTACTGAGGCCCATGTGATAATTATCCAACAACAAAAGCACCTGCAGTGTTAAACTTGTCTAAGAATAGAAGATCGAGGAGCAGTGAAACTGGAAAAAATTAAGAATCTTCTTGGTTTGTCCACATAAACTACAAACAGTTATTATTGTTATAAACCCATTGTTGTCCTTGTTTACGTCCTTTTGTTGGTCTATGTTTAAATGTGTTTGGCTCCATGTTTTGCCTGCAAATTTGCAGAGATTATTTGTTTTAGTATCACAGGATGAAAAGCATAGATGGAGGTTTAATTTTAAGAAGCAAAGGGTGAAGACTAATGTAAAGCCAATGTGGGTGTCAGAATGTGGAATTCTTTGGTAATGGAAGAGACGAGCTGTACAAATATTTTTCAGTTTAAGAGGTTGTATAAGGAGAGAATAAAGAAGCTTTATAAAAATATATCATGTAATAATTTTACTCTGCATTTTAGATTAGTTTTATTTTCATTGACTATCATGTAAACTGTTTAATGGCAACTTATCTGATGTAAGCAGATGTTTCAAAAAAGGGGCAGGTATTATACGTAGGTATGCCAATGTTAGGGTTGGATATAAGTCCATCCCATTTCTGTGACACTATTCACCCAATTCTTTTCAAATTGGACACATATAAAAAAAACCAAAGACCCAAAAAACCACAGATGATCAAAACCATCTACTGATCTAAAATGTTTAAGAACTTCTAAACCACTAAACCTATCAATACATGTAAATAATTAGCATAAAATGTAGTTTATCATATTTTCATGGTCATCAGATATGACCCATTTGGTTGTTCGGAGGCTCTGTAATTACTGTGGAAACATGGTCATCTTCTACAACATTAATTCACAGTAAAACCCATGGAATTGGATCAACGACAGTGGATGGAAACACTAGGTTTATGTTCAACTAATGATATATTTTGCTGAAAAAGTCACTTTTTCAGTTTTCTCTGTTTTTATCCCTCAACTTTAATCTGAGCTTTTATGAACATCTCCATGATTAGTGAATTAAATATAGAAAAATACCTGATGTTGACTCAAAAAACATAAAATACAGAGGAATACGTCATAATAAATTATGATGAATCACTTAAGAAAAGTTCAAGGTAGAGAAATAAAATATTTTAGAACTGCCACAAAAGTAACACTGTGTCTTTATGGGTTAAGTCCAGCAATATAAACATCACAACATGACTGTAACAACGTTGCTTTTAGTTACAGTACAATAATGTTAGTGTCATTTTCTATTTCTTTTGTTGAGTTACTACTTTTGGACAAAAATAACAATCAAAATTTGAGCACATTCTGTCAAATGAATGGAGTCTATATCTAGAAGTACAGGCAGCTTCTTGTTAGTTATTCTACTCACGATGATGTTGTGCTGCATAACAATATATGCAAATTAACAAAATGAAAGTTACATTCTACATTACTTCATGGCATAATTTCCCAAGTCATATTTTTTGCAGCTCATAGTCAGTGATGCAAAAGGAAGCAGCAGTGTTTGGAGTGTAAAGTTACACAGATATCACAATTTGGCCAAAAATATGACTGAGGCAGTTAATCTATAAGGCTAATAATATAAGTTTTTGACCAAAAAGCCAATACCAATTTACCCGTAGCTCTTTTGTAATCACCCACATTTTAATCTGGTGACATTTATTTGACAGTTTTTTTAATAACATAATGTTAACACATGCAACTATCTTGCAGGAATGTGCCAAAGAGGGCGATAATTGCTGCAAACAGTGCACCCTGACCCAAGGCTCTAAGTGTAGCAACGGACTCTGCTGCAACAACTGTCAGGTACAAAACACTGCTGCGATTACAGAGATACCAGTTGGTTAAAATATATATTTTTTTAAAAATGCTCAGAACAGTACAGAGTTTGTATACAAAAAGTGACAAAAGGTTTTCACATTAAACATGTAAACACACATTATTTGTTTTTAAATCTGTACTTGATGCAGATGGAATTCATGGGAGTTGTATGCAGGGATGCAGTAAATGACTGTGATATCCCAGAAAACTGCACCGGCAACTCTGGTCAGGTGAGTGTGAACTCCTCTGCAGCCAGACCTACATATTCATACACAAAGAAAATGTCTTTATATATGAAATGTGATACTATTTTTTATTTTTTTTTAAATCCCTGAGCTTTTCTTTTTGCTTTTGCAGTGTCCACCAAACGTGCACAAAATGGATGGTTACACCTGTGAAAAGGATCAGGTAAGATAATTAGCTGGAGCGTACAGGTTTCCACTGTATTTCCTAAGACAAAGCCATACCGCTGCACAGGTGACACATTTTAAGAGTTGCTCTCATCTCTGTTCAGGGTCGCTGCTTCAACGGACGGTGTAAAACCAAAGACAGACAGTGCAAGTACATTTGGGGAGAAAGTGAGTGCAGTAAATTAACTAGACTGATTGAGACGCAGTTCTTGTAATGTGCATATTTTTGTTAATTCTACTGTGTTGTATTTCCTCAGAGGCAACAGCGGCCGACAAGTTCTGTTACGAGAAGCTGAACATTGAGGGGACGGAGAAGGGCAACTGTGGGAAGGACAAGGACACTTGGATCCAGTGCAACAAACAGTAAGCTCACTGTCCTCTCTACAACTGGAACCGAAGTTATTCCCCGCGCAGCAGATCTTTAGTTGTACCTCTGTGTTTCAGGGATGTTCACTGTGGATACCTGCTGTGTTCCAACATCTCACCTGCACCTCGACTGGGAGAGCTACAGGGGGGGCTGACGTCTTTCACAGTGGCCCGACACAGTGCCTCTCTGGACTGCAGGTATATTTATTTATCTGCACATCTCAAGAATGCAATTACACCTGTTTTACAACATGCAGCCAAAACACGTCGAAGTCCTCTTTCTCTTTCTGACTGGTCCCACATTCCAAGTAAACGCACCTTCATGAAAGTAACATTTACTTCATGATCTTATCCATCTTTAACCCATAAAGACCCAAACAGCCACTGTCAACCAAATCATCTACTGATCTAAACTGTTTAATACCTGTTGATCCATTAATCCTATCAATCAATGTAAATAATTGATGTAAAATACAGTGTGTCGTCTTTTCATGGTCATCAGATATGACCCATTTGGACGTTCAGAGGCTCCATGGTTACCATGGAAACACCATAATCTTCTACAACATTGATTCACCAGTAAAACTCATGGAGTTAGATCAATGACAGTGGATGGACACACTGTGTTTAATGTTCAGTTATTGATATATTTGCAGAAAATGTTACTTTTTCTTGTTTTCTGTTTTTGATATAATAACCCTCAACTTTAATTTGAGCTTTAATGAATATCTACATGATATTGAAAAACTACATGAAAAATTCATTTGGAAACTGACACAAAGTAGCACTGGGTCTTTACAGGTTAAGATCTTTTAACATTATATTGTTTAGGAGGATTAATTCAGATTATATGATTCTAAATTAGTCCTGGCCCCCCACTAGTAAAAAGAAACAATATTTAAACCCTTAAAGGCCTAAAACTATTTTAATGATGACAACCAAATGCATTTTCCCAAAGCTAATCTAACCATTCCAAAGTGATTTATCCCCATTTATTATAATATTTTCCCCTGCGTTTTTCAGTAACAGTTGCATATTTTTCTTATATTTAATTTACAGATCATGTAAATGTTCATGAAAGCTCAGAGTAAATTTAGGGGTCATTATACCAGAACAGAGAAAAGTGAAGAAAAAGTGCCATTTTCAGCAAAAATATATCTTTAACTGAACCTAATAACAAGAGCCTTGTCAAACTACTCAGGTATTACCAGTGAATCAATGTTGCAGAAGATGGTGGTGTTTCCATGTTCACTATGGAGCCTCTGAATGTCCAAATGGATCATATCTGATGGTCATGAAAAACTGAGATACTGCATTTTTCTGGAATCATTTCAATATATTGATGGGACTAGTGGTTGAGAAGTTATTAAACATTTTAGATCAGTGTATGATTTTGGTTTCCAATAACTGTTTAGGTCTTGAAGGGTTAAACACAGCAAGCACAAACAAACAGCCTTAAAATCAGCCTTCCAGTGCAGGTTAGGTTATTTATTCCAAGTATTAAAAACCCAGGAGCAGTGGCACAGACTAATATGGTCAGCAGTACATAGTCATGTTTTAAAATCTATAGTTCATAGTATATAGTCATCTATAGTTCAGTTCCTGCTTTTCTTTTAAAGCTCACTTTCATCCATAGAATACATACAGCATAATGGCATTAACTGACATATTTACATTCAACCACACAGTCTTTATTGCGTCATGTGCTGTATAAGTGACTCATTTTTGTTTGTGTGGCAGTGGAGCTCATGTGGTGATCAACGGAGACACCGATCTGGGTTATGTGGAGGACGGGACGGCCTGCGGGACTGACCACATCTGTTTCAATCACAAATGTCTCCCCATCCAGCAGTTCAACTTTAGTACCTGTCCCGGGACCACCGACAAGACCATCTGCTCTGGACACGGGGTACAAACACACACATGTGCAAACAAATGAGACGGGGATATGGTGATTCACCCCCTGTTCTTTGTCCATCTCAATAACACAGAACAACAGTAAACCTTTTTATCTGCTCATAATCAGGTGATTTTTGTTTCCCGGTAGGAAATCCTTAAGCCCCTTTACCACTGAGGGAACTTTTCCAGGAGCTTTTACTTTACCAGGAACCAGGAAAAAACCTTGGCGTGTTTCTAGAGAAATTACCTGAGTGAAAAATTTTATCTCGACCCCAAGCTTTCCCTGAAAAAAGTCCCTGGAAGGGGGTCAAACTTTTCAGATTACCCAGAATTCTTGAGGGTGGGGTTGTGTGCTGAAGAATGCTGACTGGGGGAACACACTAAGTAACATTCTGCACTTACATTCACCCCCCTACAGCCAGTATGCAGCTGCAAACTTTTTTATTCCATTTCTACAATCTTCCCTTCATTTGTGTTTTGATCATTTGGAAAATTGAGCAGAAGATATGAGAAGTGGACAGACAGCGAGTTTATATGGGTGCTTGAATTTTAGTGTTGTGTTTTCAAGGACTGAAAAGTACTTAAATTTTAGTTCAAGTGCTTGAAAATGCTTGTAATTATAGCCAGAGCTCCTTACAGACATGATACATTTTAGAAAATAACACTTTATGTCAAGAAAGAAAATTAGCAGATTCTCTCAGGTCGAGTCCAGGTACATTTTTATCTGAATAAAATTCCTTTTTTTGGGGGGGGGGGGTAAAACTAAATGTTATTTTCTAAAAATTTTTCGATTGTGAAACATAATTTTAGATGTTTATTTCATAACACATTGTACATTATTGTGCTAAAAATAATCATGAGTATATGTATTCCTGTAGATATGTATTTTACCACAGCAATAAGGTGCTGGAAATGTTTTGAAAATGACCCTTAAATGTGCTTGAATTTGACCTTGAAAAATGTGTATGAATCCTGATTTACAGAATATGCTCTGAGTGTGTATGTGGCTTATGCTTATGATCAAATAAAGATATGCAGTCCTGCTAAAATCCATGCCATATTCATGAACAAAATTATCCTAAAATTACAAATGAAAAGTGCATAAAACGTATACACATTAAATAATGTGCCAAAAATGTAGGATGTTACAGCCTTTTGAATTCACAGACAGAGAGATAAGACAAAAAATCCTTGATATTCCTATTAAAGTCTATGGCCTCATGTCTCCTTTCTTGTGTGTGTGTGTGTATGTGTGTGTGTGTGTGTGTCGTAGGTGTGCAGTAATGAGCTGAAGTGTGTGTGTTACCTGGGCTGGGCAGGAGACGACTGTAACTCCACCTCTCCGTTCAGTTACCTGGTGGTGGGACCCACTCCCAGCGTTTCAGGTATATGTGTAAACAGACTCAGCAGCTGTCGCCGCTGTCCTCGCCTGTTTCTGACATTTCTCTCCTTTCATTCATTCTTCTTTGGTCCATCTCTATGTCTTTCCACTCTTTCCGCCTCACTTCATTCCTTCTTTTAAACCCCCTCACTTCCACTGAGCACAGCCACAATTTTTAATGTGACTTTGTGTTTTAATTTACCTGCATTTTAGCTTCCGTGTTGGGTTTCTGTTTGCTCATTTTACTCAGCTGTGTTTATTCACTAAACCATGCACGTCATTCTTTTTGTTTGTCATTATTTTCACACTCATTCTTTGTCGACAGGCTGATGTCTTTGACGGAGTGACTTGAGGTCAGATTCGAGTTCCTTCTCATTGTATTTGTTTGTGTCTTTTGTGTCTTTCCTTTTCCTCGTTTACCCCAAAGCCAGCTCACCTCGATCGGTTATTTCTGACTGTTACTGGGTTAAAAGGTTAATCTTAAATATTATCTTGTATGAGAAATCTAATGCACATCCCAAAGGGTTCTCCATTGACACTTTTCCTGCTAAGTGTTCTGTGTTTTTGTGTTCTGCTGCAGTGTTTTGTGGTTTGTGTATCCCCAAGTGTCCATGTTACTCAGAAAATAAAAGAAACACCTTTGATTAATACACATTTGGCGTCCTTCTCCCCTCTGCTCTCCTCCTCCCTCTTTTTCTATCTTAGGTATCACCAGTACCAACATCATCATCGGGGCCATCGTAGGCTCCATCCTCTTCCTCGCCCTCATTCTGGCTGTTACAGCCTGGTGCTACAAGTAAGCACACTGCATGTTTGACACTTTAATAGACGTTATGTTGTTGTTGGACTCTAACAAGAATACTCTTATTCCTTTTTACAGGAGCTACAAGCAGAAACGTTATGTTGAGTCTGAGGTTCATCGCAGATTCTGCCGGTTTGCTCACTTTAACACTACGCTCTGTGTTTCATTTGAGCTTTTTTACGTGATAGAAGTAGTCGACATTCAGTTCTTTGTCATTTTTTCATTGCGTGTTGTTTTTGCAAAAAAAACAAAATCTGTTTTGCTCTGGCTAAAATCTCAAATGTGAATTGTGAAGCATTTCTTGTGTGTCTGTTTTGAAACAGAAACACAGATTTTTCCCTTTAAAAGACTGCAATTAGCTACAAAATATGTTGCATTTGTACCAGCATTAGCGGGGCTACAAGTACCTAATCTGAAATTATCCTTAATTAATCATTTAATCCAAACCATATGAGAATAATGAAAAGATCAGTGTTTTATTTTCTCTCAGCTCAAGGTAATTAACTAACTACTCCCCAGCCCCAAACTTTTGTCTACTTTTAGATATGACAAAGAAAAGCATCAAATCCTCACATTTAAGAAGCTGCAACCTGCAAAACTTACTAAAACGATTTATCAGTTAAAATAGTAGTTGCATTGACTGATCCACAGCTCAGTAAAACAGCACATTTTCAGGTCATTCGAGGTGATGGAAAACAAAATCACACAATCTTTAGTTAGAAATGACAAAAATCCCATGTAAAAAAGGTTGTTCTGTATTTCCAGGCAAATGCCTCCAGGTGACTATGTAACAAAGCCTGGAGATGCTGATTCGTTTTACAGTGACATGCCTCCGGGTGTCAGCACAAACTCTGGCTGCAGCTCCAAGAAGAGGTCAGCCTGCCTGTCGCACCTGCAGCTTTGCACACTGTCCTTCACTCCCTCCATCCCATCCATTTCCCAGAACCTCTCAGTGTTTGGCTTCAGGTGTGCCATCTCATCATCATTCATTCATTCGCTGGTAGAGTGTGTGTGTGTGTGTGTGTGTGAAAGAGACATGAGCAGCTGCGGTGGTGGGTTTTTCTGAATCACTGATGTACACATGCTCAGTATGTGCTCATATCATGCTTTGTTAAATCACGGCTTTCATTTCATGTCTTACTCTGTGAACATTTTGGAAAAGAGACAAAATGTTCCAAATTGAAAATGTGAACGTTTTGCCAGTGGGAAACCGAGCCACGAATACCTCTTAAAGCTCCATTTCTCACATAAGGCCACATTCAGCTGCTATGATTTATGTCATAGCTCATAATGTTGCCATCTGCTGCAATAACATCTTCATCTCCTCCTTCATTTACCTCAGTGTTCCCTTCATTTCCATGTCTGTAAGAGGTGCACAACAGCATTAAACGATTTGCACTGATAATATTTTGTCCGTGCCATATGCCTCTGTGCACATCTGCAGATCCAATGGCCTGTCCCACTCATGGAGTGAGAGAATTCCAGATGCCAAACACATCTCTGACATCTGTGAAAACGGTCGACCACGGAGCAACTCGTGGCAAGGTAACACACAGATCCTAACCAGCCCAGGATGAAAGGTTAACTTCATAACAAATGCACCTCATGTAACTGCTTGTGTTTGTCATTTCTCAACAGGAAACCTGAGCGGTAATCGTAAGAAACTGAAAGGAAAGAAGTTCCGTGCCCGCTCGAACTCCACAGAGTAAGTTGCTTGCGGCAACCTGGCCTGAAGTCAGTGAACTCCTACAAGGAATAGACAAAAAAAAGAAGTGTAGTAGGAAATAGAAGTTAATTTTAAGGATAGGGCTGGCATTATTCTATGTGCTTACAATAAATCCTATGAAAATATCCAACAGGGTTTGAGTACTTTAGGTTTTTTTTTTTTTTTTTGCAAATATGACTCATACGAGACAAAATCAGGACTATTTTGATTATCAAAGTATCAAAATTTAATACTTGACTGTGATTTTTTATAGCATGGTTAGAATCATGATGTTTGAAATAGAGGGACCAGCAAGATAGATAGATAGTGGTGAATAAATATATATATATTTTTTTCCAAGTGTTTTAATCTTTAAGTTACAAATGCACAGTGTGATGTAGCATACATGACTGTTGTAAAGTAATGTGTGACTGAAACCAGGATAATAAGTCCCTCCTGTACATATTTATGTTGAATTTAATGTTAAACAGTGAAGAACACAGATTAGCAGGATTTATCATTTCTCTGATCAGCGGTTTAGTTCATACCATGATTTTTTGTCTCCCGCTTAGTTTTATGTTTTGCTGTTTTTCTCGTACAGAGGATATGGTTTGAAGAAGAAAAACAGGGCAGATCCATGACTATGACTTCACACTCTGGGCCTTTTCAGAACTGTTACACATCTTCTAGTTACCTTATTGACAACACGTAATACTGAGTATTGCCAGCCTAATCCTTGTAAGACGTAGTGTAGTTGTAAGAAGAGCACTACTAATACTGTGTCGGGATGATAGAGATTTGAAGGGAACGTTGCATTGAGCCTCACAAGCCAGATAAAACAGAGGATGCAGGATGGAGCTCTTGCTGGCTTGTGAGGCTCCAAATCAGGACATATAGTCTGTATTTTCACATGTGCCCGTTGACTGTGACTGAACATCGAACAGCGTGCACGGCTGCCCTCCAAGCTGGCGTGTTGGTTTGTTTGCGGGTTTGAAGGTCTTGGCATATGAAGTAGTCTGCAGTGCACCTGTTCCTATTGCCAGCATGAGACTGACTGAGTGGCAACAACTGCTTGGAATGATGTGACATGTAACCAATATGCAACTGAGCCTGTAACACGTGACACAGTTGTTTGTGATTCTCATGGTGCTGTTTTCATCTGAAACCACACAGGTCTGTCTGCCATCTTCTCACCATTTTCTCAATTGCATCTTGGTGTTTGTTCAGGATATCGTTGCTCTGCTCTGCTTTCCTAAAAATATTTCCTTCTCCCTCTCTCCCCCTTACGTGCTTATTTCTGGAGATTTTCTGTCATTTTCGTTTGTTTTCCCTCCTTCCTTTTCTCTCTTCTTCCCCTCCTTGTGTTGTGTCCATCACCCCCTCCCCCTCCCACAGGTATTTAACCCCTCGCTTCAAAACAGAGTTTTATGATGTAACTAAATGGGTAGAAGATGTGAATAGAAACACTCAAGGACCTTACCTTAGGTATTACCTCAGACCACGTCCTGTACCCCACACGCTTGTCTAAAAACCCCTCACTTTTGGTTTGAGTTATCGTTTGGTCAAGGACAACGAGTTCAATCAAATCTGGCCTTTTTTGCTGAAACAAACTGTCATCGACTGCTGGCATGTTGCGCCTTGAAGTTCCTAAAAGGGGTTGCTGTTAAGCATCAAAAAAGGACATTAAAAGAGTTTTTTCTGCTTTTTACTATGGCTTATTTTTTGCTGTTTTTTTTTCAGTTCAGTGAATATATGAGACTTTAACAAGCTGAATTTTATGTTGCTTTTTATTTTTTAGCTGATTCTGGTATATATACTGATGCATAAAACAAATGGCTTTTACTGCCTGTGTTAGTGTTACATTATAGTGTCATTTTACTATGATTTTTCCTTATTCCCTTCTTTGCTTCTCCTCCCTCTTAACCTCTGCATGTTGAGTGTTGTTCTGTCAGTTTGTGTCCCTCACCTCATGTGCCTTAGTGTCAGTGTGATGTCAATGCCACTGCAAACATGTTTTTGTGCATCGCTCTGGCATCATCACTGCGCTGCAAAAAGGCACCACTTCAATCCAAGGTCTATAGATAATCACAAGACACAAGGTTTCCTTGACGCCAACAACAAGGAAGCTCCCATTCACACACTGTTTGTTCACCTCTACAAACTAAATGTCATCAAACACTGTTAAAAAGCACTTTAATCTATAGACCTTCAGTGTGTCTAGGAGCACATTCCTACCTCTTGTAACATTTAATAGAGGAAAGAAATAGTCAAAGAGTGGAAAGATGTGAGGTCACATTCAGCAGCAGCCTGGGTCCAGAAGTATATGTGTGAATTCCATCCATATCATAAGTCAGCAAAAAAAACACCCTTATCAAACTGTCTAAACAACAAAAACACTCAGAAATCACTTCTAAAATGTCAGAGGTGCACAGTTCAAAACTAGTAGAAAGCACTTTTAGGAAAAACCAGTCAGAAGTTTAGGGGTTAATTTTTGCAGAAGGCAGTTTCTGCATAAATGTCCTTTTTATAGTCGATTATGTTATATACAGACACAGCGTAATCTGAAAAAATTCTAGTCATTAAAAATCGTCTGTAATAACTTCTGTATTATACATTTTGTGTAGATGTGAGGGTTTATGGACACACTGTGTTGTTTGTTGGAACACATTGTGATTTAATTAAAGTTTTAATAGTGTTTTCTTCAGTTTTCTTGGATACTGGGGTACATTCTTGGCTAATGTACCACTTCCAGCTACACTGCCCAGCCAAAAAAAGTCACATACAATATTTAACTGCACCATCTTCAGTTTTAATTACAGGAGACATTCACTCACACATCTTTTTTTTTTTTTTTTTAACCATATAATACTTACATAGTGCCACAATAAGGTTCATAATATTGTTTCTATAGTTTCATTAATTTTTTGATTATTGATGATGCAGAATCGAACCGCTGCATCCTGTCTTCATCACATCCTAAATTAGAGTCTGGACTTTATGGAGGCTAAACCATGTGTGAAAATGTCTCATTGTCCCTAAACCATTCTGTCCCAAACCTGATGATCCTGATCAATCCTGGCATTGTCCATTCTGTTAGACGTTAAAGACATGAGAGGACACTTACTGCAGTTAGACTGAAATAACCTGTT
>JAPSES010000228.1:7135076-7149167 GCA_029822895.1 Maxillicosta whitleyi
CTCCAACATTATGAACCACTGCAGTACTGACCCATGGAAGGATCAGAACTATTTGTGCAGTTAAATCCACTGAACGTCTCCAAAACCAAAGGTGGTGCAGTCAAATATTGTATGTGTGACTTTTTTTTTGTTTGTTTTTTTGGGTGAGCAGTGTATAAACATACTAACCTAATGGAATAAGACACTGTTGCCTTTTTAATCTAACATCAACCTCATCCTTCTGGATCCTTTGGTGCTGCCGCGCACCTCACTCTCTCCACAACTTTGACTAATGTAGATGTTTCTGATGTCCACAGAGCAGTGGTGTAATCCACATGGGCCAGCCTCTCTTCACTGGACTGGACCTCTCCCTCTGAGTCTGTCTTACCCAGCTCCGGTCTGGTCTGCTGTCACAGTCACCTCATCATACTCACTGCCCCCCATTGACTCACTTTATTCCTAGTTTTCTACACTACACAATGGTTCATCTGAATGTGGAAGTTTCCTTTAGCAGTACAGTTTTCTCTGTGGCTGAAGTGAATTTCTGGCCTTGTAGTATCAATGCCTGTTGAAAAAAGCCACATTGTGTTAGGGTGAATCATGTGAGTTACAGGAAACTGTGGCTATGCCCACACCGCAGCTGGGAACTATGTACAAAAGGTACATGCTGTGTACAGACGTTTCTCCTAAAAGCTGAGTTTGTCAGTTTATTTAGCAACAACACAAGCTTTTAGGAGCAACCTCAATTTGTAGGAAGGTAAAAATGCTTAGAGCAGTTCATGGAGGATGTTGTCCAAAGTCACAGATCTCACATTAGTAAAACAGCTCCCTCAATTTAACATCAGTGATCCATCTGCATCTTTGGCCAACATAATCCTACACCAACCAAAACAGACAACAGTTTAATAATGTCATTTCCTCTGTTTCTCAGGACGCTATCTCCTGCCAAGTCTCCTACTTCATCTACAGGATCTATTGCATCCAGCAGGAGATACCCTTACCCCATGCCCCCTCTCCCCGATGACCAGAGAAAAGCCAACAGGCAGAGCGCCAGGGTGAGTATCTGTCAGGAAGATGTTACAAAGTGACCTGTAAACAATGAGTAGAGCCCGTACAGACACTCAGAAATCTACCTTAAGTGACTTTAAATGGGTGGTTTTTTTTATATATATATGTGTTAGAATTTAGAGCAGAGAGCTTCATCAGATTAAAACAAGGTATATTTTACAATCTGGATCTCAGTTATTAAATCTCCTTTGTACTTAAAGCAACATATGACATCTGTCACCAATTTTTCATCAAATCTGTAAAACCTGAGCATAGTCTAAGTATCACAAATCCACTAGTGTTTCTGTGATCATGCACCTGAATCACTCTCCTGACAGTGAACTTTAAAGTGTACTCCATCTCAAGCAATCCATTTGTTTAGAAGTAGAATTTTTTTGAAGGAGAGTTGTTTAAGTTACATATTATTCTTAGCACTAGTAGTCGCTCAAAGTTTATATGGTCCTATTTTTGAGAATCACACAACAAAGCCTGGACTGGACAAGACAGAAAACTGTACTTTAGGATGTTTAGTTGATACTTTCAGATTCTACAGCTCTAATATTTAGTTGTGAAACTTCCCTCAGACTATTTTGTAGGTGAAAACCTCATCTTTGGCCAAACAAAAGACATCAAAATTAAACTGGACAGTTCCCTTTGTGTATGGTGTGAAAACTCTGAAGTTTCATGAGGCAATCATCTCAATAAAAAAAAGAATTAGTGGAAGATAGAAGAAGTTAAAAAATGAGAATGCACATCTATGAAGAGACGCAACTAATGTATATAGTGGATGAAATGTTTAAAAAAAAAAAAAAAAAAAAAGCAAAACCTTGGTTAGAACTTTCTGGTGTGAAATGCACTGAAGGCCCATTATCATTTAGAGTCAATTAGCAGGAGCAAGTGGCACTGAGTAAAACAGTGAAAATATTCCAAATAAAACTTTATTCACACTGTTCACCCTTGTTTGTAAGTTTGTTTGTTTGTTTTTTTTGGCTGGTTTCATCCTAAATAATTGCTTATCTTCTTTAATTATCTACTTATCTACTTTAATTAATACACTGACTATGGATAAGTGCATCATTACTGTATGCAGTCAGTTTTTTGGGTTTTTTTTTTTTAATCCCAATGAATCCATTACAGGTAAAAGAATCTTTAACCTTGTGTTTTCCTTGGGATTAATCTGACCCCATTCCACTGCCTTCATTTATGGAATCTGAATGTGGAAGGCTGTAGAAGGGTTAAGAATAAAAAAAATTAAAAAAAAGAAAAAAAAAAGCACCTGTTTCCTATTATGATGAACACTGGCCCTCATTTGTTTTATCTTGATTAAACATTTTGAGTCAATTATGTTCATTTTCTGTGGCTGCACTTGGATTTGGTGTTTTTAAGCCTGTGAACATTTAAAACTAGAAAAAACATTTCTAACAAATGGAGCAACATATGAAAACTGATCCAAATTAAATATTCATATTCTCCTAATTCCTTGATCCTTTCCTTCTTTTCTTCTCTTCTCAGCTGTGGGAGACTTCAATATAACTGCGGTCGTACTTATTCTGCAAAAGACCGTAAGGAACTACACTTGTCTCTCCTTTTCTATGAATGAAAAATACAAGAATTAAACTAAATTGACTCTCGATGATGAGAAAAAAGAGAGCGCCCCCACTGGAGTGGAAATAGGCAGAGGTGTGTGTGAGTTAGTGTGTACAAGCATCTCCGGAGCGGTCTTGTCAGATACTGTAGCGTCATTCGGCGGACGAGCAGAGCGCCTGCGGAGAAACCAGCTCCACGTCCACTCCAGACCAGCTGGAGATCAGACCGAGCTGTTCCTGTCTGCTCAGGCCTCACCCACGAGACTGGAAACCCCACTTCTCTGAGTCCTCCTCCCTGTCCTGAGCTCGAACCTCTCTTACCTTGGCTCTCGCACTACTCAATTCAACACCAACCTCCTTTTTCAGCCCTAACAACTTTTTTGGAGCTCCACTTTAAAAACAAAATCAACCAACTAACGGGGTCACAAAGGCAGGAGCAGGTCATCATATTTCTCTGCATCGCTGGGTTTGTTGGATCATTTTGACGCACGTGAATCACTGTAGAAACACCAACACTGTATGCATGAGACAGCCCTGATTATCAGCAAACTCCTCCTCCTGGTCAAAAGACGAGAACAACAGTGGTCTGATTGAAAAGGAAAGCATGCGAGGGGGCAGTGATTTTATACATAGGCTTAGAAGCTTTCTCCCCACTATAGGTAACCCATATTGTATCACCAGATATAGACCCTGACATGGACCCGATCCGCCTCCTCTTGGATGTTTGTGCGTGTGTAAATATGTACAGTTAAACACACACAGAATATGTTTTTCGTTTCTTTGAAAGAGGAAAGGAACCAGAGAACAGAAGCTCTGTCCTCCTCCTGCCGTATTGTGTTGTAGACAGAAGTGGATCTGTGTGGGTCTGCGTAGAGACCCGCTACTCGTCCTTCTGTCGGTTTCTATTTTCTGTCCCATAGGCCTCATTATTTCTCCCTCTGGCTATTTTCCTGTGTGACTGTGACCTCTTCAGCTTTCTCCATCCACAGCAGAATGTACAAGTGTTTTTTTTTATTTTATTTTATAACTTAACACTGGTTTTATCCATTTCTGATCGAAGTGTTGGGAAAGAAGCGGCTTGAGGACCGTTAAGAACGTTGCAGATGTTTTCTCTAATGAGTATTTAAGTAGATTTTGCGCCATTCTCGAATGTGGAGAATGGACGGAGATGTGTTTGGTGTAGGTAGAGAAGTGCCACTTGTCACTCATGTGGGTTTGGAAGTTTCCCATTTTTAATATTATAAGATGTATTTAGTTTTTCTTTGATTCTGCATTTGGATGTTTGTGTGCTCCTGTTTCATTTATGGCAGCACAGAGTCGCTCAGATCACTTTGAATGTGAGACTAAGACTAATGTGGTTGATAAGCTTACTCCGTGAGAATCTGGAAACTGTGATTGAAATGTGCATTTTGGGTCTAGCTGTGATGATTGAGATATTTAGCCTTGTAAATGATTAACTATGCTGTACAGTGCTTGCTGTTTGAGCTTGTGAAGACCAACAGCATGACAGTTCTATATCAAACTAAGTTATTTCTCTGGTAGGCCATTTGTGAGACCGTAATGGGAAATAAGCATGAAATAAGCATTTTTCCCCTCATCGCCTATGGCTGTTGTCTTGATGGGTTTGTGTACCACAGACTTCACTGCTTATCAGTAAACTAATTGTCAGCAAAGTTGTGATGGTGTGTGTCAGGAAGTCATAGGATTAATGGTTTCAGCAGCTGATGTGGTGAGTTAAGGTGGATTTTTTGGAAAGTAAATCAAATATCACTCCCCAAAAGCAGGTTCTTTGTACAGTTACTGCACTATGTTGTGTAGAAACCGTTGTCTGAAGGCCTCCTGTTCGTCATTGTCTAGTTTTCATTTCTGTGTGGGCACTTGTTCATTTGTAAGCCATGTATACATTAGGATTGTATAGGTAATATGATCTTCACACTATTGGACTAATATTGCTACTAGTATCTTTTTTATTAAGTACCTTTGTAATGTTCATTTTTTGTCAGCATTATGTACAGCAACTATTCAAACAGTGATTAAGTGCATTATTGTAATTATGTGTGTTGATGAGCTTGAATGGAAACGCGAGTTTGAAATACTTTCATCCCGGGGCCAAAAGATGCTGTCGTTCCTCTGGCATCTGCTGATCTGTATGATATAAAGTTTGGACACTGTAAATGTGATCTGTATGAGCCCATGACTTTGCCTTCTTCATTAAGTACCGTGGCTATGGCGAGCGTTAACACAACTATCAAAGGGATATTTTTAACATCATACTGTGCTGCAACGAGGCTGACGGACATTACACTCTGAGGATGGGACCATGTGGGTTACAGTGATTTCTGTGACTGAGCAGCTTGTTAATCCTCTTGTCCAACCTGTGGAGGTACCTGCTCTACCTGCCCGAGCAGGACCATCTCCCCGCAGATGAACTGTCTGTCTCTGTCCGCCCAGAGACTTGAATGTATCAGTGGACTGGAGAGCACCCGCCACCCGGTCCCAGCCATGTGGTCCCATCCAGACTCATCGGCTCCAGGAACCTTAAAGCCACATGTACTAGTCCAAATCTAAATACTGCAGTTGCTGTCCTTTTCTTATTTTTGTTGATTTTTTTTTTTTTTTTTTGCCTGTATGCTGTAAAGACTGATGATGCAAAAATCAATCCCCATATTTTTTTTCCTCTTAATCATTCAGTATTGTAATATATTTAATATAAAATAAAACTTTCATCGACAAATCTGTTCATGCTGGCATTTCTATTAATATCAGTGTTGTAGAAACAGGTACACTGGGAGACTTCTTTTTTATTATTATTATTTACAACACTTATAACACAGTAAAAAAATAACCAACTTATCAAAAGGTCCTCCTCTCTCTTGAAAGAGGCAAACGTTTTTGTTAGAGCATCTTTTCAGATGCATGTTTCATCAGTCTCTTAAAATGTATGAATTCTGAATAAATATAAATATTCTTCTCTGTGGATTGGATGTTACAACACACTGCAACTGTTCCCTGTGAAATTCAACATGATGTGTCAATATTTTGGTTCTGAGGGTTTTCTCAGATGCTGAAACTCCACAGGTTCTACTGTCATACGTGCTGCACACTATGACAGTCACTACATCCTCAACGTCCATGTTTCATTTGTGTACCTGATGGGAGTCTTTTAGTCCATGTCGTCCATCATATCAAACTGTGCGTCTGACTCAAACACGTAACCGTGTCATGGGCCATGTTTATCCCAACTGCAGCTATGAATGGTACCTCAGTTCATGCAGTCTTTCTTGATGTAAGGCTTTATTTGCCATAGTTGCGTCTTCATCGAGCGATTTTCGGATGCAGGTTTTCAAATATTCAACCCCAAATCCAGTGTGTGCAGAGACGGGAACCACGCTTCTGAAGGTCATGAAGTGCTTTGGTATCATGTCATCAGGCAGCAGATCAGAGAACTCTGCAGAAGGAAAAATAATAGAACAAAATCAGTGTGAAATTATTAAATAAATTATGTATATATGTTATGTTATATTTTTTATTGTCATTTTATTATGTTTTTCTTAAAATGAAAACTTTACCTTATTTTTTATGATAAAGTTTTCACATTAGGAAGAACTTATTAAAAACCTTCTCTTTAAACACACTCTTCTTACTGTACTTTGCTCAGCTACATTTATAATTAGATACTGAAAAATTACCGTGTGGGTTTTGTAACTGCTCTTTCAGCTCTTCTAGTTTCTCCTCTGCGTCGGGCAGGTCCATTTTATTCACCACCAGTAAAGCAGGTTTGGACACAAGCTCCTCCTTGTACAACTCCAGCTCCTTTTGATTCCAGAGACAGCGAAGGGGATGAAGAAGATGAAGGAGGTATATAAATGGTGTGCATGGCATAGAGATGATAGATAAGCATTTCAGACAGAAAGGTGAGATTTGAGTATGATTTTTTTTTGTTGGTTACCATTTCAGGTGAGGTAACCTTCTCAGAACATGCATTACAGAACTATATGGACAAAAGTATTGGGACACATTGAATTCAGGTGTAGCATTGATAATGACAAATGCCATAATTTTATATTTCAATAAATTTCATTGTTAGGGTTAAAAATAAATTATACTCAACTGCACTCGCTAATGTTTCAGTTTGATTTTACTTAATTTTAGTAATCAACCAATGTTCGTCATCAGAACTGCTTTACATCTACCTCCAGACTTCTGAAATATTTTCATGTCCTGACTATAATCATTTTAATCTACAGGTATCCATTTTGTTTATTCGATTCTTGCTCCAGAAAATAAAATAACCCCTTAAATTTTCAAAGAAATACAGATTTTTTTTTTTACATATACTGATAATTATTGACAAGATCAACAAACATTATAACTATTATATATATGTTGTGTAATATTTCAAATCAATAGGAATAGGACGTCCTACAAGCTGTAAATGTGATGTGTCACTATATTTTTCCCATATAATGTATATTACATGAGTTCTACCTTTGTTAGAAGCTGCACAGCTTCAAAGGCCGACCTGAACGGTGTTTTATTTGCCAGCTGGAAACCACAAACATCCACCTAGAGACAGACAAAGCACAATGGAAGCACAATTCTTGTTATTCTTGTTATTATATTCAATATTCAGTAAGTCTAATATTTACCTCCACCAAGGAGGTTATGTTTTTGCCAGGGTTTGTTAGTTAGCAAGATAACTCAAAAAGTTATAAACAGATTTTAATGAAATTTTCAGGAAATGTTCCCTCTGAGACAAGGAACAGATGATTCAATTTTGGAGGTGATCCAGATCACAGTCTGGATCCGGGAATTTTTTAAAGGATTCTTTATCTTTGCAAGATAGGGCCATTTTCAACCAGACAGAATAACTGGATTGTTTGGCAAAAAAATACAGAACATGATCCTGATACTTTCTGTGATATGTAAAAGTATGATCCGGATACTATCAATATTCTGGATACTATGATCCGGAACATGACAAAAGTAGGGGGCCTTCATAATTTTTGTCACTGTGAGGTAACTAATGTATATACAAACCTACAACTAGCACCAAATTGTAACTGAAGGTCTACTGAAAAAGTAGTATGTGGATGGATTTGACGTATCTTCAAAAGTTATGGAGCTAGATCCTGAAGAAAACCACCATTACGGAAATGTCAATTTGTTAATTTTTTTGTTAGCAGCATGTAATTCCAATTTCTTTGGGTATGTTTCCAGTGTCAAGAATCTAATAAATTAGATTAAAAAACAAATGTGCGAGTAATATTGCAGGGTGTCAGTCACAATATGTGGGGGAACTGTGCTGCTTGGAGGAGGTTTGCACTCTCTAAGTGTTTTTCTAATCACCTTTTTTTTAGAACAACATATCACAAAGTGGTAAATGGATTTGGACTCCTACATCCTATAAGACTGCATCTCAATATGTAGATATCTCTACCTTTATGCTGCTCAAAGCACTTAATGTGTCATATTCATACACCAGTGACATGTGATTCAGTGTCACATCGACAGGACCTGGAAATGGAAGCACCGTCCTTCAGGTTTGTGGCTGACCCACTGCCACCTCTGCATGTGCTAATTTGTATATACAAATGTCAGCTCAGGTACATTCATCAACTACGCACCACAAACAGCAGATGCTTGGTCCTCTCCACATGCTTTAGGAACTTGTGGCCCATTCCTTTGTTTATGTGAGCCCCTTCAATCAACCCTGGGAGATCTGCGACAGAAATCTGCCAGTAACGAAAAAAAAAAGTTATAAATGGAGTAAAAGTAAAATAATAAACAATTTATTAGACAAACCCCAAAGATTAACAAACATTCTCCCACCTGTTTGAAATCTTTGTACATAATTTTGCCGATCTCTGGCTTCAAAGTTGTGACTGTAAAATAAAGATTTTTAAATGATACAAAAGAAACAAGTAAAGTGTTTCCAATAAAAGGAAAAGTAGACAAGTCAGATTCTGTAATGAGTACAGTAATGTACTTACAAGCATAGTTAGCAATCTGAGGTGTGGCATTAGACATGGCTGTCAGGAGAGAGGATTTCCCTGCATTTGGGAATCTGAAGGTACCGACAAAAAAAAACATTCAAATGTGAAGTCGTGGCATTTTCAACCATGAACCAACGTGTGCTTGTGAATCTTATCCAAGTGTTCATGTGTCCTTCTTCTCTCACCCCACCAGACCCAGGTCAGCGATGAGTTTGAGGTCCAGTCTGATGTGCTTGGCTTTGCCTTTACTCGGCTCAAATCCAGAGTAGAAAGTGCCTCCGTGTCCTCCTTTTGCCACCATCACACGATCCCCCTCAGCATTCAGGTCACCTTGATGGAAAAACATGAAGCCAAAACTGATATAGCTCGGCAGCGTCCTGTCAGACTGCAGCCAAATGTGGCCCAAATCAGATTTTTTTTCTGCTATTTGACCTGTATCTGACGTGTTAAAGACAGTCTAAACAGCACAAATCCGATTTTTTCAAATCCAACCCAGGCCACTTTCATATGTGGTCCTAAATCCAATATATATTAAATATTTTGCAATGCAACTTCTGTCTGAACAGGTAGGTCGCATTTATACGACCTTTGCATAATTGAAATGCGATTCTGTGTCCCAGGAGGAGCAGCATCACGAAAAACAGCAGCAATGGTGGAGTATAGAATGGAAAGTGGGCAGGAGAGGGAAACGAGTTCTTGAATGAATAAACTTCAGTTGTGAAGAAACTTTATCAGTGCCACACACACACACACACACACACACACCGATACAAGATGCCTCCATATTTCTTTCCTTAAACACAGTGTGTGCTGCGTGGTCCTGTATTTCATTAGGAACTCTTTTGTGCATGCGGGTCAGTTCAGGGTCGCATTCAGTTCATACTGAGAACTGATAGAAATCGCATTTAATTTCTAATATGAACAAGCACACAAAAAATGTATTTCACAAAAAAAAATATCTGAATTGTGCATTAAGACCTGCTGTCTGAATGTAGCCTTAACGTATTAAAGGAAAAGCACGTAACACTTTCAAAAAAGTTAAATATAAACACTGATGACTCATGCAAATAATAATCCTTCTCAGTCAACAGACTCTGCCTGTATTGTATGTTTTCCTGCTGTTTTATGCAGAGTTCCCACTCTTTCTCTGACATTATATTCCAGGACATTTTCAGAGACAAGTCATCACATTATACACTAATACAGTCCCCTCATTCTTTTCTACAATTGTAACTTCTATTTATCCAGATTGTTTCTTTTGTTATGTTTATTACTCAGACATTTGTTGTGCAGTCTATGGTTATAATTTATCTGTAAAAAAAAAATAAATATGACAAATGTATCATAGAATAATGCAAACACTTCCACATATTACAGTGTAGCACTTCATTAGCCTGACAAACTGTAATTATAATGTCTAATAATTGGGAAACTTCCAATTCAACTTCTTCTTCTCTCTTACTTTTTCTCCTGCACTTCCACTAAAAATATTTGTATGTTTTCAGTAAATCACTAAAAAACAATTTCCTTTGTTTCATCTCAGTTTAGGCACAAGGCAGGGGGAGGATAAATAATTTTCCAAGATAACGTAACTGTTTCCAGGACATGTGACCTTTTTTTCCTCATTTTCCATATGTTTACCATGACTGGAAAAATGGTCAATCATTTTCCAGGTTTTCCAGAATGTGTGAGAACCTCGTTATTGTATTTGGGACATTTCTGGGCAGTGACTTTGTATCTCCAGGCAATAACAGCACAACATGCAAGCAGAACAACCAACTCCAACTTTCTCCTCTTTCATTACATTACATTTAGCAGACGCTTTTATCTAAAGCGACTTACAATAGAGGACATAAACATAGCATATAGCACTTGCAGATATAAGGTGTACAGGAAATATACAGAACTAGATGCGACTGCCGACTGTGGTTAGTAGGGTTTTTTCTTTTTGGGGGGGAGGCTTTCACACAGGGTCAGTTAGAGTAAACTGACACATACACACACCACAGGGTCTACCCTGAGTCTGGGCAGCTCAGACATCAGTGCAGTAAATAATCTTTAAAGAGGAGAGTCTTCACATGCTTGTTGAAGGCTGAGAGAGGTGATGCTAGTCTTGTTGTTTCAGGAAGTTTATTCCACCACTGAGGGACTATTACAGAGAATAGTTTGGCCTGGGATCGCTCAGAGCGAGCTGGGGGTACGGCAAGTTGGTTTTTATTGAAGGAACGCAGCTCTCTGGCAGGAACATGCGGTTTTAGTATTTCCTTCAGATAAGTTGGGGCTGTTCCTGAGATGATTTTGTAGGCAAGGGTTATGGACTTGTGCTTGATCCGGGCAGCCACTGGTAGCCAATGCAACTACACACTGCACAAAACTACACGTTTCTATCAAAACTATTGGCAAAGCATCTATACACACACACACACACAGATGTATCAATCTCTCTTCTCTAAACCTACTGACAACACACAAGGCAGAAATAAGAAAATGTGTGTGCCGGCTGTATTTTGCCTCAACGTTGCCACAGGATTCTTTTAAAGTGTGAGTGTATTTATTGTTAGTGTTTTAAGAATATATAAACTGTGACAAATTCAGGAAATCACATGTTATGACTTTTCTATTTCACTGAATTGTTTCTGTTGCTACATTGCTCACTCTCCCCATTGACTCTATTACTCGCTTGACCACTGCGCTTTCTCACTCATTCATAGAGTGATGAGGCCAAGCTTTTTCTATTCAGTTCTGTCAAAGTTACATACTTTGGCAAGTGTTTATTCTTAAAGAACTAAATTAGAAAAACTAAAAACTGTGCTATAATCTTTGACATTATTACAAAACAAATTGTACTGGACAGAATCAAAGAAAGATCTTTGCCATACCAATTACTTTGCCGCCATCTTCTGTGACAGTGACACCGACTGGAGCAGGAATCTCCTTGTCCATTCCCCTCTCTCCCTTCAGAGCTCGGACACTGTTGATAAATTAAGTTTATTACATAAAACACTGAAGGAAAGCACTGACTGATGAGGTAAGAACAGTCAAATTTAACAGCGACAGGTACAAACCCACCTGCTGTTGCCTCCTCCTCCAGCTACAAATCGTTTCATGGGGTACTTGTCCTTTATCCTCTTCAGGGTCATGTGCTTTGAAGCCACTACCCAGACATCTCCCCCTTCCCCTCCATGTCCCCCCAGACGAGGTAAACCCATGCCACCACTGCCGCCACGGACATACAGACGGATGTTGTCCACAAAATTTCCATACTGCAAGAAATTACAGGAGATATCTTACTGTGCTACCTTTCCAAAACCTGTTTCACTGAATCTGAATAAAAAGGTAGATTAATCAAAGTTTAGCTATCATTAATCATGTGGCAATGAACAGAAAATAAACATGAAAAGGGAACACACTGTATTATGTTGTGAGACAAGAATCCAGATCCTTAACCTTAGTAAAATTACTGATCTTATACTGTCAATACAAGTAAAGGTTAGCTCAAAAATACCTCAATAAAAGTACTGACAGTAAAATATAATTCAGGTATGAAATGAGAACGAAGTCACGGTGTAGTGCAATTTATTCCTATTTATTGTTATTTATGTTTTTGGGTTCATATTTCTTGATGCATTCATGTATGTGTGTGGCATTTTACATTTGAACATATTTAAGTTTTTGCTCATTTTAACTACTTGGTATACTACTGGATAGTTAAATCTATAAAACCTCCTTTTCTTTAAATTTAACATATGCTTGTAGTATCAGTGCACTCTGAGAACCATCGATCCACTGAGTTTTTAACTCTTTAAGAATTTAATTTCCAAATAATATGAGTTTTTACAGTTTACTTATTCTGTGAAGAAGAAATTTCTTAATCCATAAAAATACTTTTAATGAATGAAGCCTTTAAAAAAAAAAAAAAAGAAGAAGAAAATAATAAAGGGGGGCGGGGGGGATCAAGCCCTCAGACAAAAGGTATGAAGTAGCATAAACTTGAAATAGCTAGTCACGTACCAAAAATTTACAGTATTTGCGTAGAAACACTTTTTACAACAGATTTCTGCTGTATGGCTGAATGGGGTGTTTTCTTTTGTCAGTGTGTTCCAGGTAAAGGATTCGTGTGCATAATGTGAAATACTGTTGTCAAGGTTAAATTTCATGGACGAATCACATTAACTTATATTTACACCGATATGACATTTAATTTCGTTACGCAACACTAGTCTCTGTTATGATGTTCAATGACTGAGGCTAGCGTGTAGAAAAGGGCAAACAAAAGCAGGGATCACGTTTAAAGTCACTATTTATGTTTTGACAGTAGAAACTAACACAACTAGCTAGCTCCTATTGACATTGCATCGAACGTTAATAACCCTTTGTTCATTACTTTGTTTTCAAGACAATTCAAGAATATATATGTTTACCTTACGGAGGCAAATTCTACTCAAGTGAACCATCTTTATACGTCGCTTTTCTGTCTCTATTTGTGTAGCTCATTGAGCTAGCGGCTAGTTGACATGTGTCTGTGTGAACGACCGGAAGTACTGATTCCGCAGCTCATTGGATGATTAGGATGAAAGGGGCGGGGCTGAAGTACTGCTGCCGACACAGTACAGAATCAAATCAGGTGGAAGATGCGCATGATGCCGGTGCAGAGAAACTCTATTTAGTTTGTGTTAATGCTGTTGAATCCAAAATATTTTTCTTATATTTACGTAATAATCTTAAATATACACTCTACTGCATCATATAGAAAAAAGGCATTTTCCACACTGAAGCACAATATGGAAAATATATACTTTGTTAAAACAAGCTGCTAAAACAAAAAGAATGGATCTTAAATAGTGGTTTCATTGATGAATTTGTCACTAGATAGATTGGGAATTTATTCATGTCTTAGCTGTGGCTTAAATTATTATCATCAGCAGTGATTTAAGGAATTCATGTGTAGGCTACGTGTCATTCATGTGTTTTGCGGCTTTGGCTTTTTGACAAATACAGTTAGGAAAGAGCAGATGTAAAACTCAAACTACTGTCACTACTTGTCTGAGACTAAGTAAATTTTGTCTACAAGGCTATAAAAAAGGGGGTGTTCAGGCTATAAATCCAGGGAATCAGGTCTGGATTTTGGGGTGTAAATTGAGTATTTGAAGACACAGGTTTTGTGTGTGCGTGCGTGTGTGTGTGAGCAGCAGATATAAAACTGGGTATTGAATTCCTCCAACAGGATCAAAGAGTCGAGTGTGAGCCCACGCAGTGCGCAGCAGCGTGTCGGCGGCGCTGTGAGGATGCTGTGGATAGATGCTCTGATTCCGGTTTGCCTCCTCTTTCTCCGTGAACGCGCACACGTCTGCCGGTGCGGAGCGAAGATGCGCATGTGACGACAAAACCAAACGCAGGACCGGTTTCTATAACACACACACACACACACACACACACACACACACACACACACACACACACACACACACACACACACACACACA
>JAPSES010000228.1:7149267-7159478 GCA_029822895.1 Maxillicosta whitleyi
ACACACACACACACACACACACACACACACACACACACACACACACACACACACACACACACACACACACACAACTCAGAGATCTACCTCTCTGGACGACGTGTACAGCCCAACCAGACCTGAGCATAAGCCGGTCTGCGTGGATTTAACCCCCCCCCCACCCCGAGGTGAGTGTGTGCGTGTGTCTGTGTGTGATGACGACAGAGAGGTTGGCTTATTATCTCATGCAAGACCCCTGGACAGTTGCATAGGTCCTCCCACCGGTCTCTGCCTATTTATAGGACCAGAAACACCACCGTGGGTCGTGATAACAGGAGGCGACTTGGAGATAGAGAAATAAGTCACAGCGCGGTAAGAGATCCCGTTCTTGACCGAATGGTGCGGATGTCCGTGAGTGTGTTTGACCTAAATTATGCAATGATGGTGACATAGCCGCAGTCGCATGTGCTACTTGTGCGTTATTGGCCGCAGGCTGCACAGGCGGCGACTACAGTGGAGGGAGGCTGGATCAAAGCTGTGGGTCCATGTGTACGTTGGCTTTAGTTCACGGAGAGCATGAGCCGCACCAACATCCGAGATTATATAGAACCAGTCTAGTGCTATGTTAAAGTTAACCTCATTCTCAAACTGACCTGGAGGCTGGTTTTATGCAAATTTGCACAAGTAGAGACAAAAACAAGGCTGTAGATGGATGTAGGCCAGTGAAAACCAAACGCACCTCACAAACTGAGGATGAAGAGTAACTACTATTGCAAGTTATTATAATTCAAAGCAGAGTTATTATCATTTAACTGGGATGTGTATAATTATGTTTTTAGTTTAGTTTGAGTATTTTCCCACTGTTAATCTTTTACAGTAGCAGCCTATGCTCCGTCCTGTGCACAGATGTTGTAAAATGCGCATGTAGGTGCATGAAATAAACAACAGCACCACATCAAACAAAACACCCGTGTATTATTAATATAGCATGTTTTTTTTTTTTTTGTTTTGTTTTTTAACAGAATGTATTTTTCGTTGGGTGATCTGCATTCATTACAATTAATTAAAAAGAGCTGGACATTTGCAAAAAAGCTTGCTACCGCATTTTTGCAAGTGTCAAAGATGCGGTAATAAGCTTATTCAAAGCACAGAGGTTTAACGTCAGCGTTTACTTTTGCATTAGACACAGTTCAGTGAAAAATAAAGTACTGATGCATTCACAGTTTAACACTGAGAGTGCATCATGTATAGTTCCCAAAAGCAGGTAGGTTGATGCAACAGCAGCAACTTACAGATGAGAAGTGACACTGGAGAAGTGGTGGAATTAAAATGACATGGGTTATTAAACTGTATAAAAACTGTACGAAATGCTGTGTGATAATGTTATCTAATTGTTGTTGAAAACCCGGAGTGACCGACCTTGGAGTTCAGATTATTTTATCACACAGTAGGTAACAATAAGCATTGTTGAAATACTATACTGTTGTTTGTCAAACAGGAAAATGTTGCAGACCTGTATCTGACTCTTATTAACTAATTTTCTTGTACTATATAGGGCTTTATATTGCTGCAGACTGGACCTGTATTTTATCCAAATGTGTGTTGAGGCACATTCCCCTGCCTTTGTCTGATATATGTATTAAGTGAACATGGTGTGAATTTTCATGTTGTAGTTGTTTTGTTTGTAGGGTTTTAAGCACTGCTGCACTTTGTATTCAAAATACAATGACAATAAAGATGTGTATATTATCTTAGGTCATAATATAAATGTTTTGAATAGGATGGGATAAGATTTAATATGTTACCACAGAGTTTTTGAAGGGCAAAGTAAAAGGTCTGGACAAAATCCAAATTACATGGCTGTAAACACTGTTGGATTTGTCAAATTGGGCAATGACATGGAAATATCAGTATCAACGTGCCAACTGGGGGCACACATTCCCCAACTGGGGCAGGCAATGTGCGGAATCTCAGTGCTTTGAATGAAAAGCATAAACAAGCCCACCACCAAAGATAACCAGTTGGCTTGCAGACAGGTCAGACATGGGGGAGGAGGGAGGGAAAGAGGGACATGTGAAATGAAGTGAACTGTATTGGCAGCAGGCCCACAGAAGTTTTAAGGGAAGCCAGCCAGAGTTTTGGGATGTGAGACAAATGTAGCACCAGTAGTGTTTTGGTTGGTATGAAAGTGGGGCAAGCAGGCACAGTTTGTGGTGGTCGTTGGGTAATGTTTTGGTGGGAGTGTCTGTTAGTGTTTGTGAGTGGAGGTGGGTATGGGAGGAGGAATTGTGATGGTTTGGACTGTCAGCATGCCAGGACCACATTCTCATCCTGCTGCCGCTGAAAGAGGCGGTAAAGACATAAACAGGACCAGTAGGATTAGGGCCCACTCGGAGAAGTGATCAGGGGGGATTTGCTGCCCGGCGGGTACACAATGGCATTGTCGCGTAACACACAGACGCACACTACACATGCTCAACGGCGACATTTCACAACAGACCCCAAGCCTACATAAATCTGATTAGAACACCCTTTTGTTTGGGAAGCGGCACCGGGGTTAACAGAGGCTAGCTCTGCCGCAGGCCATGTTTGGAAGCATAGGGGTGTGTGGACGTTGGCGAGACGGCAAAGAGAAAGGATGGAGGCACGTTGTGTTGTGGCGGGGTGTTTCCACATGTGTGAAGCTCCAGACAGACGGGGAGGGTCATGGCTGTGTGTGGAAGCACAATAACAGGATGAATAAAGGGTGTTTTTTCTCCCTCTGTGTGTTTCTAAGTCAGCTGATGACGGTGGATGGAGACAGATCCAGGATCTAAGCTAACATGAGACAACAACAACACTGGCATGTGGACACAAAGAGCAAGCCAGTTTGAACCTGTTTCAAATAATCTGACCCAGAAAATGGAGGTGGTGGTGGGGGGAGGGAGGTGGGGGACAAATCCCAAATGAGCCTTCACATTAAATTAAATTATAGAAAGCTGCTGAAATGTCTGTGCAAAACTTTTTCCTCATTTCTGTCATTGTGTTCCTCCTCAGTGCCGGCTTTGGCCCAGGCTGTAGCCATGCCCCTACTGGAAGAGACCACTCTGCCACAAGAGCACCCACCTACTGTCCCCGTGGTCGTCATAGGTAAAAATACTACCTTTAACCTTCCACTGGTTCTACACCTGTACAGCACAGATGGAATCATGCACTGCTTAATCTATTTTATGAGCTTGAACAGAGTTTCTATAGCAATTCTTCTCAAACTTTTTCACCTCAGGATCTAAGGAACCGAATCCCTGCATCACAGCATTGTTCAATATTTGATTGACAGTTGGTGTCTCACTAAAAATAGGTGCATGCCCTGTTCTGTGTTCTAACGCTATGCTCGGTAATGGGCAATTGAAAGGTACCAGATGCTTAAATGGAATGCGTTTTAAGATCTTTGTGATAATTTTTAAATCAAATTTAAGTTTTGGATTTATTCAAAGAAGAGCTTGACTCATAGTAACAAAATGATAGACAAATTAAATTGGATCAAAGGTTGGCAGCAATTAAGCAAAGAGGAGACATCCACGTGCCACAGCAAATCTAATGCATCAATTCTTTGGGTATGTCTTTAGGCAATGGGCCATCAGGTATTTGTCTGTCCTACCTGCTAAGTGGTTATAAGCCTTATCTGGACACAGCAACGGTTCATCCAAACCCAATACTGTACAGAAAACTGCAGGAGACCAAGCACCTACCCATCACTGAGCAGGTAAAAACACCTAGGCATACACACGAGTATGCATGACCACACAGGCAATCAGGTAGAGCATAGTTAAGCCTGATTATTTTTGGTCTTTTTACCTTTATTTTGTTGATGAAAGTGGAAAGACAGGAAATGTGGGAAGAGATTAGGTGAATGATGTGCAGTAAATGTCCTGCCAGCCAGCAACTGAACTAGGTACTCACTGCTCAGGGCATTTTCGCCTGTGTGGTATGAACCTTAACCATTCAGCAATTGTAGTTAATTACAATTATTTTGGATAATATTTTCAATTCACCAGCATGAAACAGCCACATGAAAGTAACAGAATGAGTATTTTTTCATCGACTATTTCCATGTTATTTTCACATCTGTCTAGCCCAGTGGCCTTCATCTATCAAATGGCACCCTAGTACCACCAACTGTTTACTTGTGGTCCCATATTCATACAAGTCTCTTTATCTTCTTTATGAGATGTATGTGTTGTTAAACCATTAATAGCATTAGATCCTATTAGCAGCTTAAAATCAACAGAAAAACACAATTAATTCATTAATCACATTTATTTGTGTTACAGAAATCAACTAATATTCCATGACTAAAACAGCCCTAATCATCGTAGCTGTTTTCTACTCTTGTAGGATCTGGAGTACTTGAGTGAGGGTCTTGAGGGAAGGTCAAGGAACCCTGTCGCTGTACTGTTTGACACCCTTTTGCACCCCAATGCTGACTTTGGCTATGAGTTCCCCCCAGTCCTTCAGTGGAGGAGGGACAAGCAGCAGCACATTCCACATCTGGTTCTGGGAAGAGCAACACCTGGAGGTGCCTGGCATGTAAGATCTTTAGACATCCTCCACTTCCCACTTTAAACTATTCTCCCTTTGCCCTTCAAAAAACAGACATTTCCTTCCATGTCATTTCTTGTCAGGCAATGGAAGGCTCCATACTAACTATTAGTCTTGGTATCTGGATGGAACTTCCTGGGGTTAACTATCGAGACTTGATCAATGGGAAACGCAGGTAAGACTGGCATGCCTGACAGCAAAGACAAACTTAAGCTTACTTCTGTCCTCATTGTCTCTGTCTTCTCTCCAGGGATGTAACTAGTGACAGAGCCACTCCAGAGGAGATCTCATCCTATTACCGCAACTATGTGAAGCTAAAGGGCCTGCAGAAGAATTTTGTTGACAACACCTATGTGACCTCTGTCCAGAAGCTCTGCCGTGGACAGGAGGGGGAAGGTCTGGAAAATGGGCACACTGATCAAGGAAATGGAGGGATGGGAGATGGTGGGAATGAGGGTTTTGAGGGAAATAGAGTTGAATGTGGAGGGGGGGCTCTCTGGGAAGTAAGGGGATACCAGCAGGTGCAGAACGACACTCACGTCCCCTTCTCTCTGTTTGCTGAGAATGTTGTTCTGGCCACTGGTGCTTCAGATTCACCTGTTCGATTAGGTGTAGAGGGAGAGGACCTTCCATTTGTATTCCACAGCATTTCAGACCTAGGTTTGGCCATGAGCCGGAGGAAACTGGATATGAACTCTGATCCAGTTTTAATCGTAGGCGCTGGTTTAAGTGCTGCAGATGCAGTTCTGTGTGCTTGCAACAGCAACATCAAAGTGCTACATGTGTTTCGTAAGAGCACAGATGACCCAGACCTCATCTTCAAGCAGTTGCCAAAAACCCTGTACCCAGAATACCACAAAGTCTACAACATGATGTGCTCTCAGACCTACACAAATGTGGCTCCTTCCTCTGCTTCAAACAGACCACAGGCAGTGAGCATTGCTTCTTCGGTATGTGCCAAGATGTGCCCAAAGCCTCAACTTGCCACGACTAAAATGACTGGTAACGCAAGTGTTAGCCTGTTTCCTGACTACACCAGTTTCCCAGAGCACTGCGTGGTGTCCTTCCAGTCTGACATGAAGTGCTTGCTTCAGGGGAACAATTCCCTCAAAGCATTCAAGATTTCAATGGTGTTGGTGCTGATTGGAACCAACCCAAACTTATTTTTCTTGAAAGGTCAGGGTCAGTATCTAAGTCAGGATCCGACAAAACCCATCTCTTGCAAGCAGAATCCCATTGACATCCACCCCTACACTTTTGAGTGTACGAAGGAGCCAGGTCTGTTTGCGATGGGCCCACTGGTGGGAGACAACTTTGTTCGCTTTTTGAAGGGTGGTGCTTTAGGCATTGCCTCTTGTCTGCTGAAGAGACTCAAGAAGAAAGGGAAGCTCATCAGCAATGGAGGGAATGACTTTATTTGAAAACATGACAGAGAAGAGGGGTACATGTTGGGCCTAGGGCCAACATTTTTAGTGCTTTTACCAACTGGTGCAAAGAATGAAGGGCCAAACAAGACCTGTAATGTTTTCATTATTAATGCAGTGTTTTCTCATCCAAACAACAATTTTACAACTTTCTAAGACCAAAAAGACAAAGGATATAAACTAATTACTTTCTAAAGAAACAATGGACTGCTTTTAATAGTTAAGTCTGACTTCATAAGAAGTTCCAACAAGTCCAAGCTACTGTGTGCCAATGTTTTCAAGTCAATCTGTAACCTCATAAAACAATGGGACCTTATTTTCATCAGGGTTATTTTTTGTTCACCATGTGTCTTTCAATTCATCTAATAGCAACACTTGATTTGCTGTTGTATTATTTTTAGCAGGGCCCTTTAGCAGAGGGAGTATGAAAATATAGAAATGCTAATAAATATTGTATAGCTATTGTTCTGTAAGTGATGGGCACTCAGAACAATCTGTGCACCAACTAACAGACTCGTGACTAACTATTAGTAGAAACCATAAGTGGATAATGTTTGCAATATGACCTGCAAACAAGATTTATGTCTGAAACTGTGACCTAACAAACTCGTAGCTCAACAGTCCTAATGTTCCTGATTATTCTGAGCCTATCTTCATTTGCTTTTATGGTTAATTTTCTGAGAATTCTTTATTTAGCTGCTATTATTGGTAGTTGGAGCCATACACATAAAAGGTTAGAAAGTCTAAAATCTGACGTCATTGCTTCAATAATTGTGCAACTTGAAAGCCTTCCTATGCAAACATTTACTTTTGCGGATATAAATGTGTTCTATAAAGATGGTTTTAATGTAACCATAAGTTTTCTGGGATTAAAGAATCCACTGGTGTTTTGCATTTTTTTCCACATTACAGTAAATACTTAGAACACTTTATTAAAATTAATTTGTCACAACAACCTTTTTTTTTTTTTTTTTTTTTTTAAATTTATCAACAAATTATACAGAGCAAAAAGGAAACGGCAGGGAGAATGTTTTAAATATCCCTGCAAATTATTTCCATATAATCCAACATATAATAAACAAAAGTCTCGTAATTAAACCCAGCCTTTTAAACAAATTGCTATCATTATTATGTCTAATATACAGTTTTATACAGTTTAATTATTGCCTTCATCATGTATTTCTTTGGATCCCACATTCAGACACTGCAGCTCTGGACACAACACTACAATAACAGATATTGGAAACATTTCTGCTCTTCAATTTTACCATCCAAGTAGTTTTTTTTAATTTTTAAATTTTTTTTATTTTTTTATTAAAATCACGTTTAATCTTTCACATTATCATGTAACTACAGTTTGCCATTCGTTACTTATTGTGGCTATCCCTGTTAAATCTAAACCAACACTAACAAGTAGTCGTATCATGTTTTTTTAATATATATTGTGGAACATAATAACTAATTTCAATTAACACTATAAAGCAATTAACAATCACCAAATAAAATTCCTCCTGGAACATTTATCATCTGGAAAGTAAAACTTCTTATCATTCATACTAGAGTGATTAATGGAAACTAAACAGACATTTACAAATAGAAAATCACCAGACATTGGTCCCAAATGATCTGGTCACTATCAGAAAGGAGGCCTTGAGGACTTATTCCTTTCTTTTTTATTATTATTATTTTTTGTTTTCATAATGGTCAGTTCTTTTGTGGCTCTATTTAAAGTAAACAGTTATACAAACTAAGTGTTGGCTTATAACTGTTCTATTAAGTGCCAAATAACAGTTAAGAGAAGTTGTAAGGCGTAATTCTTGCAGGGAAACTCTACACTGAGTTTTTACCCTTCTACTGTACAATATGGTAGTCAGTAATGGGGGTAATATATTTACTAACACGTTACTGTAGTCACATTAACGTTTGCTTTAACAATGTAGTAAAACACATATGTTTAATTTCAGGTAATCATATAGCAGTTATGTAGTGACTGTGTTACTTGTGTTTAATTAATGAATTTCAACAAAATTAATCCTTGATGCTTTTTCACTGACTTCTGATATATTTGTTAGGAGAAAAAAAACTTAAATATATGCATGTAGGCATGAACTATTGCCTAGCAGCAGCTGCAGTGCACACAAGACAGAAGTACGTAAAGAACACTTAGACAAATGCTTTAAAGGACGGAGCAGGAGACTAGTTGTCTCAGAAGTCAATGCAACGACAAATTGAGCTTAATTCAAGTTATTTTTTAGAGTGCAAATACCTAAAAAAAATTACTTGACGGAGTGATTTCAGAAGCTGAGTTAAGAGAGGACTTGCATGCTTGAAAGCCAGTCTCCTAATTTCTTTTTCCACTGTTGCCCATGAAGGCAACCGACAATTTACTACTGCACAATTCCTGCTGAATGCGGAGCTAACCCTCAGCTTGTACATGTCACTTGTGAATGAGAAGGGACAGGTGGACTTTAACTACCTGCACAGGAAAAGCCTACACTGTTTAGCAAGATGATTGGTTTTTCTGATACTTTTCAGTTTCAGATCAGTAAAAGTGCCTGAAGGGTTAGCTCATCTGAGATCACATAAGAAAACTTGAATCTTTCACTTCTTTCCCAGTCAACAAGTTTCTAGTTCAGCTAAAACCAGGGAACACACTGGTCTTGACTTCAAAACAAAGGAATAGCTGCTTTCAGCATGTTGAGTTTCAATGCTCTCTTGTACAACTAAAGAGTTTTTAATGTTTTGTATGCCATATTTTTTATTATTGACAAATAAAAACTGAAAAAAAAAAAAAAAAATTTGAACATGTTTTATTACATTTTTTTTGCTGTCAGTGACTTCATTTATGTGAACCATGAAGATATTTATAAACAACTGGTGAAACAGCAGCAAAATGAAACATTTTTCAGTCTTTTAGTATAAGGTTATGTTTTGCAATTACAAAAACTATAGCTGAAATACAGATAACAAGAAATTATTTCTAAGGTTCCTCTTGTACAACGTTGACATACTTTATTCCTCTGAAACCAATTTTCTCTGGAGGACCTCAACATGAAGGCATTTCATCTTCTCTTGGCTAGTTTGGTGGGGTTGTACCTAAAGACACACACACACACAAAGATCTCACATATTGGTCCATGTCAGGATGGGCTTTTAACATTCCTCATGGATCATTCCTCAATGTCCTTAGAGGCATTTGGAACAAACAATAAAAATAGCCCAAATTAAGTGCTGTAAAACACAGACAATGTTTGAACAGGTTAAAGCAAACAGGCTTCCTATAAACCACGTCTGGAAACTTCGTTTAGACCTACCAAAAAAATACCGGATTGTTTTCTTAGCGGTAGAGTCTGTTCCCTGGCTACGCATGACTGACTGAGCATGACTCAGTGATCAAACAGCTCAGCCTCGACACACACAAAATCAATCTCAGACTGTCTCTTTTCTGCTTAGTCAAAGAAAACACAGCAGCGGCAGCAACAGCGCAGACTTACATCACTTCTGTTACCCCGGCAACGACTGTGACGAAAGAATTACTAAGTTCTGATTGGTTAAACTAAAGCTACAGTGGCCCCATATCCATAATTCTCACTTTATTATGTAGTCTGCACATGATTAGAATAACTGATGCTGTGCAGAAAGCTTCTTTTTCTAAAGCATTCATGCGTATGAAGTATTTAAGAAGCCGAGGAGCAAAAAAAAGGATTCTATTTTTCTGCTGCTTCTCACCTAAACAGGTCATCTCCTAGGCTCTCGTCCCGTCTGCTCTGACGCTCCTCCTGAAATAAAAACAGGCTCCAATCATGTATGAAATGCTCAGATAGGGACAGACAGACACTGGGACAGACAGTAATACCTCTGCTGCATCTTTAAGCCACTCATCCAGATCAGAGTTCTTGCCTCTGTTGTGAACCAGAAGGTCAGACCCTCCTATGATGTGTGTAGAGCCTTCTGAATCTTGTACATGGACCTGTAAAAAAAAAAAAAAGATTTATGACGCAAAAAAGGTTCTTAGGGTTAATTGTAAGGATTATGAGAACACCTGTAGAAATTCTTTACACCACTTTGTCCACGACTTAATAATACTTTCCAAATCTGTATGTATTATTAGGAGAAAATATATAGTATATCAGGACTCTCCAACATTTTAACTACACACACACACAAGTATGTTCATAGGTGTCAATGCATGTTTTATACTTTAAAATGAAGCTCTGTATTGCATCTATG
>JAPSES010000228.1:7159578-7170399 GCA_029822895.1 Maxillicosta whitleyi
CATAGATGCAATACAGAGCTTCATTTTAAAGTATAAAACATGCATTGACACCTATGAACATACTTGTGTGTGTGTGTGTGTGTGTGTGTGTGTGTGTGTGTGTGTGTCTGGGTGTGTTGTTATTTTACTAAGGTTAATCACATGCTGACTATGTAAAATCTTCATCTGTTTAGTAACTTTAGAATTTAGGTGTCAGATGCACAGATGATATATTTAAACTAAAGTCTCAGTACATTTCTCAAGCCAGTGTGATCTTGATTGAGATAAATAAGTAAACAGTGATAGCAAATTAATTTACAACCAAAGAATATAAGAAACTCCAGAAAGGTACATTTTTAAATACAGATTTTAATTGAATGGCTGTTTAAAGCAAAACCAGACTTCAACAACAATGACAACAAAAGTTTAATGGTTTTACACTTAAAATGATAAATAATAATAACAGGTACTGATATGTAGTTACTGGCATTTGGTTACAAAATTATACACGTGTAGTCTGTCTTTGTTATAATAAAATGAAATCCTTGACCTTAATTTAGTGAATTCAAAATAAACGCCATATTTTCTTTGTTACTTTTCATGGCAGGATTTGCTGAAATCAAAATAACGGATCATTTTCAGGCTTCCAGGGCTGGCCTGCAGCTGTCCTGAGATGGCCTCGTCCCCAGAGGCAGGGTAGCTTGTGATTGGCTCTCATCACAGCAACACTAGTACAAGAGTCTGGTTTGCGGATGATCTCACACCAGTCAGGATAGTCCACAGGCTTTGATCCACTGTGAGGGGGGAAGAATAGAGGTAGAATGCATGTCAAAATGTATTATTTCTTGGTATGACATTGTGTTAAAGGCAGAACAAACTCACTGGTCACAGCATCCCACTCCAAAAGGCTCCATGCAGACACACTGGTAACAGTCACTGGTTATCCAGCCCTCTCCGATCCCATACTCTTGTCCCATGTATTCACAACTCCCTAAAAATGAAATCTATTGCTTACTGATAATAACAAATAGAATTAGAAACACTGCCATAAAATCCATTCAGTTATCAGAATTTAAAAAACGCATTCTGGCGACTAATTTAACTGGAAGTGCATCTATTAGTGAGATGATCAATACATTACCTGTTCAATTAAGCATCAATTACTCTGAGTAAAATTTTCTTTTTTTATATAGAAAAAAAAGTCCAAATGGTTTGATTTCAGCTTCTAAAATATAAATATTTTCAGGTTTACTATTCCATGACCATAAACAGGATCCATTTGGCCTCTTGGAAACTCTGATCAACATTTTATCAATAATACAATTTAATCGAGAAAATAATCATTAATCAAAAGTGGAAAATAATTATTATTTGTTTAAATGTAATCGAAAAAATACATTTTATTAAGTATAAAGTAAAATAAGGTATTTATTTATTCAGAACTGCTACTTTTGTACATTTAGTTCATTTTACAGTATCAGAAATGTACTGTGTGACAGTATATACTGATTTAACTTTTCCTTTTAAACTATTTTAAATGTTTACTGGGCAGTACAAGTATGAAACACAAAATTAAATGTAACTACATTTATAAAATAAACGACAAGTGTCACTAGTTGTAAAAAGTAACAACAACAAAAAACCCAACAACATTGCATTGTGTATCAAGCTGCACAAAAACTATCCAAAGCACACGTCCAAACTCTACCTGAGTACATGTATAGTATATCTTTACTGTCATTGACACTGTACCTTTGGTGTTAAAGAAGCATTCTCCACTGTTATACACAGCAATGCATGGCACACTGACCCCCAGGATAAAGAGTAATGCTGCAAGTAATCCTGCTGTGTTTGCCATTTCTGGAAAAAAAAAAAAAGTGAGTAGGTAAAAACAACTCCTACAAAATATACTCTTAAAAGATGGCAGCCATTTCAGAGGAATTCTAGCCTGCTAATCTTACCTAGTTTAGATGATTCAGTCCTCTGCTGCTGTGTTGTCTTCCAGATCTCCTCTTTCTGTTCCTCTTGCTTTCATTCGCCCTTTGTAGTTTTTACTGTTCGGTGCCACCTCTGAACTGCTGCTCTCTCTCTCTGCAGTCTCAGATATTTATACTGCACCAGCATGTCTTTATCTCTACGCTAATTTCTGCTTTCTTCCAATCTATTTGACCACTTCCCCCCTTCATTAATTCCCATTTTGTGTCTGCACACACAGGCATAATTACTCCAATGTTCGTCATTGGCTCTTGTGCTGCTTCACAAAACCTGCCCTAGAGTATACAGTGTGCAGTCTTTCAGATAACATTTGTCTCAGAAGGTGCCATCTGACCCTATCAGTAGATAAGACTGGTGACACCATGCATAAGACAAGTGGCCTGAGGCCTTTTGTTCACAGAAGCTGCATGTGAGTGCAAGTAGAAATATTAACCTTTGACCCCTACTCAGCACCCATTTACATTTATGTTTAAGTGTGACATTTAGGAATCTTCTGTTTCTGTAAGGTCTAACTCTAAAACAGAGCCTTAGACTACTTCTGATAAACGATTTTCCCTTTGTTTTTAATGACAGAATTACATGTGATCACTGATGCACATCATTCGATTAATTCAATTTCCTACAATATTGCTGATGAATCGTCAAGTAAATCACAGGATTCTGAGTGCACTATTTAAAAATTCAGTGAACTTTTAAATTGTTCTATTTAAAGCCTTGATGACATGTTCCTTGCGTCACTGTTCTTCCTTTTTCAGGAGCAGGGAGGGGGCATGTCTGTAGAAAGCCCCCTGGTTATGTTTGCCTTTTTGTGTTGGAGGATGTGGTTCAGGCTTTTCTCTCTTTGGGCTTAAAGCAGTTGGAGTAAACGTCCTTGAGCAGTCTGATAACATGCACTGATTTACACAGACTTTTGTGCTGCCTTCTGATCAACTTCGTTTACTTATGTTCATCGCCCCAAGGCTTGGTCTAACCTCAATTCCTGAATATACATTTTCATTCAGGTGATGATAAACATACAGTGTCTACAGTGGAAGAAAACTCAGGATATGTCTGCATCTGGGCCGTGCTTCAAGATCAGCAAAATTAAAGCTCACTTTGGCAGATTAGCTACACAAAACACACACAAGGTCATAGGCTTAATATAGGCGAACCCTTTTGTAATGTTTTAGTTTACTTTATGACTGGATCATAAAATGTGACCTGATGTGCATGTATGGCACAAGTACACACAAACACCAAACAATTATAACATTTCTTGTCTTTACTGAGCACAGCTATCAAACATTCATTACACTGGTGGGGAAAAATATGTGAACCCAATAATTTTATCACTGATTGAACCTCTTCTGGCTGCAATTACATCAACTAAAAGTTCCCAGCAGTTGCTGATCAGATCCACATAACTTTCACCAAGAATTTTGGAATTTTGGACTGTTCTTCACAGAACGGCCTCTGCTGGACTACAGGCATGCAGTGATGTTATTTTCTGGGAGTGGCTGGATAATGGTTTCATCTGTGGTGTCTTACCTATGATGCCATGCCTCAACAGAGATGTTCACCTTATAATGAGTCTCTCTAGCCTTTAGCTGTAACTCTAGAGTTATGTTTTGTTTTTTTTTTGTTTGCTTGTTTTTGTTTTTTTTTTACTTCAGTGAGGGTTCTCCAATGTACTTTATAGAACAGCCACAATATCAAATCATCTCCATTTCAGGGGGATTTGGTTAAATGCAGATACATACATACAGTCTTATGAAAATGAACAATCCTTGACTGAAGGTCTACTAAAACCATTTCAAGAATTCATGGTTCATATCAGCAGATGCTTCTTGTGAATTCTTGTGTTTTGTATAAGTCAGAATAGCTCCATGCTCGGCTCAAATCTCCTTTCAATGGTTGGACTTCAGATTTGCTAACCCCTGACTCCAGGTAGCTCTTAGTCTTAGTTATTAGTCTAAGGTTTCACTTCCTTTTTTTCCCCAGCAGAGTTGGGAGTGTTTAATAGCTGTGTTCATTAAAGACATTAAATATTCTAATTATTTGTGTGGTATTTGATCAATAACATTGTGTTTGTCTGGAATTGAGATGTAAATACAGAACAGGTCACATTTCATGACCAATTCATACAGAAAACTAGAAAATATAAGGGTTTAATTTACATTTTCTTGTCAGTGTATGTCTTTAAGTTCAGGTGGTCAAACAGGTTACATCTTCTTTGTGTAACACAACCTGCCCTTTTCTATTCTGTTTTCATTAGAAACATCCCTTCAGTTGTCAGGTAAAATGCAAACCTGACAGGAGGCCTAGGTTTTGGCTTTATTTTATCTCATTTGAAAGCATATTAATTTAATGCAGATGTGATTTTCCAGTCATTGCTCTCACATGCTCTCTCATAAGCACATTAAGACATAACAAGTCACGCGTCCTCGGAGAACAGACCATTACATAATAAAATGCCCTTTGAAGAATTTATTGACTGGCAGGAAGGAAGTTTCATTACCCCAAAGCCCAAAAGCACGTTCCTTCAATGTAAAATCAGTTAATTAATGTAAAAATTTGTATTTGAAGCGTGTAACTCTTCATGTCTGAAGCAATATAACGTAAATAATAGATGTAGAGATAGTAGTGAATCACTGCAGATGACATTAATGTGCTATCAGGGTTTATTCATGTCCAAATGACAGATGATTAAAAGCCCTCATTTGTATATACAATATATGCACTAAAAAAAAAAAAAGACAATGTAGGAGCTGCTCAGCAATAAAAATCTTAGAAATCCGATCTCCAAAAGACTTTAGAACATAGAAAGCATAAAATGAAAATGATGTGATCTGATTAGACAAAGTCCGCTCAAGTTTAGTTGACTTCTTGTAACAAACCTGTATTTTGTAGCAGTAACCATGCAAAACACGGATGCGTTTATAAAAGGATTAGATGATACAAGTCTTAGCTTTGTGTCTGAGTAAAAGACACAAGAAAAAAAGAAGTGAGTAAACAGTGAATTTTGATGGACATATCATTTTATTGAATGTTTTCCTTCTATTTATCATTACAAATGTTTTACACTTTTAATGAAATATAACTCTAGTGATATATGTTTATTCAGTTTCATATTTTACTATGTACAGTAGTAAATATTGGTTTAAATTTACTGTCAAAAGTGTGAGGAGCTCATCACAGATCAGATGTCAGTGCCAGACTCTGTAGGAATATGTCTGATATTTAGTTGACAGGATTAAAAACAAGAACAACCGAATATCAAACATATCACACAGCATCCAGCCAGTCAGGGCCTCAGTGGAATGGAACAACCTGTGGCACATAAAACAGACAATGCAGTGAGAATAAGTAAGGGACAGAGGGAAACAGGACTTTGTCATCTTATTTCAGCCTGACCGTTGACTCTGGATGATACAACACAATACATTTCAAGAAAGGCATGCACAACCTGTTTAACACACAAGAACAAAACAAAAGAATCTCCTGGAGGGTGGGGTGTCACGTACAGGGTTAGTCATAATCACAGCTCTGCATTTCAGATCATTTTTCACAGGTTATACTTGCCTGAAGAACAAAACACTGTGCATTATCTGTAAAATGGCATCATGCAGTCACTGTTCAAAGGATACTTACCCACCTCTGTTGTCTGTGCACAGCATTCTGCCTTTGGTGGTCCTGGTAAAAACAAATAAAACACCTGGAGCTGTGCTGTGTGATTTGGATGCGATGTGTTGGATAGTAGAGAAGGTGGAAGATGATCTGAATCATGAGTGTCTGGTAAAAGTATGTGAGCTGTGATCTGTTAAAATAAGTGAGCAACTCCTGTATGGGACAGCATTTATATATACAAGCCTGAGTTTGGGGGGACCTCCTACACTCACCCTCTCAATCACACACACATTCAACACCACATGTAATTAGTGGTATATTGATTAGCTGTTGTGGCCTGCAGCCTTTCCTCCCCACATTAGTCTGATCAATACATGTGATGTTCATCCTACTGTGAGCCCCCGAACACTCACACACGTATGAGCGCGAATACGCAGTCAAATAACTTTCAGTTATTGCCTGTAGCGAGGACAAACATGAATATATGACGGTCACTTCACTGAAGCACAATTTGTATTCTGGTTTGAATACAGTTCTCAAATACAGTTTGTATTAACAATAATATTTACATTCTTGATGGCAGAGCAGAGCACATGAGTGACTTTTTGATTATTATTATTATTATTGTGTTTATTTGATAGTGACAGATATTGTATGTAGTTAAATAAGTGTTTGTCATAGGTGCTAATTTGCAACACAAAAAGAGTTTTAATAACTGAACTGAGGAAAGAAGCATACCTTGGATCTTGCTAAATGTATATGAGGAGGATACAAGAAGATTCACATTAAATATGCAGTTTGTATCATTCTTAAATACACATTTTTCCACTATAAGCTGCTATTGCGTGTCGGCCGCACTCCCCACATTTAAATATTTCATACAATATACTTAGCTGTTACCATTTAATACTATTATTATATTTGGGATTTCTAAATATATTTATCATTGGTGCCATTTATAGACATATAAAACATATACAGATTAACACTTGGTTTGTTTTGCTTTTACTCTATAGGCATGAACAGGATCCTCCTCTGAGACATAAGCATATAACATATTATGGAAGGGTAACCTTTGACATTTGATGGTACATATACATTTATCTGAATCATATGTGTGTGCATGGATCAGGACTGTCTATCTGACTTGTATTAGATCATGTAATGTCTCAGGCGTTAAAGTCAAGGTGACCTCTGGCCGTCAGGATGACCTGTGGTAGGGAAGTGTTAATCATATGACTGCTCCATCTGTCAGGGTTAATGTGGGACCCAAACATGTGTCAACTTCATCTGTAAAACAATAAATGAGCCTTGTACCACTCTCACCTGTGGAAGAGACAAGATTTCAGTGCAATATTTATGACATCAACAGAATGAAGATTTATTATACAGTATATTAAACCATTTTAGGCTGGATTGTTCCAGAATATTATGTAAATATGTTACATTTATAAACATAAATTGTGATCACTGACAGATGATGAATGTATTGTTTTAAATATCTCTTTAGATTTCATGGATAACAGGCCTCATCTATGACATCAGTCATTGTGACTGTCCTCCTGCCGTCGTTGCATCCTCTCCCTGGATGAAGCTGACCTTGTGAGCCTATTGGAGCGGAATGATAGGCCTCTGATTGCCTAATTGTGAGCCTGAGGGAGTATTTTAATCCGGACAGTCCAACAGATGGAGGGCAGTGTGAGGAAATGACAGCATGAGGCATTATAATATATTCTTTTAGCAAAAGCCTTTTTATAGTCCTAGTTAAGATTTCTCATGTTTTCCTTCTATTCTTAACTGTTTGGTGAGCCTAATATATGGAAAAAGTGGCATTAAAGACATCAGAATAAAAATCATGTCACAGTGAAGTTGTTCACTTTCAAACGAGGGGATCCAAGAAAAAGGGTATTATTGAAGATAACACTTGATTTATGATATAGTTATAGTTATTATTACTTTTATTAGTACACATGTATCACCATAATGAAAATGATTTCAATGGTTACTATTAACCCAACATACTGTGTATTGTAATGTCTGTGGAAAATGTTTCCAGATTATATAAACAGTCTAGATTCTAGACTCTAGAACATATATTAATACAACAAATACTTAATAAAGCCCCTGAAGGATCCAGATTCAGATGAATTTAATTCATCCACAGGGGAAACTCGCATGCTCTTTAACTCAAGAAAAGAAACAAAAACTTGGAAATAAAATATAATTAATGTACATGAGTGGATTTCAAGGTCACAAGTATATCAAGCATGTTATTAAAGTCAATCTAACAGAAATGGTGATGCCTCAGGTTTGGTGGAATCAGAGCTTCACAAGGACAACAGAGGGAAGATTATAGGAAATGACAGACAAAAGGTTGTAGGTCGTCTGTTCTCTCTCTCTCTCTCTCTTTCTCTCTCTCTCTCTCGCACGCTTTTACTTGCATGTGCTTTCACTTGCGCATGCACGCAGGCACGCACCCATGTGTATACACACACACTCACGCACACACCCTAAGGCAGGGTCACTAAGAAAGGGAGGCAGACAAGGTTAACAATTAACAAAAAACTATTGGGTTTTCAGTGTTTGAAGTAAAGGAGTTTCCTAATGAGGATAAAAGGGTCGATGAAAACATGTTAGCAGTGAGTTAAACCTTTAGTCTTTTCCATCTCTTCCTGGTCAGAGTCATTTGTACATACTGTAACTCTCCCTTATTTACATGCAGTCAAATCAATGACAACATGTAATAAAACAGGTCAAAAACAGGTGCACACCCTGGTTCACTGTTTAAATAAAACTACACATGTTCTACTTTTCTGTTAGCGTCAGTCAAACACAGTTCATAGAAATCAGTTATTACCTGCATAACCAGGATGCACATTTCACAACCATGCACTTGTTAAACTCCACACCCTGGCTGTGTGTACAGTGCCCTGCACAAGAAATTCTGTCACTTTATTTGACTGATGGGAGGAACAATAAGCAGACACCAAAGGACACCAAAATTGTCAAATTCAGGGGAAATAGAGGAGACCCTTGGGACTACTATAAGTTTACAGGATGACTGAAAAGCTAATAATTTGAGGTTATACCAGTATTTGCAAATGTTTCAGATGATTACACCAACAATAATGACCAAACTTATTCTTTATTTCTTCATTAGTGTGTTTGTACATGTAATAATAATGATAATAATAATAATAATACAATCATCATTGTCGTCATCATAACTACTATCACATGCATCGCCTTTATTTATACAAGACCTTCAATAAAAAGTTATGTTTACAAAGATGATTGAGAGTTTAAACGGCAAACAAAGATGGTGCTGTAACAGGAAGCACAAAGCAACATGATCAAACAAATGATAGACAGATAAAAAGATATAAACTGCATAAGTTGACGTGAGAAAGTGAAAATGTAAATAAAAAACTAAAACAGAATAGGAAGGCATTAAAACATCATAAAATAAAACAAAATGTAGGTTTATTCAGAACTATAGAATAAAAAGGATTAAAAGTATATGACTATATGTGATCTTATCTAACAGATGGCTCATTAAGCTGGTTGTAGGACAAATTCTAATTCTGTTTTTCCACTACTTTTCTTCTAGTTATGGACTGCTGTGCTGTAAAATATAAGGCAACTCACAGAGGTATTATCACTACTGTTTGACTGTTAATGTGTTAAACATAATCCAAAAAAAAAGAAGAAAAAAAAAAGCCTGGTTTGATTTAATTATTATTTTTAAAGAATCAAGTCTTCATTCATTTCAAAACTACACACAAATTAATGGCAGATATGTTTCAAGTAGTAGGAAAAACCCAGTAAATATTAGAGAAATATTTATTTTTTTTTATCTACAAAGAATAAAGAATATACATCAGACATATACATAAATCAGATATTTGTAACAGTACTACTTAAACATTGCTAAGTTATTTCCAAACTCACAGAAGGGGGGGGGGGGGCACAGATGCACTGCACCCTCAAATGTCCTGACTTACACTGGTAATGACTTTAAATGATCATTTTCCACAATACCTTTTTTACCTTTTAGTTTTTAATACAAACCATTTTACAACAACACTTATAATTTACATTTGCTTAGAAGAAAAATGATTGTCACTGTTAATATGTGATCCTTGGAAGTTAGTATTGTCTCTTTAAGGCCCTGCACTGGATTCTGGGTGGAAAGTATCAAACTATGTTCTGAAACAGTCAGCCGGTCATGGACTGGAAAATATGTGTTGGTACGTGTTGTAAAACCTATCTCTTCTTAGGGGCCTCTGCTTTTGCTTCCTCTGCTTTTGGGGCCTCTGCTTTCACCTCCTCTTGTTTCGGGGCCTCTGCTTTTGGGGCCTCTGCTTTTGCTTCTTCTGCTTTTGGGGCCTCTGCTTTTGCTTCTTCTGCTTTTGGGGCCTCTGCTTTCACCTCCTCTTGTTTCGGGGCCTCTGCTTTTGCTTCTTCTGCTTTTGCTTCTTCTGCTTTTGCTTCTTCTGCTTTCGCCTCCTCTGCTTTCGCCTCCTCTGCTTTCACCTCCTCTGCTTTCACCTCCTCTGCTTTCGGGGCCTCTGCTTTCGGGGCCTCTGCTTTTGGGGCCTCTGCTTTTGCTTCTTCTACTTTAGGGACATTTTTGCACTGCGTTCTTAAAGACAACATGAAAGGGAAATGTATGAAAAGACAACAAAAATTATATCAATAATCATGAGAGAGAATTTAAGTAATTAAAGTATTAAGTAAACATACTTATCTACTTTTGATCCTGGTTTTACGAATTGGCACACTGGACTTTCTTCCTCTAATGTATGTTTTAGAGATTTCTCTTCTGCCTCCCAGCCACGTTTGTCCTTTTCAGCCTCAGCTGGAAAAAAAAAAAAAAAAGGACCATGGTTGGAAATATCACTTCAACTGCAAAATTCTTAAATGAATCAAACATATGTCTGAAATGGTAGGAGCTCCTTCTAAGAGTATAGTTACTCTCCTTTCATCTACTCACCTTTGACCTTACTGAATTCACTCTGTGCTGCTGCCAGTTCATCTCCTAAAGTTTTCTGCACACAAAAAAGATCATTTCAGCAAAACAAACCTGTATTTTAACACAGCGACTTCAGTTTGTCTAAACTGTATAAATGACATTTTTATTTTTGGCAGCAAATAAAACTCAAATAAACAGGTTTACATTTCTGCACATCTGGTTAGTGTATGTTAGTTATGAACCTGCCACACAGACACTTCCTGAGC
>JAPSES010000228.1:7186914-7202330 GCA_029822895.1 Maxillicosta whitleyi
CTATATATCTACTGTATCTGTCGATCAGTGTGTGTGTGTGTGTGTGTGTGTGTGTGTGTGTGTGTGTGTGTGTGTGTGTGTGATAGGAGTGTGTGAGTGCGTAGGGCCACAGGAGTTATGGAATATGAAGAGCCCGACGCGACCCCCGGTGACACCCCCATCAAAAGAGGTAAGAGTAGCAACCACTCCAAGTCTGATCTGCACATTACATTTTACTGCAGGGGCATAATGTGGCCTGGTCGATTTTAAATGACTGTGCAGGCATCCAACTTGTTGAATACTTTCATGTGTGTCTGTTATTTCACTGTCTTTCCCACTTTAACCTCACTCTTATCTCCCAGCATGTCATTCCCTGCCCACTCTCACCCACATCACATCATATCACTGCAGCTTTCCTCACATTATGTGTGTGTTCTCCGCCACAGTCTTCAGTATTATCTTCTTCCCCTTCACTCTTATCCATCTTTACCCCCATAACCCTCCTCATCCCTGTCATTGGGCTGTGGTTAAGGTGCTGTGAGATGGTTAAGAATGGCAGTAAGCCGGAGTAATCCTGGGGATTAGCTCTCATTTTGCTTCTGTTTTTGGTCAATGCTTTTCTATTCAGAGCCTCTGCCCAGCTAAAATAAAACCATTGACAATCACTTGAGATAAGACATAGTGTGTTTTTGAGACAGAAACCCACTGCACACATTTCCTACTGCTCTCATAGCATAGAGACACAGTTGCCTTGAATTTTCTACACTGTGGCATCAATTGTTATTCAACCGCCAATGTAGAGTGCTGCAGTGCAACAAGTATTTATGTTTTTTACTTTGGTAAATATAGCAAGGTTATAGTTAGGCAATACTCCAGTACTATTGATTTTTATTTTGGCCCAAGTACAAATTTCTGTTCTTGCGTCATCTAATAAATGGTTTATGCCCTGTACATGGAAATGTGAAGGCTAGTATAGTTTATTTTAGCCAAAATATTAGTTCATGAAGTAAGAACTGTAATCATTATGTTGTATGAACAATGTGTCTAAATAAGATAAGGCATTTGACACTAATAATCAACACTATTAAAGACATACCCTTATATGCTTGCTACTATATTATAGAGTAATGTGAACTGTGCTTCTGATGTAAATATGTAACTGGTAGAAGAAGAAGAAGAGTGGCGTAACATTTTCTGCATACGTCAACTCATTGATAATGTATAACTTGTAGCAAATTATATTTTAATTCCTTTTTGAAGTAAAAAAAAACATCCCATTATAAGTCAACTATGAAGACCACTGAAACCACGACAATAAAAAAACGAACAAACCAAGAGTCTGTGAACTTAAGTGTACCATTTAATTTATAAAAACTGTTTCAGACTACTTATCACATGCAACACTCAGGAAAAAATGGTGTTATTAACATTATTTCCACTTCTTATTGATGTAAGCCATAAATGTCCTCCTATCTGCACCTCTACCCAAATTAAAAACCAGTCAATTCTTTAAAAAAGATGTTGATTCTACTTATTTTCTGACTAATACACTAATTGATTATTCAAGTGGGTCCCTAGTAATGTGGACTGTAATCAGTAAAATATGGAGTGAACAAAATGCTTTCCTATTAGAAACATGTGACTTCTAATGTTCATAGCCACAGATTCCTGCTTTATATCTTTATTATTATTATTATTATTATTATGTTGTATTCTGGGTTTTTAAGAAGCTTTTATTGCAAATGGACAGTATTCTAACGTAGAATAATTTTTATGTCATTATTTTTGAGGGTTTTTCATAAAAATGCATCTTCAGCTAACTAAGTAGGTTTGAGATGTGCTGTTTTAATCTGGTTACAGTGGAGTTTCAGTGTGGTTGTCGAGTTTTTCATACTGCTGAGATGGCGCTTTTTAAGGCAATGACGGTCTTGGTTTTAGTGGCTGTTGTGGGTGTCTACTTATTTTTCTCGAGTACTGGGTTTTCATCGCTGGTACTGCTCCACATTGCTTTCCCTCTTACCTCTGGAGAGTAAATCTTTGTTCATGACAAATTATCATGGTGTCCCTCAGGGATATATCACAGGTCCAATACTCTTCTCTCCACATAAGATTAAACTATTTGATTAAAAGTAAAAAGGTGACACTTTTTTTTTAGTTTGTGAAGTTGTTATCCAATATTAGTAGATTAACTGTACAGTTATTTCGCAGTTTTTATTTATTTATTTATTTTGGGGGGGCATTAAAGATTTAATGATTGATTACCCTAACTCTGACTAACATGTTTTAAAACTTACATTTTGAAATGTAGAGAAATGTTTGACTAAGGTTGGGTATAGTTGAAAGACATTCAACACCCATATAAATACTCATACCACACTTTCTAACAATTACTTTTTTCCATTTTTCCAGTTCATCAGTTACAGTAATAATAATAATAAATTGGTTTTATATAGCGCTTTTCAGTTGTTCATATACTCAAACCAGTATCATAACACAACAACCAACCTATTTACATGGATGCTGTTGAACCTTTTGTTTTGGTTTCAACTTTGTCGTTTTATTTTTCAGCACCCTGGCATCTTTCCCACTCAAAGCAGTTTTCCAACATAAAAATAATCATATTTACCACAACTTGATTTTGTCTTTTAATTATCATATAATAAGCAGAATCTAAACTAAGTCATGTGTATCTGCTGTGTGTGCTGATGAAATCCTTTTTAGGCACTGAAACTGATCCAACAATAAGATGTTGATAGTGTAAGTACTTGATAGTGACTCGATACTGAACCCCATACTTTGACTCATTTAACGTTTATTTTTTGTTTTTAAAGTAAAAGTAAATTTTATATACTTTCAGTTTTTTGTTAATTCCTTTTTTTTTTTTTTTTTTTTTTTTTTACACCTATTGATTCTTACTTAGATAAGCCATTCCAGTTAATGCAGTTTTCAGAATTGTACTTTATTATGATGTGTATGAAAGGAAACAAAGTATTGTAATGATATATATTTATATTTGGTGTCTAGTCTGTACTTAGTGTTTCACTTTTTATGTTCAGGCGAAGTTGCCGGCCTACTCTTTGACTCTTTGACTGTGTTCACTGATCTTCGTTACTGTTATGTAACGCAACAACTGTCACTTCAGCAGTTGGCTTAGATGTCAGACTGTAGTGATGTTGGTGATACTTTGATGAGCGCAGGGTTGGTATTTGCTTTTTCGTAAGAACCAGTCACCTATGGTTATGTACAGTATGGGTTTGTGTTGACAAGGTGGGTTTGTGACCTAGTTAATATTGGGGTTTTACTAAATCTGTACAGTAACACATTGGCCAGATGTTGGTGATTGCATGAGAAATTTCCTCCACCATTAGCTGCAAACCCCACATTTATTTTTGCCAAATATTTATTCCATTATGTGTGAAGAGGAATTTCAGTCACTTAAAAACCTTTCGTTATTTTTAATAAATGAAGCTCTTTTTAATGAGAAAATTGTATAACCTATCTTTGAACCAAAACAGGAATTTAACAACTCACAAATCCTAATGTCACACTAAAACAAGAGCTTTTTTGTTTCTGCTGCAGGGGAAGTAACACAGTTTTCTTCAATAAATAAAACCAAGCAAATAATCTACAGTGTTTTAGGAAAAGGTTCAGGCAATTTTATCAGCTCATACTGATGTCTAAAACTATATTAAGTCATTGCTTATATTATTAACTATGCTCCATATCCCTCTATTAAAAACAACATTCTCCATTTATTAAGTCATATTATGCCGATGAGTTTAGTTTTAAATGTGACGGTGTTTCCATCAGTGACAATTAAGTTGTATTTATTTAGCAATCGCCACAAACCTTTGTTCAGACAGTGTTGAAATTTCTTTACATTTTCCGTCTGTGCGTGCACTGCTCTTTTTTCATTCAGTGTTTTCTGCTTATGAAGCAAAACAGATTTGATGAGGGGAGGAAAACAGTGGAAACCACAAGGGCCTGATCTGGCGCCAGACAAAGACCGGCTAGCTCTAAGTCTTCCATTGATACTTATCTCTCTTGCGTTTAAACCTCTCCGTCTCACAAACACACACAGCTCCATAAATAAACTCACCGGCCTTCCTTGTATTTACTCACACTCACTGCAATTTAGACTTTCTCACAATTGCGGTCAAACAGTCAGACAAAAAAAAGGGGGGGGGGCCGATTGCTTCAGAGACACCCACCTTCCTCTGCCTTGAGTTTTTCCACGCTAGTATGTTTTAGACAGGTTTAGCTTAGTTCAGTCTGTTATAGTTTATTCAGCATTAATTTTATTCATCCTGTTACATGTAAAATATCAAGTGTAGTCCTTTCAAAATCACTTTGGTGGCAACATACTCATGTTGCATGTAAATCACAATTATTTACCCATTTCTAATGTTGTACAAAAGCGTGACAAATATTTAACTTGATTATCATATAATAAACTGACTTCACTTCATGGTTCTGCTTTAAGATGTTTAAAACCACAAAAAAAAAGTTGAATGGTTTTGATCAACTAATCATATTTTTTCTGCCTCAGGAGGACTTTTATCCAAGAAGACCCATTTGAGTAAGTTCTCTGACACATTCTAGCTCATTCTATGTGTATGTGTGTGTGTTATGTGGTAATGGCTTTGCTTGTGTTTGTGCTAGATATTTGTGCATGCATCGTGGTTAAATTCACTCTTACTGAACATACAACATTGCACCTGTACAGCAACACATGCACTGTGGTGTCGCTGGAGTTAGGCCATTAGTAGCAGAGTGTGTGTTCTGGCTGTTGCACCTGTGTTGCCCCCCTCACAAACACACATATGTACACACACCACATTGTGATGAAAATACCAACTACTATGGCTTTGGCACTTTGGTATCTGAATGCAGATGACAGTGATAACATCTCTTCTTTTTTTAACTACTTGGTTTAACACTTTCTGCCGCAACTTGAGCACACCTGGGTGTGTTATCATGGGTGGAGACCCTGGGTGTAACATTTTTCTGGCTGCCGCTTAAGTGATGAGATGATAAACATATTGATAATTATATTGGTGTCTATATTTGAAATTGGATATACAATCTGTGTATCTGCAGAGAGGAAGAATCATAGGACAGAAAAGAAAATGGTGAGGAAACAATGAAGCTGCGCAACCTGAAATGTGACTCATTGAGGACATAAAGACATTTTTTAAATACGCTGTTACCCATAAAGTTGGAATAATGTTGATTTCAGGCACATTCTTCTTTTTATTCCTGTTTAAATACATCATTAATCACCTTTGACCAGGTGCAATGACACTGAGTCCCAGTTAGACTTTATTCATCAAGAATACATTACATTGTCACAATCATTTCATAAGAAGAAGTAAAAAATATTTTATTCCAACTTTATGGGCGATTGTATATATAATTATACAATGTAAATGCTAGAACAGAAATAAGCAAACCAGAAGCCTCAGGTGAGGTTGGGAATAGAAATGTAGTCTTACTATAATAAAAAGTTTCTCTTACTTACATGTTTTTTCTGCTCCCTCTAGTTATTCCTGTTAATAGTGGTTTGATTTTAATTCTCTCACACCAGTGTCTGAAAAGCTCTTTTTTTTTTACATGTGGTAATAAGTGAGGGGGAAAAAGATAACAACAAAGATAAAGGGAAAAAGTACCTTGACAAAAAAGACAGATCAGGGGACAGTCCCCCCCCTTCTTCGATTGTGTCGCTCACTCCCTCTCTCACACACAAACTGACAAGGAAGGTGAGGCGGTGACTGACACTCAAAAGTCTGAATATGTGCGCTGAAGCTGCAGTGAGCACACAACTCTTCTTGCTATAGGACGAACAGAAAAAGAAAGAATAGCTTTGTTAAAAAAAAAAAAAAGTGTGTGAAGAAAGACTTGTTAGACCAAGTGAAATTAAAAGTGAGTTTGTGAAAGTGGGACAAGCGTCTGAATCAAGTGGAGGAGTGAGGATGATGCGAGGTAGGGATAAAGTTCTTGGGTAGTTTGTGTTTGTTTGTGTGTGTGTGTGTGTGTGTGTGTGTGTGTGTGTGTGTGTGTGTGTGTGTGTGTGTGTGTGTGGGCAGCACAATCAAAAGTTTTTTATCAAATTGATCAATTACACATTTTGACAGAGTTTCTTCTAACACAGGCTGATGCAGTATCACTTCCATAGATGACACTGTAACCTGTGAATAAACTCGATTATGTTCTTATCAGGTTATCTGATGCTGCTTTATGGTTTTAAAGAGTGTCGCCTTTTAGCTGCTTTTATCACATTCTTCACATCTTGGTATTTAAACACTCGTGCAATCGACATAATCAGCGCAGTTGAAGTTCACCAGGGTGCAACAATGTGCTTCTTGCTCACCTTTAGTGTTTGATATTATGCTTTTTTCAACACTGTATTACAAGTTTAGACAATTTATTGTGTGCAGATATCAAGATTCAGCACTTTTGTTAAGATTAGTCGACAATTTAAATGTCTAAAATATTGTGTAACTAGCCATACACAAATGTATTCATACATACAGAGTATAAAGGGTGATGGTGTTATTTGTTTGGAAACTTAATATCTGAAAGTACCTGTTTTGTTGACTGGTACATTTACATCAACGTCTGTGTTTTCTTTTAATGGTTTTGGAATATGACTCAATTTTGAGGTCCTTTGAAGAATTGAAGATTTGAATCATGCCGCAGATATTTCTCATTTCTCACTCCCACATGTGTAGAGCATGTAAGGTAAGTAGTTCAAATACCTCTACATGAGAATGAGATTTGAACGGCAAAATTAGCTATTTCTCAGTTTTGTTTTGTTTTTTGTCAATTTATCTCTCATTAAAAGTCATGATGTTCCTGTAATAAAAAAAAAATAATTAAACAATCTTAAATCAAAACCAGCTGTGGGAAATCTAAAAGCATTATCCTTCACAAGACACACAGGTTGTGGGGCTGGTGCCAGAGTTCGTAGAGGATGAGAGTAAATAACTTCCCTGAATGTGATCCTAGTCGGTTCTCAGCTGAAGGATGATAATGTTGACTGGAACAAGTTTGATAAAAAACTGCACTCAACAACATAACATAGCAATTAGCCATTCATAGGAGAAAACAGAATACGCAAAAATTGTTAAGAGACAGGAAAAACAGCATGTTTTAAAACCACATCATTTTGGATAGACTGATAAACACACACACACACACACACATATTCAATATTTTTGACTTGTAGATAAAATGCTGATGATGTTCTCTAAATATGAAAATGAAAAAAAAAGTGTAAATCAAGTATAATTAATATCTTCCACAAAACCAAAATGTGGGATAAAGATCCAAAAAGAAATACCGGCATTTCCAATAATAGTTGAGGTTTAACTTACACTTGTCTGCAACATGCAAACACATGCACAGATGTAAAGATGCACTTGCACAGACACAGCTGTTTTTTAGATGGCGCATAGATGTAGCATATTTGTGCGCTGCAGCTGTGTGTGGATACTGTGTGAAAGCGGGAAAAAGAATAGGCTCCCACTGCTGAAAAGGAAAGGCTTTACATTCTATGTGTTCATTATTATTTACTATTAACTATTAACTGTCTGTTGAATCATCTGTTTCGACCTTCTGTCAGTGGGCTTCACACAGTCAGACTTTGCACGCAAACACATTACTTATGGCTTTGTTGTTATGTTCGGGGGATTCCTGTGTAGATTCTTATATAGTTTCTTTATCAGAAAGGATTTCCTTGTTCCTCTGGGTGCAAAACGCTGCACAGCACTTCCAAAGCAGCAAAGCAGTTGGCGTTACATCAAAGAATATATCAAAATTACAGGTGACACATTCTCCCCCAAAACACAGTAACTAAAATACAGAAGCAAAGTGATTCATACCCCTTTCTACGGTCAAAACATTACCTTGTTCAAAGAGTACCAAATTCAGGGTGAACTTCAAAGTAAACTGTGACAAACCTCATGCTTAATGTGTTCAGACTATCTTTGATCATTTCAGTTTTCTCAGATAAAGTTCTGTTCTGTTGTCAAATTATGAATGACATGAGTTCTCACATTTCTGTAAAGGTTATTGTGGTCTGATATGATGACATGGATATTTAGAATCCATGAGTTTCTGCTCAATATGCATTAATGGAACTGTTTCAGTAAATGAACAGTGTCAAATACGGTCAATGTAAATTCACAAGTTTATAGTAAATAACAATTATTTCTATTTTATACTGTTTCCTTGTCTATGCTTTATTTACGATATTTAAATACAAAATCTATAGATATTGCTGTTGTAAATTATGCTTTCTGACAGACACAGTTTTAGGCTTTTATTTTCTGAGAGAAGTAAGTGCAGCCGCTTTACAGCTTTAACTAATCTTGTTTAGTTTTGTGTGTCAGGTTCTATAAATTTAAACTCTTATATTGACCAGTTCATTTATATTCATTTCAATAGTTCAGTCCAGTTCAACATTTATTAAGAACCCAGCTTCATACATACAATTTCAATAGAAAAACATAAAGATAATGTAAATCTATAAGTTTGACAGAGCTTATTTCAGTTTGATCTAGGGTCGAAATGATGTAATTTTCATATCTATTAATAAATCACATGTATTATTACAGTAGAACAGGGGTTTATGGGTTTGGAGCAGCTGCCTCATACTGTCATTATGAACCACATTCAGTATCTATAACCCAACTTTTTAAATTTTATTTTAATGCAACAGCACAGAATGCTTTTAACAGGTTTACACAGCCTGTGTGTGCATGCTGAATTTACAAGCAAACATACAAGCGTACACATATAACCCTGTCTGTGTGTATCCCTGTCATAAACATCACTGGGTATGTAATGGCTTAGATATGTAAACTCATCATACACCTTAAAGGTAGAAAAAATCAGGAAATACTAATTTTATGCTGCCTATGCATTACATTTGATGTCAACATCTGTACCATATTGTGAACAAACAATAAATGCTGAGGTGCAGAGCTACTAGGAGACAAAACTACCCCAATGATCCATGTACATAACAGATTTGTTGACTATTTACTTGTGTTTCATAAAGACAAAGGAAACGCCTGCAATATCAGGACATTTCCTGTTGAATTTTTTAAAACTAAAATTCCTTCTTGTCATAATGTAAATGTAGATAAAATATTTTTGTTGACTTATTATCAACCAAAGTATATTAGTCTCATATTTTACCTAATCTGTAAACAGTGTCAAGATGCCATGAAATGTTGCCTCATCATGATACTAAATAAAATCTCTGTGTATATTTTAAAACAGTCAATATACGGCCACAGAAAGTGATGTGTATGAGCAAAAAAAGAAACTTGTGAAAATAGTTATTAATGACTTAAAATAGCGTTGTGTAAGGATTATAAACTTGTAGTGGAAGTGATCATAAACAATGTATAGTCAGCATTATTGCTTACAAAATTACGAGATTGAGTAACTGTGTGTGTGTGTGTGTGTGTGTGTGTGTGTGTGTGTGTGCGTGCGTGTTAGAGTAATAATCTGTGTGTATGTTTGGGTATCAGTGACAGAAGTGTACACAAACTTTGTTTGCGTTCTTGCTTGCGTCTGTACTAAATGTAAGCTTCCGTCAGAGGAAAGTTGAGGTTTTATGTCTGTTTAAAGTGCAATGAACAGACTGCTGATGAGGAGATTTTAGACACAATGATAGTTGACGCTGGTATTATCCACATGCATGTGTGGCATGTCAAAATTGTGTAACAAATTCTCTCTGTACTGTTTTTTTTTTTTTCTTTTTTCCATTTTGTTTTTTTTTTCTGCCTTTTTTCCTTCAATATTTGCCATTTTGCCGTACCTTGCGTTCAGCTTTTCCGTCTATGGAAAAGTTTTCTCTTGCAGGCCCTCATAAATGTTTAATACATATTGACGCCTCTTCCACTTTTTTCGAGTTTGTTCAGTTTGATTTATTGCAGATATGTGCTGAGTTTGATCCTACTTTTAAATCAAATTTGAGAAAAAAAATCTAATGGCTACTGGAAATCATTGGTCTGATAAAATACCTGTGAGTGCAGTTTCATGATGTTCCATATGGGTTTAGGCAGAGTCTGGCGAAAATGCATTTTAACTCTTACAAGCTGTTCATTCCTTAAACCTTCGAAGTTTGTTTCAGGTCAAATTTAACCCAGACCAAGTTTTCCGTTATAGAAAGTGTCTATACCAAATGTTGAACAACAGATTTATTTAGAATGTCTAAATAGACTATCCCACATTACTGAATATATGTAATATATAAATATAATGTTTCAGAGCAGGAAGAGCATTTTTTTTTTTTAAGTTTTACAAACTAATTTTTGTAGAAAAACATCTACTATCACACAGTATCATGTCCTATTTAACATAACACATAAAAACATGATAAAAGTCATTATTATTTATATGTAAAATTGACCTGAACCAGCCTCGGTGTCCAAAAATCTGTAGCACCTGTACAAAAGTATAACATTTTAAAATATTTTCATTTTGTGTATTTTGGCAAAGTTTAGGAAAATTCATTAAATTTCAGGATAAAAGAATTAAATGATGCTTACATTTTACTACTGTTGCATGTCAAAACAGGTCAAATTTGACCCGACTAGTATGGAAGGGTTAAAGCCAAAGGAGAAAGTCATTGATACTTTTAAATACTGACTGAAAAATGTGAATCAGCCTCTATTGAATCTGCGGCACAGTGTCTTGATATACTGTGCATGCGGAAGTGTGGGAGGTGGCACTCTTTTATTTTGAGTACCAAACCAAAATATTTCCATCACCATTGCTGACTGTGGCAAACCGCTCCACTGTTTAAGATTATATGGCCTGATAATAACTTTACTTACAGGGTCATTATATTACACATGTGTTAATGCCATTTCTTGTAATGTGTATGGTGTTTTAGGTGAATGTTTTGCATTACTGGAAAGTTGTAATGAAGCAGCATATTTAGAGATGCTGCAATACTTTGGTTTTACCGTTTGTTCTGGGTCATTCTACACATAAGCAGATCAACACTATAACTGTGACCCTGATGTTCTTGATGAGTAGGTTTTGTTGAGTTCTCATGAACACCAACATGAGTTTTATCTATTTATTCATGTGCCAGAAAAAAAAAGTGTGATTCAAAATGTTCTGTCCCTGTTCCTCAGCATTAAGCATTGGTTTTCTGTCATGTTGCATGAAAGATTGAGAGAAACATTGATGGAAGAAACAAAGGTGGTTTGGTATTTTTATGTTTATCTCTCTCTCACACACTTACACATACAGTGAGAGATTCGGGGGTCGATCGGTCTAGGCCTGTCACTGAAGCAATAGTGACAAATCCAGTGACCTTTTTTTGATCTGGTGAGATATGATCATTCCTCGGTACTGATCTGGTGAAGGTAATTGCCGCTTTGTCTTTTGTGCCCACACATGCAGACAGTGAGAGGCAGACAGAAACATACTATACTGGGTTCAAGTCGGTTCATGTTTTCTTGCAGCACCAAAAGGCACTTCTCATGCTGTGATGAATTTTGTGGTATTAATTCATATTGTATAGAAAGTTGTTAGATGATCGCTGTATGTGAGTGGTGTGTATGTGTTTGTGTGTGATTGCGTGAGTGAACAGTGAAAGGTTGTGGGTCACAGTGGATTTCCTGTTGTTTGAGGTTGACAATCAGAACTGAAATAGTGAGAAAAAACAGAGACCACTGATGTTCCCTCCACGTATCCTACACTGCTGACAGAAACACAATCATAGTTTCCTACTCAGGTACTTTACTATCCAGGCAAATAAATACTACTCCCCCATTCATTTTTAACCTAATCACACAGTTTGAGTTTCACAGTATCAACCACTTGGTAAATCTGTGAAATCCTGTACAGATTATCTTTATCTTGGTGAATCTTGAGGTTAATAATCAACATAGTTAATCAGTGTATCGATGCAGCAATAGTAATTCTTGCAGTAGCATATGTCTGCTTCATTCTGTACGCACACTCGGGGTGTATGCATGTGTTTACAAAGACCGCTGTCCCTTTCCACAAGTCTATAGTGATCCCATGGCAGCAGATGAAGAGGGCACGGTCTGACACACTAACACACACTCGTGAACACATCTGACACAGTTATGCACGGAAATGCATATACAATATAAGCATCAACACAACACCCAGATGTAACAATCACATATTGAGAGCTTTTGTGGGAAGGAAGAAATCAGAGCAGTTGTAGGTGAGAGAAGACATGCATAATATATATAGGCACTGTACTCTTCTTTTTATGCATGTCAGGACATAATACAAAAGTCTGGACACCTGCCCCAAGGACCGTCTCTATGTGTATGGGACTAAACCTGACAGATTAGCATTTGATTTTTTTACATTAAATTAGAAAAGTGAGGAGTGTGACACTTTGTACAGATCAGGGGCAAAGGGGGAGGTGAGAGGGGAGAGGGGGATGGCCATTACTGGCAGTGATGAAGGAGAGACACTGCATTACTGGCAGCTGAGTCCTTTATGAGCGAGATAGAGAAGGATTTTAAAAAAAAAGAAATGACATGAAAGAGGGACAGTCAGAGTGAAAGAGAAGCCGGTGAACCACTTAAAAAGACTCTGAGGTTGACACCTTCACATTCTCCGCCTTTCTCCATCTGCAAATATTCCATGTCCTCACAATACTCCCTCCCCATTGTATTTGATGTTTTTTTCTTCATTATTATACAGAAATGAGGTGTATGAAACAGGGAAATACCTCAAGTGTACTCTGGTCACACAACAACTGATAGATACTTAAGGGGAAGTCCAGCGTAAGATAAGATGATGCAGTTGGAGGCACTTTCTACTTTATTTCTTTGTGAAATGTAATGTCATCATAATGGTGCCAGTTTGCACATTTTAATGGAAGCATTCTATGTATAATTCATTAACACAGTTATCTGAATATTCTTAAACGTTATATTTTTGTCATCAAATTTTGTCACAAACTGTTCAGTTGTTGCATCTTTTAATAATAGTGTTTTAATAATTGTTTACATGTTAACACTTTTTTTTTTTTTTTTAGCTCTCCTGTTACTTTATCTGAATTAATATAATAAAAGGAGAGAAAAGTTGCACAAAAAATACAAAAACCAAGGCCCTCGCTTATACATTTTAAATGCCAGGGGGTACAGAGGGTTTGTGCACCTGAAGAAGGCCAGCAGGCTGAATGCATTGGAGTTCAGTGAGGTTCATGGAGAAATAATAAAGGAATTTTAAAATTATAAGAGAGTGCCTTGGTTTTTATATTTTTTGTGCATTGAAGGCCCCTTCACTATTTTTCATGACTATTTTTCATTACTGCCTGGAGTCTTTACCATTTATTCAAGAGAAATGTTATCACAACTGAATTTACCTCTGTTTTTCTGTTTCTGTGTTTCAGCCCAGATTGAAGTTATCCCATGCAAGATCTGCGGCGATAAGTCCTCTGGAGTGCATTATGGAGTCATCACTTGTGAGGGCTGTAAGGTGAGTGAACAGGATGGAACACACCAGTGGATGAGTGACAAACAAGCCAAACCAAACCCTGTTGGTCTATTCTACACTTACACACTGAAATATGAGTGGATGTTCATGTTTCTCACAGTATGTACCATGCCTTACCCACACCTCAGGGTTTTTTCCGGCGGAGCCAGCTGCCTACTGTGTCCTACTCCTGCTCCAGGCAGAGTAATTGTCAGATCGACCGGGCCAGTCGCAACCGCTGCCAGCACTGCCGTCTGCAGAAGTGTTTGGCTCAGGGCATGAGTAGAGATGGTGAGGCATGCACAACACTGATGGACACCATGCACTTGAATGAGGATGAGAATTACATGACTAAGAAAAGCTAACTCTCACCATAAAGACAATAAATATAATGTGTTGACCATGTTTTAGAAACAGAAATTACAGCAGTGAAAACATTCATTCATTAGTCCTACTATTTATTTTTTGAACTGTGTAGTTCTCACTAGGATTGTGGGGATGCTGGAGTGGCATATACATTAGATGTGTGGCCAATGCATCGCACAGTAGACATATAGACATAGAGACATACAACATACACTCTCATCTTCACATTTACGAGTAATTAAGATAAGATAAGATAAGATAAGATATACTTTACTGAGCCCCTAAGGGGGAAATTCAAATGCACAGCAGCACATGACAATAAACATCAAATACCATAGAAAAATAGATGAGAAAAAATATAAAACAAATTTGTTAAAGTGACTGAATGACATGAATATTTATAATAATAGTGAATAAAGTAACACATGTGCAGCAGGTGATATTGTCAGATACAAAAGTCTTTTCAGAGCAGGATGTAGTTTAGGTCAAGCTTCTGTTGTTCAGTTACATTAAATGCTGTACGTCCTGTTTCCCTGGTCAACAACAGTAGATGCAGTTACTATAAATCTATAAAGCATACACATTTTATATCAGAAATAAAGTTTACTTCTATTGCTCACATAAACAGCATCTCTCTTAATGCCTGCTGAAAGTTGCACATCAGACAGCAGAACCTCCTCTATGTCAGTTTTATCATTTTCATTCATATTGTTGTCAATAAAATAATGATAAACGTTTTCGTATAAATCTTATGTCTGTTGTTTCTGCTTGTTTAGCCAGTAGCAGCAGATTCTTAAAGTGCAAAAAGAAAGAGTGTATGTAAAATCACACAAAAATGATGCTCAAAACATATACTGAAAAATATTGACAATATACAAAAGTGCAAAGAAGTGCTAAAATATAGGAAAAACCAACTCTATACCACAGATATAAGGATATATACAGGATATCTTCATCTTCATTCTGCATTAACGAGGCGCTGGTGATAGCTGCGGACGTCAGTTCAACTGTATCTGTATTCCCATGTTTGTCTGTTTTTAATGTATCTTGCTGAGTTGCATCTGGAATGTAAATTGCTCAGATAATGAGATAAATAATGTACAATCAATCAATATGTACAATGTAGAAATAAAAACAAGGTGCATGAGTTTGCATTGAAGTGTATTGTACTGAGGGAAGGTGAGTAGTGCATTGTCCATTAGACTAAACGTGGTGGTTTTTAGCTCCCACATAAGTGGAGAGCTATACGTGTTTGTGTTGTTTCCGAAGCTGCGTCCGCCTTGAACTTTGTCCGGAAGATTTCTCTAAAGCTATTACTTTTCTTCAAACTTTGCATGATTGTACTTTTTGTCCATGCAGAGAGCGGAAAGGAAGATGGTTGACATTGATCTAATTTCAAGGTCACAGCGGTCCAAAATTGATCTAATTTTATGTTTTTGTAATTAATATAGTAATTAATATGTGGGCTTTGCATTTGTGACCTTGTATTTGACCTTGACCTATTTTTTCAAGGTCAAATACAGTAATATTACAGTTTTTGGCTAATTTTGACTTTAAATATTGCAGATAGATTTGTT
>JAPSES010000228.1:7206887-7222371 GCA_029822895.1 Maxillicosta whitleyi
CTGCCTCTTTGTATCTGTATGTCTCTAGAGAGATGATCCTACTCAGGTTGATGTTGTTTCACAGGTTGACTAATGAATACTCAGCAGCAGTACCTCCAAATGTAATCCTTTGTGTTTGATTAAATCCTTACAGGCCTTTATATCTTTTGCGCTTTGAAAAAAAAATGCATTAAATATAGAAAAAAAAAATGGAGATAGAGTTGAAGACTCTTCCTCTGTGTGATACTGCTCCTTTTTTTCAGATTACCGTGCATGTGTTTTGTTTAAACAGAAAAGAGAAAAGAAAAGAAATAATGACTTTTCAGCATTAAGTACTGTATGTTCAGATGTAGTCCTCTCTGCTGAGATTTTAAAGAAGACATTTCCATGTAAATCTTCAAATAAACTGCTGAGGGTGTGACACTGAAGAAATGTGTTGACTTCATTAATGACAAAGATCCTGTTATTTCAAGAAAAATCCTAAATAGGAAGTGAACAGCATAGTAACCACTGGATTTACAGACATAAAGTTCCTGCACTGAAACAGAACAGTTACCCAGAAGGAAACATTAGTAATTATGGGTGACCTTTGAAAGTTGGTCTCATGTTGTCATACAAAAAGGAAGTTTGTTAACAACGTCTGAGACAGTAAGATTCACCAAGTTTTACATGTTCCTCCTTCAACTCCACCATTGGTTCGTGTTAAATGTACTTCCAGTTGTCTCTTTATGTGACGGAGGAAAGAAAAACACATTTCTATAAAAATGTTCTGCTTATTTCTCTCCTCTTAACTACAGGTACATTCCTTTTGTACTACAGTAATCCTTTAACTGCTGTCTATCATTTCAAAGGACCTATTAAGATAAGATAAGATAAGATACAGTGTTCCAGTAGCAGAAAAACAATTACAGCAGAAAAAGAAGAGATAAAACGATGAATATATGTGAAATGGTAAAATATGGAGGTAAGAGCAACAAAATAGTAAAAAATAAAATATGATAAGATCTGAATGTTGAAGGGAATTCAAGCTGTAACTCCCATAAGAAGTGTAAATACATCAAAATAGTATAAATAGTAGATTGGTATGACATATTTAAGACACAATGTGAACAGATTTTTGGCAAAACTTGCAATATTATGTAAAATCAAGAATAAAAATAATAGTTTAGTTTACTCCCAAGTTTATTTATAAAAATAAACTTGGGAGGCAATAACTCTTGGCCCAATGTTCTAGAACCACAGTCAAACATTGGCGGCCCATCCTGTACTGTTTTTTATTTTTATTTTTTTATGTTTTGTTTATATAAGCCGGAAATCCATTTTAGTAGTTTTACAAGATGACAGCAAGAACAATGTGTTTCAATGCTTTCAATATGACAAACTGGAGCATTTCCTCCCAGAAGGATGGAAAATTCACAGCATCTTTTGGATTTGTTTGCCAGTCTTCACTCGCTGACCTCTCTCAAGGGAATGTCTAGGACAAACATTTCTTTACGGCTTCCAAACCTTTATCTACTAACGCTTGGCTGAGCAGGGATAACCTTCTAGTTTAATCCTTGGCCTATATAAAATAAACCAGCACACTGGGAGGATGTAGTAGGAGGGGTTATGTGAAGGTCACTGCCTTTTACTGGAATCTTTGATGCGGGTGTCATCTTGGACTCAGTGTGTGATAAGAAAAAATGCAAAGCAGTCAATGCCTTGAAACTCAACAATGCAGTCTTTGTCTATCTCTGTCTCTCCTTTTTCTCTTCCTTTCCCTCTCTCTCTCTTTTACCCCAACTGGTAAAGGCAGACAACCATCCTCCAGAAGTCAGGGTCTGCTCCAGGTTTTTGCCAATTAAAAGGAAGTTTTTCCTCACCAGTCACCAGTTACAAGTTTGCTCCTGGAAGATTCCGTTGGGTTTCTGTAAATTGGCCTCAGAGTCTGGTTTTTACCGACTCCGTGTGTAAAATGTCATGAGATAACTTCTGTTATAATTTGACGCTATATAAATAAAATTTGATTAAATTTTTTTTTTTTAAGTGAAATAATGTTATAATGCATTATCTTCAGCTTGTATTTAACCCATAAAGACCCAAACCACCACAGTAAATTAAAAGTATCTACTGATCTCTGATGTCGATGCATTAATTCTATCAATACATGTAAATAATTGTTTGTCATCAGATACAGTGGTATGAAAAAGTTTGGGTACCCCTGATCATTTTCAAGATTTTCCTTTATAAATCATTGGTTGTTCTGATCAGCAATTTCAGTTAAATACATCATATAGGAGACAAACACAGTGATGTTTGAAGTGAAATGAATTTTATAGGATTAACAGAAAGTGCGCAATAATTACTTAAACAAAATAGGTAGGTGCATACATTTGGGCACCCTTGTTGTTTTATTGATTTGAGTACCTTTAGCATTAATTATTGGAACATAACGTTTGTTTGGTAAGCTCATTGACCTTTGACCTACATACACAGGTGAAGCCAATCATGAAAAGGGGTATTTCAGGTGGCCAGTTGCAAGTTGTTCTCCTTTTTGCATCTTCTCTGAAGAGTTATTAGAAATTAAATACAGGAAAATACATGATTTATGCTGAAAAATGCGAAATACAGATGATAATATTAAATTAAATTTTGCTAAATCAATTAAGAAAGGTTAAATATAGACAACAAATAATTTGGGATCTGCCTGAGAAGTAACACTGGGTTTTTATGAGTTAAAATGAAAATTAATTTGTGTTTTTTGGTTTTTATACTAAAACCAAATTCATACTAAATTCAAATGCATACTAAAACCAAATCCAATAGTAATCAATCAACTCTCTGCTTCAGTTTATGTCTGCCACACTAGTTTGATTTACATTATTTTAACTATTAGAACGATATTGACTTTGCATGACATAAAAAAAGGTTTGCAATATTACAAACCTCTTCTACCATTTCACTTCTACAAATAAAATGTACACTTTAAAACATTTCACAAATCTCTTCCACTTAAGCAGACTTTTAAGAGAGCAGGAAACATCTGTGTCTGGCAGAAACTAATTCAACTTTTTGTGGCAAAAGTGACTCATAAAAAGGAAGAACAGTGTGACTACTTCTTCCTGGGACCAAAATATGTAATTAAAGGAGAAAAATAGTTGTTTAGATGAATCACAGGCCAAGTTATTTTTTTTTAAATTCTGCAAATATATTTACTGATTAAAAAAAAACATCTAATGTACAAAACAGTTGGGTATGTTTAATTTCTAAGCATGTTTTTTTTTTTCTTTATGACACAATAAAATCTACAATAACTCCCTTTAAATCCTGATGTAAAATGATTATTCATCTCTCAGCACAGCACTTTGTTGATGTCTCTCATCTCAACAAATGTAAATGATGACTGAGGAGATGATTGTGGACTTAACCCATTCATCTTGAAAAACATCAGCATAATGAATCGTGTCCATACACGTCTGCTGTGGCTGTGGTGGGGCAGATCATCCTTCCCTTAACGGATCACCATGAGTCATGTTGAAAACCTCAGCTCCCCCTCCCTCTCCGGCTCGGCCCCTCTCAAACCCCACAACAACCATAAAAGCCGTGCGCAGGGTTCCTCCGTGCAGACGGACAGCACGGCGGCCTCTGGTGGACCAATAACGGCCCCGTGTGTGCGCTGCCCTCTCTGAGCGTGTTTTTCTGGGCGGCCTCTGATCTCACATTCAGTCGGAGCAGACAACAGGACGGACCAGTGCAGACCAGGACGGGACAGAACTTCTCTACAATGGGCTCGAACCGGGCTTTACTGTGCGCCACTGCGCTACTGGCAGTGATTTCCCTGAGCTCGGCATCCACCGGTGGGCTTTTCACGTCCCTTCCTCTATTTGTTGTTTTTGTTATGATGTCTGGAAATGTGTTTAGTTCTTGGCTGATGGCCCGGCTCCATTTTTGTTGGTCTGCTTTAAGTGCGTTTATTTCCTTTCTGGACCCTGTTACAGTATATTCGTGTAACAGATGCTTTAAAAGTAATTTTGCATTCTACTAGTAATAGTTTGTTCTGATAAAACTTATTATATGTACCTTGTGGTTATATTAACGCACACATAAACGCTGGGAAGTTGCATAACTTTGTTTTCTGCCTCTCTGCTTTTCTCTCCGTCTTTGTGCGCAATTTTTTCCAGATGATCGCGTCGTTGAGCAGCGTGAGGTCACCTTTGACCTGGACGAAATCATGCAAGGTGTGTACATGCATTTGCATAAACGTGTATTATCTTTTGACATGCTTTCACTACTTCAACAGGATATTTTCTGTATATTCTGTAAGAATACATCCTGTGCATGTGGTTTCTAATGCTGTGGCTATTATCTTGTATACACAAATGTCTTGTGCCAACATTTACATTATCTTTTGTTTACCTTACTATCATGTGCACACATGATAGTAACTCATACCAACAACATAATAACATGTGCACACAAGATATCGCATTCTAGCACATGGATAAACAAGTTCCACCTTTCATGAATTTAACAGCTCCTTAAGTTGAGGTTGGAATAAATATTAGACCATCAACAGTCAACAGAATCAATGGTTCTGCAATCAGGTACTAACTCCTCTGTGTATCATGTGACTAAAACCAGCAGAAAAGAAAACATGGAATGTCTAAAAGCACTGTTTTTGTCAGTACAACGCTGTAGCTATTGATGTAAGAACTGTGGTGATTTTGTTTATTATGAAGAAAACCATGGAAAATGGATAGATATCAGCCCTGAATTTAAACTATTAGGAGATATTTTTGTTGTTATCATTATATTTGTCCAAACAAATGTACCTTTAGTTTTACCAGGCATTAAAATGAACAAGAAGTTAAAGAAAACAAGGGTGGTCTAATATTTTTTTTACATGACTGTAAGTATGAAAATGAAAGCCTATTTTGTGCCATAATGTGTAAAAATAAGCTTGTAGCCTTTATTTATTAAAATCGTGTATGTCTTTCAGAGATGCAAAAACCAGTTTCTTTCACACTACAGAAAGAAGCAGACCTGACAGAACTTCTAGATCCGAAGGGTATGTTTTTTATTTTTTTATTTTTTGTTATTATTTATAAAGTAGGTTTTTGAGGTCATTTTGATCCTTTAGTTTATATCACACAGTAGATGGGAAAAGGGCAAAGGCATGCAGGAGTATTATGCAAACAAAAGTTTTTCAGAATCAAGCTTGGGACATACTATAATTCATGGTCAGCAACTTAACCATTCAGCTGTCACATGCTTTTTGTGTAGTTAGACAGGCTTCCTAGTTTTTTGTGCTAAATACTAGGCAACAGCTGTTAATGCCCAAATATACTTGTTTTCTCTCAATGTTTTAAGAGTTTCCCATGCAGCAAGAAATTGTATATCCTCCAAATGAGAGAGGTAAGCTGCTATTCATCCATCCATCCATCCATCACTTTCTTTCACATTCCTACAAAAACACTTCAAATGTACTATGTTGCACTTGGGGCTACAGTTTTTGTATGAAAGGTGCTATACAAATAAAGTTTATTATTATAAAGTTTATTATGTTAAATACATGTCATGTATCTGCAGGACATCGCACACCAGGAGCCATGGCACCCAGAGGACGTATGTATCTATGTTTCCTTTCTCTTGTTTCAGTTTCCATTTATCATATACATTTATTTTATATGATTTCTACATTTCCTCCTAAGGTCGACCAGCTTTTGGGCCCCGTTCCTTTCCATTTAAGGATTATCCTGTTCAGTTCCCTCTCAGTCGACCTAGCTCTGATAATCTTCAAGCCATCTGTGACCATGGAGACCATCGTCCCCGTTATCCAGTCTCTTACTTTCCCAGCTCTGGTTATGGCCAGCAGAGACGAAGGGCTGAATTTGTCAATATGGCTGAGGCTTTGTTTAGGGTCTGCTGCCAAGGGAACCAGACATGGGAGCGGGAAGTGACTCTGTGTTGCGCCACACAGGCGGTAAGGTTTCCCAATAATCCTTACAGTTTACTCAGCAATATTTATTATATTCATATTGGATAGCCTCTATTCCATTTATTCTATTTCCATGTTGTCATTAATTTCAGTGTGTTTTCATCAAACAATGAAAAACAGCAAATATGAAGATGAAAATTATGACCAGAGTGAGATTATGTTAAATTAGTGTGTATGTATGTATGTTTAATTACTCTCAAGGCTTAGCTTTGAACACCACAGCCCGTTTTTTTTTTTTTTTGGTTTGAATAACCCCAAATATAAAAAGAATACAGAACATTCTTTGCATTGCAGAGACGATGGTACTTGCATATTTGAAAGTTGAAGGCCTTGGGTGATTCTAGTCGATAAGCCCATTATAAACAGCCCAGGCAGACATAACAGACAGGCCTTGGCATGAGCCCCAGTGGAGCTGATTGAGGGAAAGCAACAGACCTATCCTGAATTCTTTAATACATTATTAACTCAATCTTAAACCTTCCTCTTGCTATGGCTTGTTGCTTCAGGTGATTCTACATAATTGTGCTTAAAATGTCATTTATATACTCACTTATAATATGACTCCAGGCTTGCACAATCAAATTCATACAGACTGACTGTTGATGTTGTTTTATTTATGCCTTCCACAGTGGGAGATGTCAGTTCAGTCTTTCTGCAACGAAGACACGTCAGTCAAGGACAGGATTTATACCTGCTGCAATCTACAGGGCAATGAGAGGCTGACCTGCTTCCACAATGATGCTCAAAATCCAAACTATGAGGCAACAGAGGTGTTACCTGTAGCACCACTCCCCCTCACAGTTGACTTCAACTTTAACCCCAATACTTGCCAAAGGTATGAAGGGAAATAAGAGTTTCTCAGCAAAGTACAGAGACTTTCAACATTATCTTATCTTATTCTATACCGTTTGTAGGAGGCATCTTATTCTGCCATCCATTGGTGTGTTAATACTGTATAAACAAAATACCTGTGGAAAAAATAAGAGACCACTATGGGGCTGAACTCCACAGAAATCTCTGGAATGTGATAAAAAGGAAAATAGATGGTCCAAGCCCATCAAACAAAGCCAAGCTTTTTCTGTTTTAGTGAGAACTATTTTCTATAATTTCTTGAATTAACAATAATAATAATAAACAGTCTTTTTCAGTCTTTGAAACAAAATGCAAAGTGTCTTCTTTTCTCAAATGTGCTAAATGTCCATTTAGAAGCAACAAAATTAAGATTTATCATTTTAACTGAAAGGATGTTAAGGAGTTCATTTCTAATATTAAGCTCTGATTATATGACTTCTGCTTACAGGACAGTGATGACTACATATAGTGTCAGAAAAAACAAAGGAAAGAAGGAAAAGAAACCTTTAACTTCCCTTAAAATTGATGTCAACTTTCCTCCTGGACGACCCAACGCAAACACCATTGATTCACTTTGTCAAAACCAGAAACTTCGTCCTCTCTATAACATCAACTGTCTGCCAGGTTCAGGCTATGAGTTATTGGCCCGTCAGTCTAAGACTGTCAATCGCATAGAGAAGAGATTCAAACAGTGCTGCAAAAGGGGCCAAGATGTGCTTGCCTGTGCAGATCAGAAGGTATAGTAAACATGTTTCTAACAGAAAGTATATTACATGTAGTGTAAATAGTTCTTGGTAGTATGACACTGTTTTTAACCCCTGTTTTTTTTTTTTCATTTTGCATCTCAGTGGAATGAGGAGATAAATAGGTTTTGCACTCATGTGAAAGGACAAAATATAGATTTTCACTGTTGTGCTGGTGAAGGGAATGATCGATTTGAATGCTTCCAAAATGTCTCTCCTGACCCTCATTATAATAAGACTTCTACAAATGAGGAGCTGTCACTGAACAATGTCTGCAACACTCACAAGATCATCGTGAAGAAGTAAGACAGTACTTATACATGTACTGAACTTTTTATTTTTGTACAGTAAATACAGAAAGTGTGTTGTATATGGCCATTGTCATTGATCTAACCTCACAGAATTTACTTGAACTTCATTAATTTGGGAACATAGTAACGGTCTGGCTGTATTTTTAGGTTCCCTGTTGGTCTTCCTCTCAAGAGCTTTGTGAAAAAATGCTGCGAGATTCCAACAGACAAGAGCGTTTGTATTTTACAAAGGGTGAGTTAAAAATAATCTGAAGGAAGGTAGTTGTTAACAAAATTCAACAATTTAGTCAGTTAATGTGACAGAAGACAAAGCGATGTTTTATCTTATTATGAGATTCTGATATTTTTATGACATTTTAATATTTTTTTTTGTCTGGCCTTTTTGTTTCCATGAAATCAGATTAAGGAAATGTCAGACACCCAGTGTTCCTCAAGAAAGCCTTCTCCCCCAGCTTTCCGTCGCTGCTGCCGCATGTCTTCCACAGAGCCTACACAGTGTATCAGCAAAATTCTCATGGATGCCATCACCAAGGCAACCAACATCTCACAACATAAGAAGAAGAAGAAAAGATGCCCTCTCTCATAAATCCTTTCTGACCTGTGCTGACCCTCGTTGCACGGGGGTCATTTAGCGGCAGAGATGACCTTCAGTCACTGAACTAGTCACACTTACATGCAGAGGTCTGTAAAATAGTACTTTTTAAGTGTGGACCAAATTTGAGCTTAAGCAAGTGTTATTTGTATCTCTAACTGGGATATACTGCTTTCACAAAAGTACATTTATGAAGACAGAAATATATTGTATAAGTCTGGAAGACTGTTTCACTGTGCTCTTTTTATAGACTGCTCTTTATGTCATTGATTATGAATGCTTTCAATGAATTTCTTTGATCAGATCGATTATTTTCTTTTCATATGGTTTTGGATTTAAGATTGTATCAGATTAATAAAAAACATGTAAAAAGTACTAATTGTGAGTGTCCTTGTAAAAATCTCAAATTGATTACAAAGAACATGCATGATGATATTTATATAATACTGTAGTAATATAAACTACATCGTATATTGATACTATGACAAAAATTATATTCTGTGCCATTTTATAAAGTGATGGTTTATAATGATGTGTAATATATCCCTTAACTTACTGTGACTGTGTAAGATAATACCCACAATTAACACGTTTCATCCTTTTGTCAAATATCCATAAATCCAGTCATGCTAAAACCTGTTTTATTTTAACTGTAAAATAGAAAGTTAAGAGCTTAAAACAATTTAAAGTTAATATGATGTTAATGTGACATTAAAATATCATCACATTGTATGCACATGTTTGTAAGTTTTTAAATTTATGTTTTGATGGTAGATAGATTCTCTAGAATCCCTTAGTTCAAAGGGAAGTAGAAGTATAAACCTTAATACAGTACATCTACTTCACAACATTTCTGAGACAAAAATTGTACTTTTTAAGATAATATATTTATTTGACAATATCAGTTACTTTTCAGCTTCCAGTTTTTCCTACCTTCTCTGTCCAGTAAAAACTACATATACTCCAAAAGTGCTGATTTTTAATGATTGAGATAAAATGAAGGATTAAGTGTTCTCCTCCTCCTTAAGCTAAGTAAACGCTAACTGTCTCGAACTAGCATGAAAATACATTGTTACAAAGACTGGAAATGGGCTGTTTTTCTGAGCTTATGAAAAGTAGTTTTTTTGTTCTTAGAAATGTATAGTTTTCTGTGATACTACAAACACAGAATATGGTGCAGTGCTGTCAGTTGAGTTACAATGCAGTGTATAAAGTACATTAAATTAGCTGAATTTAACATCTACTGCTGTGAAATGCAACATACACATTAATGCAGATGTAAAATCAAACCAAAACAACATATATGATAGTAAAATACTGACTGAGCATTTTGCACCACTGACAACTTTAATCCATCTCACTTTAAGTAGCCTAATGTATTTCTATGCTAACATCTAATGTTAACAATATTTACAAGCTTTCACTTATATACATGTTTGAATGAAGAACTTTCACTTTTTATGTTAGTTATATATCATATAAGCAAATGATACTGAGACTACTTCCACTGCATATGCAGCCAGTTGTATTGAGTATGGGTATCTGCAGTGGGCTCCTCAAAACCTTCTACCAGTGCACTATTCTCCGCTATAGTGTGCTGGTAAGGTGGCATTAAGACTGGTGAGGGCAGCAGGTTCAACAAGCTGGTGAACAAAGCCTGTTCTTTGGTGGGACTGCACTTGGACAGTCTGGATACAGTAGAGGAGGGTGAAGCCAGGACAAAATCTGTGCAATCCTGGACAATCCTTCTCACCCTCTGCATGATGAGCTGATGGGCAGCTCATTCAGCTGATTACCCCACCCAGGTACAGGACTGAACATTTCAGATTCCTCTTCATTCCAACCACCATAAAATTACAACAGCAGCTTGGCTTGGATCACATCCTGCTCTCAGCAGTCTTTTTTTTGCATCTGTCAATGTTACTGGGACATTTATAAAAGTTACCTACTGCACACTTGCTACTTTATCATTATTATTTATATTTTTGGTCACTTTTAGTCCATTTCCCCCTTGGGGGATCAATAAAATGTGTCTTATCTAGCTCATATTATTGTCCATTCTACGTCAGTCCGCTGGGGGCGCTGTGGTGCTACTGAGCCATGAGCATCAAAATTCAAGTATCGGCGCTGAGTGTGATGTGAACAGTCAGATCATAATGGCGACTGCTGGAACAGCAGACTTGGGATCAACAACCACGACAGGTAGCTTACCGACTAATCTAATACACTCTCTGTTTTAAACGATCATACAACAAGATGTATAGAAAATTTTGTAGCTGTACTAGAGGTGTTTATGTCGTGACTGCTTGATCATGTCCCGGTTAGCTAGCTGGTTAGTTAGCATCGAAGCTCTCATCCTTAACAAATGAACCAAAACGGTTAGCTTGCTTAGCTGTCCTGTTAATAAACCCCGGTCGGTGTTGTTGTAAACCCCACGAAGCTCTAGAAAGTATCCAAACCTACACCCTTCATACAAATCCATCTATATGAACAGTTAAGTATTAGGCAGAAATAATTTTCCTGAACCACGTTGGCTTAAGTGTTTTGTTATAATGCCGGTAATTTCGTTAACACTTCTGTTAGGATATTGACTTAAAACTGGAGGCATCATTTTATAGTGTAAGATGTAGTGATCATTGGGAATATTTTAATAAAATTATAGATGGCGTTTGAAGGCTATCGTTTGAGAATTACGTCCATCCATGCATCCATTGGAAGTTAACGGTCAGCAGCTCGGTTATCTTCTCCCCTTCCTCGCGTGTTGCAGCCACCCCTTCTTTTCCTCCGCCACTTTTGGTCCAGTTTCACACGAAAGTTGGCATCAAATTAGATTTTTATCAATCACTTTAAACATCTCAGGCAGCTTAAGCCATGGGGTAGTTTACTATTGGAGGTCTTTTAAAATTCTGCCAGTGTTTTAGCCAATGGTAAACGGTCCTGGAGTCATTAATGCCCAGGTTTCATGTATGTTAGCTCTGATGCTAAACGACAGCTAATGAACGGATCAAACCTTCCCGACATCACTAGTGTCGAATGTCTGCATTCTGAATTACTAATGATATGATCGTTCTCTGTTTTCAGTGACTGCACTGATACTAGTGGATAGTGGGCATTTCTGAGCCTCCTCATTTTCACAAGACACGACAGATAGATCATTAGGATTCTGCCTGGGTTTAATCCATTTAGTTGTGCGTCACATATTAGCTTTGCTGTGAATAGATGGTAACTCTTCCCTTGGTAGCCACCCAGTCTGAATCAGTGAATTAAAAATAGTGGCTTTGAAGTACTCTTGTGGCTCCAACATGGCTGAGAGCCTGAGACTGTACAAATACAAGATACAGTATTCTTTCAAAACACACACACACACACACACACACACATATGAGTGACAGTAACATAATGTGGCTTCCATACTAGTCTTGATTGACCTTGTTTCCTAATCGGGCCAAGAACCAGTATATTTATGGACTATTCATTGGCAGAAAATGATGTTAAGAGAGGCTGCATGTTGTCCCATATTGCAGGCTTTTGCAGCCTGCAGGCAACTGAACAAGGCTGGCAGGGAGTTGTATATTATACAGAGAGGAACAGATGGTTTGCCTATTGTCTTTAGTGCTGCTGCTGACAAGCTCAAGTCATTGTTAATTAGGTTAGTCTAATTCCTCCCCTGAATCTACTGCATGGTCTGTTTTGTTATGTGGTTGTATGTTGAATTTTTGGCCCAGATGAATCATTGCTGAAACGGACTGAACAGAAAAAAAAAATCTGGCTGTTCATTTTAATATGAAATGGAGATAGACCAATTAATAGGAGCTCATAGGATGTTTTAGAAACTATTAGGCCCTAGTATTGGAAGATCTTGACTCTGATAGAGGTGATTGGCTAATCTAAGCCTTCCTCACTCAATTTTGAGGGAAAAATAATAGGTCACAACTGCCCCCGCATACATTTTGTTTTACAGTTAGTTTGATGATCACTTTTAGATTTATAGATTTATTATTTTGACTTCAATTTATATCTATACATAGGTATTCTTAATGAAACCATATCTGGTCATTTCAGTTAATTTAAAAGCCACTTACTATAAAAAAAAATTGTGCTAAAAGAATCTACTGTTGGTTGACCACAACTTAATGTTTATCATTAAATGTGACTATTGCAATTAACATTTGCTTTAAAATGACCGATATGCTGAATTGATCCACCAAATGTGCTGTGTATTTAAAATTGGTAATTGAATCAGCTAATATAACGCATTTTCTCACATGTATTTATGCATTAAGTGTATTCAGTGTAACTCAGTTAGGCTGCCTGTATCCTGCTCCACAGATATTAGGACTCAGTTCTGGAGGAGGGCTTTGCAGCGAGGTACTCGCATGGGTGTGAATGTTTCTGTGTGTGAGCAGAAACTGCATGAGTAGTGATGATATAGTGTGTTGTTTCACATAATGAGAGGGAATGTGGGCAGAGTGATGCTCATTGTTTCCCTGTGGACTGCTGTGTGTCCCTGCTAACTGAGAAGAGATGCATGGCATTCAGTGATTCTGCCTTATTATTATCAATCACACCCACCTTTCTTGGGTTGAAGTATCCTTTTGCGTTGTGTGAACATGATGTGTGTTGCTGAATTTTATCACACAGGATTGTTACTACAGGTGTATAGTCTTCCATTCGTCTTTGTGCATATATTGACCTGTAGCACTGCAGCATTGAAGTAGGTGTTGCTATTGGTTACAGGCTAGAGGTGCTCACTTTTAGAGTGGGCGAGATGGTATGTTTAAAACAAGTTTATGTAAGGACACAGGAAATCATCTGCAATACTTTATTTCTTGTGTGTACATTTTTCACATATTATCCTGTACTCTTTAGTTTTAATACCAACACAGGCCCATGTGTCTTGATTACACAAATTAATGATACATGAAACTAAATAAAACTACTCTGTATAACTACTGATCATTTCAGATCCATGAATGGCTAAATGCTGCACACACTGTGTAGGTTTAATGTGAGTGTTAAAAAAGCAAATGATTATAAGATGTAAAGTAGGCTGTTCTACAAAGAACTGGAACCGATATTATTACAAATCCCTTTTTTAAGGAAAGTGGTGATTGTAGGCACGAATCTTCAGGGACCAGATGAATCTGGAGCACCCAGCTCACAGCCCACATTTAGGTCTGGGCTCATCATTGGTCATAAAGTCATCAGCCAGTGCTGGAAATAACCCTGCTAATTAACCAGCAGAGGCTTTCTCAATCAGTCATTAACAAATTCTTCCATACTGAAAGATGCCAAGCCAGAGACTTGATTTTAAACTTCAAGATTCCCAGGATTTACTTGGGATCCATAAAGTCAGTGCATACGTAGTTACAATTTGTCCCCACTTGGGTTTTTTTTCCCCAAAGGATAAGTTATTGTCTTTTTCATTTGGTTAAAGCCTTTTGAATTGTTCTTCTGTTGTCAGGGACCAGCAGTATTCGAAAAGTGGCCCCTCCAGAGGTAAGAATCCAAAATGGCTCGTCTCAGGTAATAAAGTGATGCTTTTATTGGAGCCGCATTCATTGAAAATGTTGGTCATATATGCAATTTAAAGAGTGAAAGAGAATTTGTGTGTGTGTGTGTGTAAACACTTATACAAATGAATAATGCCTAATGGTAAAAACAATGACAAAGAATGTCTGCTGATCTGCTGGATAATATCAGAAGTAAAAGGATCTATATAGATAGTAAGGATGTTTTTCCTTAGTAACTATGCAAACACTTGTTAAACTTGACAAAAGAGCAGACGGTGTTAAAGTAAATACAGTTAAAGGTATCATAGAAGTCACAAACATAATACCAGGCTCTGATACAACTGTCACTGTGTGAATAAAGTTGACGTTGACAAAAGTGCGATGATGTTTAAATGGTGACGTGTAAAGTCCGCAGCTGGCTCTTTGTGTACTGTTTTTAAATTCTCTCAATGCTGTCTCCTCAGATGCCTGGCTCTTCAGGCACCACTCAGAGTATGAAGAAGACCATTGGACACCGAGGCGTTGAGACCACCACAGGAGAGACCACCTATAAAAAGGTCAGTACAACCAGTGGGTCAGCGACACCAGCGTGTTGACCATGTTAGGTGTCAAGTGAGGAATTTCACTGACTAATTTTGGAAATCAAACCTAACATTAGTGCAAGACACCAAAAATCAAAAGGGTGTAGATGTTTTATTTAATTTCTTTCTCTCCGTGCCATCTTTAGACCACATCATCTGCCCTCAAAGGTGCCATCCAGCTGGGCATTGCTCACACAGTTGGCAGCTTAAGCCAAAAGGCAGAGAGGGATGTTCTCATGCAGGACTTTGTGGTGGTCGAAAGCATCTTCTTCCCCAGGTTGGTAACAGAACTCACAGCATGTTGAATATATGCTTTTAACTCATGACTACATGTAGTTTCATGGCCTTTCTGCCCCATCTCTCTCTTGCATACCCAGTGAAGGCAGTAACTTGACTCCTGCTCATCACTACAGTGACTTTCGCTTCAAGACCTACGCTCCTATTGCCTTTCGTTACTTCAGAGAACTGTTTGGCATTCGGCCAGATGACTACCTAGTCAGTACTTGCACCACACACTCACAATGTTAGCAATGTTAAGAAGAGCTGCAGTTGTGTACATGGTCATTCTGTTGAGTCATTTAGTCCTGGTTAGTCACTGTGATTTTTTTTTTTCCTGTTTCGACTGCTTTTTATCTTGAAGTACTCTCTATGTAATGAGAAACTGATTGAGCTGTCTAACCCTGGAGCCAGTGGATCGCTCTTCTACGTCTCTAGTGATGATGAATTCATCATCAAAACTGTTCAACACAAAGAGGCAGAGTTCCTCCAGAAACTCCTGCCTGGTTACTTTATGGTGAGTTTAATGAATGTTCAGTATACTATAATTATCAGAGTAGGAGGCTGAAATAAATGTTGGCTCTAATAATGTCTTTCCAGTTTACGTATTTCTGGGGATTTAATCTGTCTTTTAAATTCTTGTTCCCGTCTCTCTCTCTC
>JAPSES010000228.1:7222471-7249295 GCA_029822895.1 Maxillicosta whitleyi
TAATAATGTCTTTCCAGTTTACGTATTTCTGGGGATTTAATCTGTCTTTTAAATTCTTGTTCCCGTCTCTCTCTCTCAAGAATATAAACCAAAACAAGCGCACGCTGCTTCCCAAGTTCTATGGACTGTATTGCGTTCAGGCAGGTGGCAAGAATATCCGTATTGTAGTGATGAATAATCTTCTGCCTCGGATAATCCCCATGCATCAAAAATTTGACCTGAAGGGTTCCACATACAAGAGACGAGCTTCCCCCAAGGAGAGAGAAAAAGCTGTTCCCACCTACAAAGACCTGGACTTTATTCAGGACTTGCCTGATGGATTGCTGTTGGAAGCTGACAACTACAATGCCCTCTGCAAGACTATACAGAGGGACTGCTTGGTGAGCCTGGCTTTTGACATGTCATTATGGGAAGTGCGTGTGTTTAAAAATAGGTAAAAATCCCTAAACAAGCTCACAAAGTATATTGTTATTATTGCTAGTCCCCAGAATTTTAGCATAGTGGATAGATATCCTCTGAACTTCAAATACTAAATAACATTGTGGTTACATTGTACGGTAATGTGCATCACCGCATTATTAATACCCCAGTGCTGGTCATAGAAAGGTCACAGAAAGAAAGCAGCTGTTAAAAGGATGATTCAAATTTACTGGATACTGCAAACTAACACTTTGTTTACTTTGAGGGATGCTGCATATACAAACAGTAGACACGGGTGGCATTTATTTTTGCAGCTGGCATAAGATGTCATATTGATGTAATTTTGGCTTGATCAGACTTTGGGAAGTGGGAAAAAATGTACAGTGCCTGAGTAAAATGTATTCATGTTAGAGGCTGATGTGTTTGTAGTTGCTGCATATTTGATGATACTTTCCTCTTCCAGTTTGTAAATGTATACAACTCAGGGAAAAATTAAGAGACCACTGCAATTCCCTTTGAAATCAGCATGTATGACAGTCATTCCATTCCTGTGTCTATTGAATTCTAACACAAACGCACCTTATGTACTTAAAGAACACCTGATCCATGTCTTGAATGAAGGAGAAGTATATAAAACCACTACTGTGGCCATCACTATTTATTTTTATTTTTTTTACAATAAGCAAAAACAGTACTATTAGTATCACAAAAGTAATTAGAATCCAAAAGTAACTATTGAAAACAACTGGACTTTGCTCTGACAATGTTCCAAACTCTGTGGACTGGTTCTTCTATCAGTTCAATGCTCCTGGACTCAGCAGGTCCATAAAGGTGTGGATGACAGACACCAGATGAAGACTCTGTCATTTCCAGCCTAATCTGCAGACCTGAACCCACTGTGGAATCTTCTGCAGGGACATGGATGGTCCAAGCCATGGAACATGTCTGAGTTTCTTGAATTTCTGTGCCAGGAGCTGCATAAAGTCATCCCAACAGTAACGGTGCAGAGAAAAGACACATGAAAGCTGACATTGAACATCAGGATTATTCCACCAAATATGGATGTGTGAACTTTTACCAAGTTATAATATTAGTATTGTGTTGTTTCTTTGTGTTGTTTGTTATCTTCATCTTTTTGTTATTTTGACCATGTGTTGTGTTCTGCAACTACATGTTCTAAATAATAATATTTTTATTTGGAATTTGGGAGAAATGTTGTCAGTAGTTAAGAGATTAAAATGAAAATTAATTTCACTCAAACACATACCTATAAATGGTTAAATCAGAGAAAGTGATAATTTTGCAGTGGTGTCTTATTTTTTTTCCAAAGCTGTATATCACCAAATCTACCAGTTTGCATTCTTCATATCCATTTGTTGTTTCAACTGGGTATGTTTCCTGTAACTCTTATGTTCGTTTTATCCTAAAACTAGCAGTAGTTGCTTTTGTCATAGTTAAGAAAATATTTTTTACAATTTCTGTTATACAGATGAAGACAATGTCCATGGTGTTTAACTACCCTGCAGATATAAATTATGTGTTTAATTTAAATAATTTATTCAAAATTTGGAATAGTCTTTCATACACTTATACTTATTTTCATTCCACTCCTTGATGTGTGATCACCAACCATTCATTCAAGCAAATATTGTAGGTGTTTATTTGAAGAAGCTTTACATTGACATTTATACACACGCTTCCAGAACTGTGTGTATGAGTGTCATGTCATGATGGACTGCTGCTCTGGAAATTCATACCAACTCTTTCTTATATTTCTGTGCTTATTGTAGCTCTTGCAAAGTTTCAAGATCATGGATTATAGTCTTCTCATGGGTATCCACAACATGGACCAGGCCAATCGTCAGCGGGAGCGTGGTGGAGGCAATTCAGCCGACAGCGTGAGGTCCGAGGGAGCTGTGACCCCAGATCAGCGCCGGCCACAGGCCCAGAAAAGTCTGTACTGTACAGCAATGGAGTCCATCCAAGGGGAGGCTCGAGGGAAAGGAGCATTGGATTCTGAAGACCAGTGAGTCTTATGACTTAATTGAGCTAAAATATGCATTTAACATGTTTGATTGCAATGTAATGTCTGACAGGAAAGTAACAAAGGAATGATACAGAGTGTGTTCGCTCTGGCCTTCTCTTTCCAGTACGGGGGGTATTCCAGCTCGTAACACTAAAGGAGAGAGGCTGCTGATCTACATCGGCATCATCGACATTCTTCAGTCTTACAGGTTAGTGTCTCAGAGCAGATGAAACTGTTCCTCAGTACAAACATGTTTTCTTAATTTATTAAGAACTTAACCACTGCATATTTACTTTGAGTACGTTCCATTAGGCTGTTTGATTTTTATTTGTTTTCTTTCATTCAGTCTTCATTTTACAGTTTTGTGAAATGTTTTGTTAAGATACACCCCCCAGTGACCCTACATTGGGACTAGTAACTTGGCAATGACATGGGAGGGATTATTTTACACAGTTTGATATTTTATTTTAATTTTCTTTTCTCTATATTTTTTTCTATACATCTTATGTGTATATGGTGCAATTGATATGTACCCATTTCCATCGTTTGTCCCTGCAATAACTATTAAGCACCGCACATTTGTTGTAATGAGAAAATGTTAATAAAGAGATCTTGAATTAAAAAAAAAGATACACCCCTTTTCTCAAAACTCTACATATTGTCACTGTGAAAAAGAACTCACCCAAAAAATGCAAGTGAAAGTCACAAAGTCTATAATCAAAGTGGAAATTAACTTAGAGAACATGGCTGTATTTTCATGGGCGAAAAAAGTCAGTAGGTGTTTTTCTGTCAAAGTCAAATAATTACGACTAAACAGTTTTACCTAAAAGCAAACAGCTGTCAGGCATCCAGTCAGTTAATATGTAGACACTACAGCACAGTCATTGCACACTACATAGCAAAGTGGAAAACACTGCAACCAGTGCCTGTCGCATATTATTTATTACACATTGTAAATGCATTTAGCACTTCATTACAGGTTAAAGATGTCTGTAAGTGAAAACCACATCTTCCAAACCAATTTTGAACATCTTCAAAATGGAATTGATGACAGTTTCATGTCGTTGTGTAACATCTGAACAGAGGACTTACACTATGGCCAATTATGTTCCTGCATGTCCTTATTCTCTTTGCCAGTGTGACCCCTACCTCACCTACAAAAATCCATGGGGTCTTTCCATGGAATCCACTTCTAGCACAGTGTACAGTAATAGTGGTATGGATTTGTACTGCAAGCATCAGAAGAGAAAGTGTGTGTGTTCAGTTGCACATACTTGAATCCTAACTCCTTACAAAGGGTACTGTGTGGACTTGCTTCATGTAAATCCTGTTGTGTTGGAGGAGAAGGTGAATGATAGAAAGGCCGACACTATTGATTTCTTCATAGTTTACATCATTTTGAACAATTCTGCTCTATTTCTGTATTTGCTTTGGTATCATTTGAAACCAGCGTAATCACTTTTGCGTTGTGTCCAGCAGATGACACCAGTGCTGTATATGTGTTTAACTTTTGCAACCTATGCTCATGTGCATCACAGCCAGAAATGTGTTTCAGAGAGTGTGTGTAGAGTTTGGAAACAAGTGTGCTACAAATATGTAAATTGTGTCTTCAGTAAACCAGCTTAATGTTGTGCCAGAAATTACATGTTTTGATAGTTGGGTTCATGCTACTGTTTCTAGCTATTCAGAAAAACTGTCACTTCAAATAAATGTTGAGTTGCTACTTTTTCTCATGGTGGACTGAGGGCAGACTGGAAGCTACCGTGACTGAACACTCAGTCTAATGTTACAAACTGGTAAAACAAGACAAGATGGAGTGGTTAGTATTGCAACTGCTCTTTCTATTTTTGTAATAGTCATCCTCACATCTTTGATATAATAATATTTGGTTCCTTTTGAGTGTTTCAATATGGAAATATTACCAGTGGGTCTTATAAGAAATTCCTGCTGCTATTTTCATTTGCCAATGTGCTTTAACTATTTTTTTTTCAACCTTGGTAAAAACAGCTGGCACCTGTGACATTTTACAATCATTTGTGTTATACGTATATCTTTTGCTTGTCAGATTTATCAAGAAGTTGGAGCACTCCTGGAAGGCACTGGTCCACGATGGGGTAAGAAACTACACATTGGACATCCTTTAACACTTACGATCTCATTAAGGAATATCGTGAGCAGCGATTCAATACTGTGCCTCAACTTGACGCCTAAGTCATCTTTAAAACCTGGTCATGTTTTAATGGCACTCATATTCTTTTACTGCAGGACACCGTTTCAGTTCACAGGCCTGGCTTCTATGCAGAACGTTTCCAGCAGTTTATGTGCAATACAGTGTTTAAGAAAATTCCACGTGAGTATGCAAACACAAGAACTTAATACTTTATAAATTTCATAAGACATATGAAATATGTGATTGTTTTCTTGACTTCAGTAAAACCATCACCATCTAAGAAGAGTCGTGGTGGAGGTCAGGGGGGTCTCAGGAGGGCTCCAACGTTGGGAGGTCCCACACCACTTTCCCAAGCAACAGGGCAGTCATCTATTGACTCCAGACTAGTGTACCATAGCCACTTCAGAAGCACAGAGTCAGAGGCTGATGGTGGTAAGTACGAATGCAAAAGAGATACTTGGTCATTAATCTGCCACCAAAGTTTCTCATTCAGTGTATACTCCAATTCAACATCTTCATTAGTCTGGGAGTACCCATGCTGCCTAGTGCGTTCTTTTCGAACTGCTCGACAGCCTGGAGACCATGGCTGAAATCCTCGCATCGATCTGGGAGCCAATCACAGAACGAGGAGGGATGAAAGACGATGACACATACTATTCAACAAACGGAAGTTAGTAGTTTTCTTTCGCGAATCCATCATGGTGGCAGCAGATGGGAAGCTATCTTTCGAAGAAGCTCTGGACAGTGTTCTAAATAGTTTAGAACGTAAGTTCACTTTAAAAGATGAACAGCGTTTAGTGTTAGAGTCGTTTACACACTACACACGTCATCGTGCGCAAGGCAGCATGGGTTCTCCCCGGCGAGTGATAGACATTCGTGCCGCCCAATCAATGGCTACGGAAACCACAACTCTCTACAAGAAAATGAGTGGGTGGTCTCCAGACTAAATCTCACTTGTGATTTAGTCTGGCGCTCGCCAGACTACATCTTCATATGAAAAATTTCCATAATTCTTTTGTAGGTGTGCAATCAGGCAGGCCAGATTTAGTTCCAAGGACTCCTCCTCCAGTTGACAACCTTGCTGATTGTGAGGCAAACCTGTCCACCTCATCATTAGGCAGCACAGGACTTGTCTCCACGTCTCCTCCCTTGCAGTAAGGCATCGCCACTCATTACTCAATCATTGTTATTCTAGCTCACTCTCATACAGTCATGTTCTAGTTCTTCCTCTGGCTTTGTCATTTGTAGGTCTGTAGGGGTGGAAGTACACAAATCAGCAAACACAGACCATGACCAGTGTTCCACCCACAGGTACTAGACATGAACACACTGATGGGTCTTACAAATGGCCTGTGACTTTAGGTGTCTATTCTTACTTTTATGTCCATCCTTGTCTTTTCTCTCTCTTTATAGTTTGGGAGCAATAGGAAGTGCAGATAATACAGGCAACTTGTCTGGAAACGAAGATGTAGTTTCACTATCAGATATCATCCCTGAGACCAACATCTGTTTTGTAAGTCTAAACAATCCCATTTCACATCTGCAACTGATGTTCGTAGTTATTTAACATCTTCAATGTTGATAACTTTTGTGTTTATTGTTTTGATCTTCACAGTAAAACAGACACAGTGCCATCAAAGAACATGTTTCTGGAAGAGGTGCGGTGAGAAGAATAGAGACGGTAAAGTTCACCCAGCCACCATGGATATGCTATGTTGCACCTCTGTAATGTTCTCAACTCATGGGATGTTGGATGAAGAAGCAAAGTGCAGTGAACATTATGATAGTGAGGGAAGCACTGGTGAGAAGACTGAGGTGAAGGCGTGTGTGTGGTAGGCTGTGTGCTGCCTCAGCCATCAGTATTGTCACTCATTTTGTCCACACTTATTCCAAAGTCCCACTTTTTCTCATAAACACTATTGGAAAAAAAAACTGATAATCTTGAACTGACAGCTTTTCAGTGTTAATAAATGAAGGTTATGCTTCACAGCTGGATAAATCTAGGTCATACAACCCTACCAACAAATTCTGACATTTAACATCTGTATTTGCTGTGATTGGGTAGTAGGCAGTAGACCATTAAAATATGTATACTGGGTTTGTTATTGTAGCTATGATGAAGATTCAGTCATCCTGTCCACTTCAACAGCATGAATCTGAGTGGGCGCAGACAGCAGTGCAGCTGCTACATACACAAATACACACACACACGCACACACCTAGGAGCACATGAAGGGTAAAGCCTGAATTTGTAGGAATGAATATTTTGCTGTGTTATGCTCGGTCCAAGTGGATTCACATTTCCGTGGCTTACACTCAAGTGTTCCTGTTATCACACATCCATTTCCTCCTCAGCATTCATCATGAGCAGGAGCACTTGCTTCTCACATCAATAGAGATAAAAAAAAAAAAAAGTTCAAATCATCACTTGCTGCTGTTGATGCTACAATCATTTATGCGTTTCTTTTTTTTTTTTTTGTTTTTTTTTTTTTACTGAATGCAGATGTAGTGTTTCATATTTTGAAATAGCAAAAAGCTGGTTTGAGCCAGACCTTTGTCATTTCTAAGGCAGTTTTGTTTCATGTTTAGTAATAAGTTATTCTGCTGGATGCCACAGTGGTGCTGCAAACGTCCAATTAGATCTTTCCACTGCTGAATGTATATTGCAATAGTTTTCTTATATAAAATGTGTCTTATTAACATGCAGATCACATTTGTCCAACCCAGAATGTCTCCCCCTCTGATGTGACCATATGTGCTTAAGTATAAATAAGTGCAGACTAGAGGAGTCTAAAGCATTACTGGAGATTAGTGGCTGTTAGATGAAGTTCTGTAAAGTTTTTAGAATAGAAATAATTTTCGTCATGTCTGTGCCTTTTACATGTTTTGTTTTAAACCATAACCAGTGATGTTTGACAACTCTACAGATTATTGATAAAATTACACGCAGAAACCTGCCTTATTACTACAGCTGAAGTCATCAGACTGCCATTTGTATGTGTGGACCAACAAGTCAGTTGTCCAGGTTAAAAGAATTTTAATGCAAACACTAATACAATCTTTTTCAGTTACCTGTATATGAACTGTTGTGGTAACTAATCCTTTTAAGTCTGCTGACATCAGTAAGGGTATCTGTTTTATGAATCATTTCTGCTGGTTACAGAAATGAAACCTTTCACATCCACTCTTGGACCAATATTATTAGCCATGTGTGTAACTAGTTTTTGTATTTTTATTTAGTCTTACTCAGATTATACCAAGCTATTCATAAAAATAATGCTTTATTCTCACAAAACTTTACCTCTTTTTGTGTGAGTTTGGGGCACTAAACAAGTCTCTGTGTTTGCTAGCACAGATTTTCACCCTGTAAGATATATCTAGAATAGAGATTTCAAATCAATCAAAATTTCATGTCATCTCATCAATATTTGTTTGGTCGGCACATGTGGTCTATGCAGCTGAGAGGGAGAAGGGGAGGAATGTGAGTTGTGGGTGTAGACAGCAGGAAAAAAAAAAGTCATGTTCATCAATGCACAGGGAAGGATTTAGGACGAAGTGTTTTGCTTTATATGTCAGTTGTGGCACCAAAGATAAGTGCAGAGCAGAATGAGAGGTCTGAACCCATAAAGTGCAGAACTCCTGCAAATATTCAGGATCTAGCGCTGAGGGAAGAATGAAAGTAGACACTCCTTAACATCTGCATAGGCTCAGTTGTTGAACACAGTAATGACACTGGGTTGACCTGTGTTAAAGGATCTAATTAAACTGGATGTTATTTAAGTAATGTTATATTTGATAAGATTTATCCGATATAAACCCAGTCTTGTAAAGTTTATTTTATTCATCACATCATTGACTTTGCTTGAGGAGTGACATTTCATAATGAATCACCACATTCCTGTGAAATTCAACTACATTTACCTGTGGTAGCCCTTAGAGTTCATCCTTAACAACCGTTAATGTAGTTTGGATGTTGAACGGAAAAGTACTTGTTTCAGGCGTGAAGCTTAACCTTTTTTTTTTTTTTTTTTTTTTTTTTTTTTTTTTTTTTTTATTATTATTTGAGAGATGCACAGCCACCAAAGAAAAACACTCCCTGATTTTTTTTTTTTTTTGCAAAAATCCAGATTGAATAGTTGTTACGAGAAGCCTGCAATCTGATCATTTGAGACTCCTCTTACATTTTATTTAAATGGTGGTACTGTGTAATGTGGTAGTGGGTATGTACTATAAAAACATAACCTCTGCCGCAGAACTGGTCTGACAGCACAAGAGAAACGTCGTCTTCTGGTGCGTAAAAGATGCATTCAGTATCGACACTACAATATATTTTAAAGTAATGCAATATGAACCACAATCTGCCGCCTTTCAGTTCTAAGAAGTATATTTATTAATACGATTGCTATAGACTGAGAGGTCAAAGGTTTTATGAATTATGTACCTTAGATGATTGTACATATACTGTATACTTACAGAAGGATGTCTGAAACTTTATAGCATGTATTGCCTATGAAGGGGGAGTATTTGACAATTTCACTTTTTATATTTCATGGTTAGATTGTGATATGATAGATATATTCTCTCCATAATGATTGTGGGTTGTTAATCTCCCATGCTTTTCTACATGAATGTTTCACATGGCTTCTGAGCCAACGTTGCTGGTTGTCCTATATGCTTCAATTACTATATTTTTACTGTGTATAAAATGTGTATATGTACATATGAGTCACGGAAATGCCTTCTCATGCAATATGTGCTGCCTGTCCCTCCTGCCATGTTTCAGTTATGTGGTGGTGATGTTTTCATGTCTGATTTTAAAGGATTAAACATATTTTCTAAATCTAGATTTGACCCCCTTTTCTTGGTTGCTTGACTAACTTTGTGTTTTTAAATGTTCATATTACAAAAGGACATGCATTCTTGTATATGGTTTAGAAGATTTTAATTATCTTTAGACACAACATTTGATCAAGTAAATACTTAAAATGTATTGAGTACTAAACTGATTTATATCGTCTTACACAACCCTAGGCTCCTCATCCACCACTATCTTTCCTGACATTGTAAAGTCCAGGGCTCTCCAGTTTAACACGTTACCAGGGGTGAAGTTCTTGTCTTCTACATAACGTTTGATCTCACTCTCTGACAGGACATAATCCCACATGTGGAGTCTTGAAATCATGCCCTCAAAAGACTGGTCTGTATCAAACTGTCCACCGTAGGAGTCCTGTTCTTGGCCCAGGATTATGATGGGTACACCCCTGATGGCTTGACCAGAGTGAATGAATCTCTTGATAGTTGGTTTACCGTCCACCCACAGCTGAGCTAACCCATTGTCAGAGCGCCAGGTGGAGCACATAGAGTGCCAGGTGTTTGGAGGAAATGACAGTGATTGGAAGTCAGTTACTCCATCCCGAGCATGCATCCTGATGACATCCTGTGATTGTATCTTAAAGATGCAAAAGTCATTGCTGAACACTGGAGTGGCCATGGAGAAAAGCCCATAATTCCTTGTGAGATCTGTTAAGAATCTGAAGAAATTGGTTTGGTGTGAAAAACTTTTCAAGCACAATTTAAAGGTTAATTTAAAAGTAGATTCTGACTCAAGTTACCTAAAGCAGACGGTCACAGAGCTGAATTCAGTTTTAGAAGTGATGAGCTTCACATGATCTGTATTGGTTTTCCTGGGGAAGACCAACACTTTGCCTGATAGATCTGCACAAACAAAAAGAAAATGTGGAGCATGGTGAGCAATACATGTAAAAACCAAATTCTGGGATTGAGTTGGATCCTTTAAATGCTTTTATGACAGAAGTTGACATACCTTGGGGATGTGCACAGCATGTTGTGACCAACACCATCAGAAGCAGTTTCTCCATCTAAGATGCAAAATCCACATTTTTGGTTCAAATCACCTGTGTTGCTGCATCTACAGATTCTAATTAATATCTTCAAAAATCATGGGATGAAATAGAAATAACGCATAAAGTTGAAAATGGATGTAGACTGCAATGAATGAAGTGTATAAAGTGTTACCTTTGTGGCCTGGCTCTGTCAGCGTTATGTGAATGACTGGTGTCAATGTTGCAGTGGCTTTTATTTGTGAGATATAAAGTAAAGCTTGGTCTGAACTATGGACTCTTGTCCAAACAAATCCACCAAAAGTAGGTGATGGGAGTGGACTGTACCCATCCATAGGCCATGAGAGGACACTGAATGGTTTCATAAGCTTGAAAATAATCTGGGTCATATTATCTGAGTCACCAGAACTCAACCCAGGAATACACTTATAGGAAATTTTGGATGAGTGTGATAGAACATACTCTCCTTTACCATCACCAGAACACCAAATAAAGACATATCTTTTGATACACTGGAATTCACCCCTTCAGTATAGTTTATTGTCGTGTAGAGCAATGCCAAAGAGCACTAAAATGGTTCTGTTAGAAAATGGTGGCTCAGCATCTAAACAATACATTGAAGTGGATTGTTCCTTTAAATCAGTGGTCCTCAAACTTTTTACAGTGGAGTGCCCCTTGAAATATACTTTTTTTGTCCAAGTGCCTCCAACTCTCACGTCAGCATTTTTTTTTTAAAACTCTTTATTGAAATGACAACAATGACAATATAAAAGGGTCTTACATAGTATCCATTGTATGTGTTTCAGAGTAAGGACATTACACCCACACTCACATGTACACATACACACACAAAAAAGAGGTCTGTCTAATTACTTAACATTAAAGTATTTTATAAATGGCAGCCAAATTTAATAAAATAACTTTACATTATCTTTTAGTGAAAATTTGATTTTCTCCAAATGTAATTGTTGCATAATGTCTTTCAACAGAGCCTGATGAGTGGGAGGATTTAACAGAATTATGCATGTCCAGTAGTGTCACAAACTTCAAAACAACACTCTGTTTAGTACTAAGGTCCACTCCTGTCGGTTCCACACCGAACCTAAAGCATTGCTCAGTCCCTTGGTAAAGGCTAATGAAATTCTGCTTAAAAAGGCCAGCGATGTTTAGTGTGACATTTACGTAACGATACTTGAATTAGTTTGAGATGGTGAATGGAAACAGAGGAAACATTTTGATATATTTTTTTTACATTAGGCCTAATAGGAAATAATATACTTTTAGACAGATTAAGTTTTTATCCTAAAGTTTTCCCAAAATCTGTTAGAATAGTCAATATACTTGATAACAATATCACTTCAGCATTTTTGATTGAAAAAAAATTTGGTAAAATTTGTTCCTTTGCTAAAGATGTCTGTTTATATTTTCAAAATTTTGTAAACAAACAACATATATTTAACTGTAATATACAAAAAATAACAACGTTTTTAAAGTAAATTTTGTGTGCAAAATGTAAACTGAAAAGTGCCTTCTTTCATTGATAAGAAAAATAAAGAAATTGGTCATTAATTAATAAATGACCCTTTCATCAACAAAGAATACTTACATAGCTACTCAAATAAACTCATTTTGAATAATATAAAATAGAAATGTACTTAAAATGTTACCACAGCTTAAACAAGATGACTAATAATAAAATTATTATATGATTGTATTTATTGTTTTCATATTTCAACATTAATTCTCACTTCAACTTATTTAATATATTTTTCCAATGGGGGTACATGTGCCCCACTTTGAGAAGCCCTTCTTTAAATCATGTAATAGCATGATATGCAGTTTTCTTTTATTTGACAGCTCATTTTATAATTTTAATAATGTGAGAACAGGGACAGTTGATCCTCTCTTGCCCTTGTGTAATGTTCTTAACTTGGATGAAGGAGCAATGTGCACTGACTGCTGTGAAAATGACAGATGCATTGGTGACAAGATTAGTAAAGACAGTAGTGGTAGACCGTGTGCTTTCTTAGCCATCAGCATAATCACCGTGCATGAACATTTGTCCACATTTATCCTAAAGCCCTCCATGTTCTCGCAAATACCAATAAAAAGACCCTGATCACCCTGCAGTAGCAGCTTTTTGGACCTCAATGAAGGACATGTATTGTTATTATATTGCACTCCCGTTGCTATTGTAAATAGATTGATCTACACTTTGTATTCAATCATAGCTCATTTGTCATACCATTTATTTATTCTTATTCTATTTTACCTTTCTTTTCTTTATAATTTATGGTATTTAACAAGGTGAGAGAGAAATGGTATCTCAGTTCTCTGTATGTCCTGTGCATTTTAATGAATTGACAATAATAAAAAATAAGAATAATCTGAATCTATGGTAACTTTTTTCTTAGTTAATTATACACTTATAAGCTCTTTATATGCCGGATGTGCATTCTGCTGGGTTCCTAGTAATTCCTGGTAAAAACAGGTAGACCATAACACATGCAGCATAGGTTTGATTAAGTGCAGAGAACAGATTATGAAGGATTTGCTGCCTTCACATATAAAAATACCTTATCATACCTCTGTTTGGCAACTGTCTAGTCCTATCAGCCTTGTGTTTATGGCCTTGATAGTCAAGACTGAGGTAAAGTACAAACCACATTTCTATAAATGTTGAAACATTTGTGGAATACATCCTAAAATTGTGCATATGATGTAAAACAGTGGGAAATATTTTTGAGTACAACAGTGAATTCATTTGATGTTGATCCCTGCAGTACAGTTCACAATTTTGCAATCACTCTCAAGGACCATTCATGTAAGAAAATGATGGAGATCTGAGGGGAACATAGTTGCTTAATTTTTGCCCTCATGTCCCAAGAATGGTGCTTTTTTTTTCGGGCTACAAGGCACACATTTATGAAGCTAGTCTATGAGACTCAGTTACATTATAATAGTGTTATTATACAAGTACTTTATAAACGTGTCTTCTCTTCATACAACTTCATACAAGTTAAAATATTTGATTTCGTCAAAGCCGAAAAACTGCATTGTCTTGATTTGGTAAATCACTTTTCTGCGATACTGTGATCCGACTGATTACCTTCAAAGACAAAACCACAAAAGAACTTCATTACCCATGAAGCATCACGTTGACGTAGGAAACAGCATACGCTATCAAGATGGTGCTTGAAAGTACTATGGTTTGGTAAGGATTTAAAAACATTATCGCTAAAATTAAGACTTTAGATACCGAATAAGACTTCTCTTGGTCGTTTGAAAATTTAAGAATTGCACGTGTCTCACTAGTAAGATGTGTTTCAGGTTTACTTTTTTGTTCTGGATTAAGATGCCCTAGCTATTCCCTGAGTCACTCCATATCCTAACGTTAGCTTGTAGGGGCTGCTGGCACATAACTAACACAGGGATATCCAGTGAAGTTGGGACTAGTTAAGCTGTAACTTTAGAACCAACACTAATTTGCAGTGTGTTTCTATACATTTTATGCGGAACCCTTGTCCAATTCGTGCATCTCTTTAAAGGAAAAGCACCATTTGACGCGTTAGCATTAGCTAGCTAACCCACACCACAGCTAGGCTAGTTCATGTTCATGACATTGGTTAAATGAACAGAAGTAGAATAAAGATTAGTTGTTGTCTTCGTCTCACCAAAGTTACGAATTAAGGCAACACGTTGTACGTTTATTGCAGATACAGACTGTCTCACAACAGTGAATGAATATGTTCAGTGATGTTAACAGCATAAAGTAACAGTTCTCTGTCAACAGCAGCATCTGACTGAAACTAACAGTCAAATATCAGTATAATATCTGCTTCTCAAACGTGAATTAAGGCTAAAACCTATAGGTTTTGTTGAAACGAGGTTAAATAGTATGATATTAACTTGTGCTGCTGATTAATTCTTATATATTCTAAAGAGGTCAATCTTGCTCCTCTTACATAGTCATGGTAGAGAGTAAGTTACATTGGACAGGAAATGGTAAGAATTTTCTTCCCAAGTATAAGTACTGTTTTGTTTTTGTATTGTTTTTGGTCAAACCTTGTTCTCAAATGATATTGCAGGTGTACAGTATACTATCAGTTGGACTAATATTTAGCTGATGTGTGTGTGTTATTGTTTTAGTGTGGACAACAGTGAGTACATGCGAAATGGAGACTTTCTGCCCACCAGGCTGCAAGCACAGCAGGATGCAGTTAATATTGTTTGTCACTCCAAGACCCGCAGCAATCCTGAAAATAATGTGGGCCTCATTACTATGGCAAAGTAAGAAACATTTTTCTTGAATTGCTTGAGTTTTATTTTTCAGTATAATATTATAGCATTCTTGTTATGTTTCCTTCCAGCAACTGTGAAGTCTTGACCACACTGACTCCAGACACAGGAAGGATACTCTCAAAACTGCATGCTGTGCAGCCTCGTGGAAACATCAGTTTCTGTACAGGCATTCGCGTTGCACATGTGAGTTTGTGACTTATATTGTTCTGTTAACCAGTTGATGTTTGAAAATATTTTTGTTGTCATTTGGCCTGTCGTTTTTTTGCAATCCCCTTTAATCCTCAGTAAAGACCCTTCAGTTGATGTATTTTCTTTTCTTATTTCTTACATGGAGTTTCTTTTTTCTGCAGTTGGCCTTGAAGCACAGACAGGGGAAAAACCACAAGATGCGCATTATTGCTTTTGTTGGTAGCCCTGTAGAGGACAATGAAAAAGATGTAAGTTTGGTTTTTAAATGGGTTATTAGAGTTGTTATTAGTGCGTCTGTTTTATAAACAGGGATGATTGAATACACATGTATACACACATTGAAAAATTAAAACAGATGGAAGAATTGGGTAACAGTCAATTATCTTTGGGTGACTGAAACACACCTAACATGGTTTGACAGTAAATTGTGTCATATACTTTTTAAAATCAGAGTATTCAGGAGATGTTCCTCTTAAAACTTATGGAAAGTTATGAAGAAAGTTATTTTAGTAACTTTGCTACCTAAAAGAATGTCAGTGTCCCAAAAGTAATGTAGAGAATTTCTGATGTAGACCATTTGTCTTGAGAGCAGCAGTGCACATGTAGTTGTGTCGGCTTATTCTTATTTAATTTTCTGTCTTTAGCTTGTCAAAATGGCAAAACGACTCAAGAAAGAGAAGGTCAATGTGGATGTCATTAACTTTGGAGAAGAGGTATTTCCTAACAAAATGCACACACTAGAGGTCCTCAGGTCAGATCTGCTATTATTGACATGTTTTACTTGTAGCCTTGTGTGATCCATGAACCTACACTTACCTCTCTGCAGGAAACAAACACAGAGAAGCTGACAGCCTTTATCAACACACTGAATGGCAAAGAGGGAGCAGGCTCCCATCTCGTCACAGTGCCTCCAGGCCCTAGTCTAGCTGATGCCCTGTTGTCCTCACCCATCCTGGCTGGAGAGGGAGGTGCAGTTCTAGGTCTTGGTGCCGGTGACTTTGAGTTTGGAGTTGATCCCAGTGCCGACCCAGAGCTGGCCTTGGTAAGAGAGCACAGCAGTCTAAATATGATAACTCCTATTGCCTATTAAATTCTAAGTAGTTTGTCTGAATCTGTCTGTTTAAATTCAGCAACATGTATTCCTTGATGGTAATGCTAGGATTCACCTTGTTAATGTTTGTGAAAATGTGTTTAAGGGAGCATGACACATTTTCACATGGATTGGCCAACACAGAGTCCACACCTGAACCCCATGTAGAATCTTTGGAATGTACTTGAGAATGTTTTATGCATTAATCCAACTCTCCCATCATCAATACAAGATTTTGGCCTAACATTAATGCAACTCTGAACAGAAATTAATGCTGTGACATGTACTGTGACAATGCACAAGCATTGTTAGGCATAAATGATGTGACTGAATACGTTTCATAATTGAAGTTAAAGGTAGTCCAACCAAATATTGTGTGACTGTTTTTTTTTTTTTGGTGAACCAGTGTATATCATAAGTATGCCACTTTCCAGGCTCTGCGTGTGTCCATGGAGGAGCAGAGACAACGACAGGAGGATGAAGCTCGCAGAGCTGCTGTTGCTTCAGCTGCTGAAGCTGGCATTTCTTCTCCTCCTGCAGATGGTTAGTGAAATATCCACCAACTTGACTAACTGCATTAGAATAGATGCTTGTGTCTGTCTCTCTCCAGTTATTTGTACCATTTTTATATATAATAACTAAAACTAATAACTATAAATAATATATATCATCTTCTGTATTGCAGAGTCTGAAGATGCCCTGTTGAAGATGTCTGTTCCCCAAACAGACTCAACAGCACCTGCTCTGCCAGATTTCAGTCGTATGACAGAGGATGAACAAATTGCTTATGCTCTGCAGATGTCCATGCAGGGATCAGGAGCAGGTTTGACACTGACACCTTTGTGAAACTTAATAAATACCTTTTAACTTTATCATTTTCAATATCCCACAGAACTTAAGTTTTTTTTTTTAATGCATCAGTATTATGAAATGTGTGGTACAGTTCACTCAGGCAACAGTTTTTTGTATGTACATTTGGCTTGTATAAGTACACACAATACAAGTACATTATATTTCTGTTATGTATGATGACAAATTGGTATAGTATTAGTATCTATAGTTTAGATCAGCACGGTGCAACATTAGTGAGTTATAGTTTCTAAGTTTCAGTGTTGGCCTCATGGTTCTCTTATATACATTGAATGCAGAAGTAAAGTAAAAGCACAGGATAGCATTTTCATAAAACCACATACAGTATATTTACTTTCCTACTCGTGCAATGTTTTCCTGTCTTGTAGAGTTTGGAGCAGAGAGCATGGATACTGGAGCGGACATGGACTCCAGTGAGGCCAAGGTAGTCTCAAACCTGCATTAAATATAATTTTTAATCACATTGGAAAACGTTTTGATCATTACTCATGACATTTATGTGCAGGATGAAGAGGACTATGATGTCATGCAAGATCCAGAGTTCCTTCAAAGTGTTTTGGAAAACCTCCCAGGTGTCGACCCCAATAATGAGGCCATCCGTAATGCAATGGGGTCTTTGGCGTCACAGACAGGCTCCAAATCCGACCCCAAGAAGGATGAGGAGAAAAAGAAATGAACACCCAAAGAGAGGACCATAAATCTATGAAAATATTAAAAGGAGTCTGAGAATTGCACTGCATGTGTTATTCACTGTAACATTGTCGCTCTCCTTACTGCAACAACTGTTTTCTTTTGTTTAGGTTTGTAATATGTACACAGCATTTGCCTTTTCTCAACATCAGTTCGCCAGTCCTTAAGTACTTTTTTTTCTCCAAGTGAATATGCTTACTTTTCATTTTTTTGTAAAGTAAAAAAAAGTGTGACAATTACAGTCTTTAATAAATTTACAAAATACAAAGCGGTGTTTGTAACAAGTGCTTTAACTTTTTTATTTTTTGTGTCTGCAACGTTTTTTACACATCCTTTTCAGTTGTAATGATTGATTTAAGTCTAAACCCTTAGTGTTTATCTATTGTGATAAAGTGAAAGGTTTTTATTTATTTAAATGAACTGTGTTTACCAGATTGTGTATAGGATATGAATTGCCATACAGAATGTCCTGACACGCTGAGAAGAAATTTCTCAATACATGATTTTAAAAAAAAATCTTAATGTAACTTGTTTACCAGCAGGAATGGTCTGGTATTAGTTTATGATAGTAGTAATGGACCGTTTCTAAAGAACTGCTATAATATTCTGGGCCGCCATATTTTATTTATTTATTTGGCGAAACTGCTGGAACGTTACATAGAAAACTAATTTCACGGAATTTAGTTGGATATTTTACTTATTGTGTAACGTTTCTCGTTTAAATAGCTACACCAGACGAGTAGCGTTACCTAAAAAGTAATGTTAATTTCAACAAATGTTAAGTAATGACAGTCATCGTTTAGCAGACATAGAAAGCACAGATCCTCCTAGAGGGAGTGAGCTGTTGTCAACATTAGGGAGGATCTTGGTAAGTCACTGTCGCTTAATGCGGTGACGGAGAACTTATGCGTCCGAAAGGAAAGTCAGGAACCAACTTCGCAAAGTAGCAGGTAACTAAAGTACACAGAAACTAAATAAAACTTTATCTGCAAGAGATATTACAAACATTGAAAACTATGTAATGGACCACACTAGTAGAAGTTCAGAAGAATGTAAACATACTCCTTACTCCTAATGCAAAACTGGCCTGTTGACGTTAGCAGGGCTAGCTAACAGTTAACCTTATGCTAAAGTTTAGCTGTTAGCAACAGGACCTAGTTGTGCGAGAGCGTTATGTTTTATATGCTTAGTGTTAACTTTGCGCCACTTAAATTGTTGTAAATCTGTGTGTTGCATTAAAAAGCCTAGAGTCCAAACTCTAACCGCTTCAGTCCAACCAGTCTACTCTAGTTATCAGCTGTCAAATTTCCCATTTCAGTCAGGCATAAAGTTTAGGTGCAGATTTGAACGGGTTGACAGCGTGCCCTGGATCACGTAGCACCATATATTAACTAAGGGCTGTCTCTTACAGGTTTTAGCCTCTTACTAGCGATGGGGGACATGAAGACCCCGGACTTTGATGACTTGCTTGCAGCGTTTGACATCCCTGACATTGATGCCAAAGAGGCCTTACAGTCTCGTCCAGAGGAAGAGCGAAATCAGGAGGTTGGGACTAATGCTGATGTGACTGAGAGGGAGTCTACTTCAGGCTTTACCTCCTCACCTTCCCACCATAATAATCAGTCGGTTAGTGTCATTGTGAAGAACAATGTGTTGTCTGAATCTACAGAAGAAGAAGAAGGAGGAGGAGGAGGAGAAGGATGTGCTAGTGATAATAAACAAGTAAACAATTCATCAAGCAGTGGTAAAGATTCAGAGGCTCAGGTCAAGTTAAGTGATCACACTTCACAGCTTGGCCCAAATGAGACTCCTGTGGAACTCCAGATTGTCAACGGCTTAGAGGGATCTGCCACCAGAGCTCAGCCACAGTGTTCACCTCTGAGGTCCACACTGAACACTAGTGAGAAAAATGGTAAAGGAGCTGAAACTGGATCAGATATTAATAAAACAAGTGATGTCATGGACTCTTTGAAACCTCTCCTCTACCCACAGTCTTTAACCAGTGGTGGCATCTCTGAACCTCATACCATCACCTCATCTTGTCCTTCCTCTCCACACTCTGTCAGCCTGCACTATCCTCCTCACTCCCCTCAGAAAGAGGGGACTTGTGGTCTCGGTAATGCACCATCATCGTCGTTACCACAAAATGGAAACCTTAAAGCTGGAATTATTCTCTCAGATGAAGATGACTCAGAACCAGACTTAGGAGGACCACTGGTGATCCAGGAGAGCCCAGAGTCTGTTATGACCCCACTTCCCAAATTTAAACGCAGAGTAAACCTTCAGTCAGATCTGCTTGGGTCGCCTGAAAAAACAACTTGCCATGTCTCTGGTCCTCCTCATCTTTCTTCTTCCCTGGTATCCAAAGATCTTAAACCCCAGCTGGCGGAGGAGGGGCAACCATCCACCCCTAGGTCTCCCTCCACAGCTACTCAGCCAATGAGCCCCCGGGATTGCCTCCCTGCTGTCAGCACCAGCACAACATCAGTTCAAGTAGAGAGATACCCTGAGCATGTGATTGAGGAGAGGGACTCGCCAGAGAGCCCACCGCCCAGTGAGACAGGACTTACGGTCTCTGACAGAAGCACCAGCTCTTCTTTGGCCCAAACAGCAGGTCTGACAAGAAACCCTAAGGGCTCCCATTGCAAAGAGGATTTCATGGAGAGTGAACACAGCCAAGATGACAGGCCAGAGGTCATGGAGGAGCTGCCTGAAAAGGTGGAGACTGCAAATGGTGAAAGTCTAAATGAGGAGAGTATTGATGCTATTCCATCCTCTGAGGACACTGTTTCTGCCAGTGCAGAAATTAATTCATCTCCATTGCGGCCCCTCAAAGTAAAAATTAAGATGCCTACAGGTAGCATCACAAGGACTGTGACTGGTGCAGCTCCTAAAAAAGGTGGAAGAACCACTGCCAGGACTGCAAAGCGTTCTAAACCTTCATCTGTTGTCCATGACACGAGGTCCAAGAGGGCGGTGTTGCAGCAGTCCAAGTCAAATGCAGTGACCTTACAACAGGATACCTGTGCCACAACACTAGATGGTGCCAGTACAGTCAAAGGAACCAAGCTGAAGATCTCCTGTACAGCTGTGAGCATCACCAAAAATACAGCACTGCCATCTGTTTCTGCCTCTTCTAAAGGTGGAGGGATCAATCTACACAGCCTGGGTCAGAAGACTCTTAACAATGGGACTACACTACCTCCACCTTCACCTCTGCTTCCTGCTCAAAATAGTAGCAGACCTGCCTCAATTGTCAACAGCACAGGAGCAACCATATCCAAGACTCAGACCAGTCTTGTTGAAGCATTCAACAAGATCCTCAACAACAAAAACCTGCTGCCCACTTATAAACCAGATCTGGCATCTTCTCTTCCTGCAGAGTGGGGTCTTTCTATGCCTACTCAGGTAAGCTGTTGATGTAAATTGAGAGAAGAAACTTCTATGGCAAACTCCAAATTATAATATTTATCTCAGAGGGTTCTGGTATCCAGGGAGCTAATTAATGCATCAGGTTTAGTCTATGAAGTTAAGACTGAGAATGAAGTGCTAATTGGTTTCAATTGTATCCAAGTAAAGTATTATAGTATGTAGGAAGACAACTGTATGTATTTTACAAGTGTCAGAATTCATATTGTTACATTTTCAATGTACTTTTTTATACTGCTGTAAGGTAGAATTTGTGGAGCTTCTTCATGTCTTCTAAAATTGAAATCTCAGAAATCAGTTGTAACTGTATTTATTTGTGTATCATTATTTAATCATGATCTAATTTTTCATACTTCATGTACTCTTATATCCAAAAATATTTTATCTTCTGCAGGGATACAGATGTTTGGAGTGTGGAGATGCATTTGCTTTGGAGCAGAGCTTAGCACGACACTATGATCGGCGATCACTGAGGATTGAGGTGACTTGTAATCACTGTGCCAAGCGCTTGGCCTTCTTCAACAAATGTAGCTTACTTTTACATGCGAGAGAGCACAAGGAGAGAGGCCTGATCATGCAATGTTCACACCTGGTCATGAAACCTGTGTCTATGGAGCAGATGATAGGCCGACCGGAGCCAGCAGCATTGGGTTGGTCTCTGTTCCTTTGTCTTATTGTCCTGTTTAAAGTCTTTTAGTGTGAAGTGTGTGTGTTTTCTTTCGTCAGGTGTCTTTCAGGTATGCTATGTTTTTTTTTCATCCTCTACAGCTCCATCATCCATTTTAGGCCAGTTCACCCCAAATGCAGCACCCCAGTCACACAACAGGAAAGCAGAGGAAGTACAATACTGTAGTAACAAATGTCCAGAGTGTCAGACTCAATTCAGCAGTACGAAAGAAGTGGCGGAGCACCTTCAAGAAATCAAAACAGCACAGAGCTCTGTGAGTCCTAAACAGAAATTACATTTGTTTTCTTGTCATGAAACTCCAAATATAAATCCTGTCTTTCTTTCATTTCCCCCCTGTTGTGCTGCAGCCATGCACAGATTGTTCTCCTCCCATGCTCTTGTCCAACAGCTGCTTTGCAGCAGCTCATCAACGCATTCACCAGGGAAACCCACCACATGTGTGTCCAGAGTGTGGGGGCACAGCCAAGCAGCCACGGTTTAAAACACACCTGGATGAAACCTGCCTACACTTTGCTCGCCGCATTGGGTACAGGTATAGTATCTACCAATGTGACTGATAAGTTCCCCTATAACATATGTTCTGTTGTACCTCAACTCTAACTAGGCTTTCAAGTATTTTGCATGAGAGTGATCATTGTCTCCATTAAACTATAAATGCATTATTACTATAAATGCACATTTATAAAACTAACAGCAATGTCATGTTTCTGTTACTGTTTCCACATCACATGCTACTGATAAACATTTGAACAGAACTTTTTGTGACATCATGCTTTGTGCTCACTTCATTTCAACTTGCTTAACTACTATTCATGCCTGCTACTCAGTAATTCTTTTTGTTTATTTAAGTCATAGGTTTTCTACATGCAAATTATTTATGTCAAGTATTTTATGTCAAGGTAGACTTGATAGAAATGCAATCCAGGGTATTTATAATATATAAGATAGTGAGATAACAGTTTTTATTTTCTTGTCATTATACATTAAATTTACTTAATCACAGTTAACTTTCAAGTAAAATGTTCATAAGCTGGAGTATATTGATTCAGCTTTACAGTTAAAGTTATGTCTTCCCATGTTACTGCACCTTTCCACAGATGTTCCAGTTGCTTGGTGGTGTTTGGAGGTCTGAACTCAGTGAAGTCTCACATCCAACAGGCTCATTGTGATATGTTCCACAAATGCCCCAGCTGTCCAATGGCATTTAAATCTGCCTCCAGCATTCAGAGCCACATCACTGCTCAACATGCAACACTGACCGAAGGACAGACCATGTAGGCCTACTTTATCTGCACACAAACTCACATACAAATGTATACATGTACTTCTTATAAAAAATACATATCTGACGCAATTAATCGATATTTGATTTTATTCCTTTTCAGGTTGATCTACAAGTGCGTCATGTGTGACACTGTTTTTACTCACAAGTCCCTGCTGCATTCTCACTTTGATAATCATTTAGCTAATCAGAAGGTGCATGTATTCAAATGCCCTGAGTGCACCAAGTTGTTTTCTCAGAGGAATTCTTTATTGGATCATTTCAAGGTATACTTGTTCTTATTTAGTTCATAGTGTTTTATTTTAGGATTTTTGTAGACACATAAAATGTATAATTTAACAGTGTATCAGCTTTCTTTTTTTTTTTAACCCTCACAATCTGTTCTCAGACACACAGGACTCCCAAAGTCAGACAAGAGTTGCCACCGTCCTCAGCTGTTTCATCCTATTCACAGCCTTTAGTGAAGATGGAGAGTTCAGATGGGGAGGAATGGATGGATAAACCTAAAGAAAAGAAAGTGAAGATGGAAAGGATGAAGACTCCATCAGGGTGGAAGTGTTTACCATGCCAGGCACACTATACTGATCGGGAAGATTTCATCACTCATATGTCTGAACAGCATGGCAAGGTCTGAATTTTCATCACTTCCTTTTAGCCTCTAAGAATTTGCTCATAGACTCAAGTGCACAGATATAGCAGGTATGTGTATGTTGGTATTGTGTAGATCCTGAAGAAGTTTCCTTGTACCAAGTGTGAGAGTTCCTTCACCACCACCTCCAGTCTGAGACGTCACATCAGAGACAAACACAAAATCATGACTCGAGGCTTTCGCTGCCAGTGAGTATTTATCCTGTCACTTCTTCTGTTACATGTTGACAATGGTTTTGTGATCTGATTCAATTGAGTCAGTAATTCTTAGTCAGTGATTATCAACATATGTATTGTGTCCTCAGTTTTCTATATTAGTACAATTAGATTTTTTTTCATAATCTTCCTGAATTAATAATACAAGTACTCAGGTAAATCTGAACACTAATTTAAAAGGCTACCACAGTGTGTGATATATTCAGCTGTGTGTTTTGTGACTATGCACACATCTGCAGGATCTGCATCGAGAGTAAGAAAACATTTAGCAGCAGGGCGATGTTAGAGAGACATGTTCAGCTGAGACACAACACGGACACCATAAGTCAGGAAGCAATAATGGTAAGACACACTTTGTATCACATAAATGAGCCAAACAGAAACAGCTTCTGTAGTCATGTTGTTTGAAAGAGGGGTTAGTTTAATTTCCTTTGGTTACAGGGAGATCGAGATGAGGCAGACAGTTCATCAGAACATGATGGCAATGTGGTGGCTCGCCAGAGACGGAGAGCAGCTGTAAAGGCAGAGCAGGATGAAGAGTCTACAAACGGGCCTAGTCCAGTGAAGAAACCTCGGCTTTCATCTGCAGCTCCTCCCTCCTGCCTTCTGGAGTCAGGGTTTCGTTGTGCCCCTTGTGGCTTCACTACAGAGGAGAAGGCACTGTTTCTGGAGCACATCAGTCAGCATCGGAGAAGTGGGACAGAGGGCGGAGGTCAACAGTGTCTGCAGTGTGGGGCTTGTTTCACATCTACCGCCTCCCTGTCACGCCATCGCTTCATCATTCACAAGGTGAGAGATGCATTTGCTGATAACCAGGAATTGCTCAGTGCACACCCTGCAACCTCTCCTGGTAGCAGCAGGAAACATGATGATAAGAGTTCTCAGAGTGGTTCTGCACCAGCATCGCCCTCCTTACCTCAGGGAAAGGACGAGGAAGGTAGCCTAGCCTGTAAGGTCTGTGGCAAACAATTTGAAAAGACTACAGATCTGAATACACACTTCAGAACTCATGGTATGGCTTTTATTAATGCAAGGAATGCAGGGAAAACTTCCTAAGATGTTAGATTCAACAGGATGTGTTGTCAGAGTGCCTTATGTAAAGTGGGTTAACACATGTACAGTATGCACTAAATTAACCAAAGACTGCTCTGTGTGAGTAGATTGTAAAACAATCAAATGTCATTTTCACTGGTTGAGATGAGCCTTAACTTTCAACTTCTGACTCTCAGGATCTAACACTGCATTTCTGTAATGATACTAATGTCAGTGAACTGACATGACAACATGTTAGTAAAGAACTGTGAATGTTATCACCAAGTCCTACTGTCATTGTAACTGATTCTAAATTGATGGCGATGAAAGCAATTGAATGTTTCTGTCTGATTTCAATATTTTTAACTGTTGAGATTTTTACAATTTTGAAAAAATGCTAGGGCTCATCGTCAGCCCAGTAATTTGTATACAGTATGTGTGGAACTTCACTGTATAATCAGCCATTTTCCAAAGTATATTGAATAGAATTGGAAAAACTATTCTAAAGTGTACTTTGGCAAATTGTAAACATTTATAGTTAACTGGGTATAACTTTCAAAAGTCTTCAAATGTGTACATTTAAAGTAAAATGTATTTGCATCACATTATCAGATTTGTTCTTTCTCTGTTGGCTAGAGAGAGAAGTTAAATGATAGGGTCTAACTTTTGGTAGGAGGATCATTTTGTATTTTGCTCTATTATGACATCACTGTCAATAAAAGATCATTCTCTTTGTGATTACATGTATTCCTATTGTTCTTAGAAGACGAAAAAAAATAGTTTTCTGATGGCATCGATGAAGACAAATTTATTAAATGGTTATCCTGCATAATTGGCGTCAGTTATCAAAGAATGATAGAACAGTATGTTCCAGCAGGACTCTGTGATTGTCAACACAAATCAGCTTGTGTTATTCATAGATTTGCCAATTCAGCTTCCACATTAATTCAGAGCTACATGAGACTGGAATAAATATTGCAAGTCTATGTTTGCTTGTTGTGTCTTAGCACTAAGTCTGTTGACTGAGTTAATGTCCATGTATTTACAATGCAGAGTCAAAAACAAACAACTCTCCTGTTATTGCACTTAAGTGACCTGTCTGTGCTCATTCTCAGGACATTAATCAATATTTACATTTTGATGTATTCAGGATTTTTCTGTTTTGCAACAACAAAATCATTTCTAACCAGGTGTTTATAAAAAAAAATCATTAAAAATGATCAGTGGCACATTATCAGTTCAGTAGACTTTGCTTATTTATAACCTTTTTCCTCCGATTATCATTTTTCCCATGGTGTTTTTTGTCAGATTTTATATAATCTTTATGAAAATCTTGAGCCATTTCATCACACAAAACATCAAATGTCAATCATTAAACATTACTTTTATTTCTGTTAAAATAAACCTTAGAAATATATATATATATATATCAGCAGTATATTTGCAAATAATAAATGTTGAACCTATTCATAAACAAAGCTCACTTAAGCTGCAAACAATAAAACAGCCTCAACATCTACACACATTGGTTGTTGGTAGTGTCAGTCTACAATATACTTGTTGTGAATTTAAGGCAAATATGTTATCACTAGTTCTCTGTGACAATAGATTCTTCAGAAAAGTGGCTGTTTAGATAGAGCTCTTGTAATTTTTGTTGGATTTGACTGCACTGTGTTTTCACAGCAACATAAAAGCCATCAAGAGAAACAGAAGTGGCTTCATGAACGCAGACATCCCCTCAACACTCAGTGATGGAGCTCCTGGACAAAAAGAGCAAAAAAAAAAACCAAGCCTTAGAAGACTGTTGTCGTAATTACATTTGATTACAAGTGCAGTGAGCTGACAGTTATGTACATGCACAGTGTATTTTGTACTGGCTACTGAAACTTGCCAATAGAGAATATACCCTAT
>JAPSES010000228.1:7249395-7272762 GCA_029822895.1 Maxillicosta whitleyi
TATCTATCTATCTATCTATCTATCTATCTATCTATCTATCTATCTATCTATCTATCTATCTATCTATCTATCTCCCTTCATTTCTTTATTTTCAGTTACTTATTATATTAACTCATAAAGTTCAAAAGTGTTTGAGACGCTTCACCTTTCCTGGGGCATGTTCCGTCGATCAGTCCTCGGACCTGTGTTACGTACAGGACGCACAGCAGCGGGAGAAAAAAAAACATTTTAAGACATAAAATCGCTGACTCCTGCGGTTCTATCGGGTCCTCACACCATCACGTCCAAACATCGCAGACTTCTTCAGTGTGACACCTTTTCCGCAGCAGACGGACAGTCCTCGTCTGAAGACAGGACTGTTTCGTCTGTTTGCTGCGGTGTTCTGTCCATTAGACATGTTATTGTGAAATCCCAGGTCTCTTCCCCTTGTTCATCGCCGTTGAACAAGGAAATCCTCCACAGCGTCAAAATAAACCCCCACAAATGCAGAATTTGTGTATCCCATTATCATTTACCATCTGAAGTAAGGAAATGGTTTAATAAGTTGTGTATTATAGCACATTCTCATTAACTTTTTAAATATTTTTTATTCAGTCTAAAAGGTCTGCAATTTGCATTTTATTTACTATTTATTGAAACCAGCATGTGGTTAAATATGACAAAAATTAATAAGAAACTTAACCCATAAACACCCAAACATATACATCGGCAACCCAAAGCATCTGATCTAAAATATTTAATACCTGTTGATCCTCTAATGCAATCAATACATGTAAATAATTGGTGAAAATACAGTTTATTATCTTGACATGACCATATGGACGTTCAGAGACTCACGTTACCATGGAAACACTGTCACCTTCTACAACACTGATTCACCAGTAAACCCCATGGAGTTTGAGCAATAGCAGTGGTTGTAGACACGTGGTTTATGATATATTTTACTGATAAAGTCACTTTTTCTTCAGTTTTCTCTGTTTTTGACATAATAACCCTCAACTTTAATCTGAGCTTTTATGGATATCTATGATCAGTAATCTGAATATAAGAAAGTTGGTGATCTCCCCCCCCAAAAAAAGAAAAATACAGGGTATGATATTAGAATAAATGTTGATAAATCACTTAAGAAATCACTTAAAAAAAATCATTTAGGAACTGTTACAAAAGTAGCACTGGGTCGTTGGAGATTAAATAAGATATTTCTTTTTCACTTCAATCACATCCACTCCTCACATTACATTTGATGGATTTACTGTTTTTTTGTTTTTTTTTAAACACACCTGAGCAATAACATTTCCATGGACACAATGAGGCTGTTTCTCATAAAAGAGACAAGTTTATTGATCACCACTGAAGACCTCACCTCACACCTGTCAAACACTGTAAGGTACTTTTTTTTTTTGGGTCATGTTTGTTCAGATCATGACATTGTGTTGTATTTACAGGGTCAGATCTGAGGTCATGCTTATCCACCCTGGTTTCAGTCCTTATATTTTCTTGTTTTGTCCAGGAGCATTTTGTGAAAATTATTACATGTTTTGCTGTTTCAGTGAAGCAAAGCCTAATGACACTTGAGGAACCAGAAACATCAGTGTTTTGGAAATATTAAGGCATGACTGTCCGAGAACATCTTATCTTCATTCTTGAGCAAATAAAAAAAAGTGACACCACTTTACTGAGGTGCAGCTACAGTATAATATATATGAATGAGCACAGATATTCACACACAAAGTGACAACAGGTACCGCTAAGGATTCAGCAAACTGCCTTAAATAAGCCAGTGGCAGTTTGTGTTTTCATTCATTATTCACTGTGGTGTTACAATACTGGACATCAGTGGTCTGGGCTGAAAGCACTGACAGCTGGCCATTATAAACACATCAATATGATGCACCCAAAGGAAAAGAAAACAGAGCCAAAAGAAAAAGTAAACAAACCAGAGAGTGAAAAGGGCCACAAGACAGTCGTGCTGTGCTCTGTAAATTAAAGAACCGTTCTCACTGAGAACTTGAATGAACATACTTAAAAGCCCAAGTGTATAATTTTCTGTCATAAAAAACAAGAACTTGTACGGCTGATAATGCCGCCACCTCACTGACCGACAGTGTAGTCATTCTGATATCCACAGATTCAGTGATTTAGCTCTGAGTCTAATTGTAGGAAAATGCCTGATGGGTAAAATCTGTTGTACTTTCTTACAATAAACTACAAGTTCTTCTGACATTTGTTTCTGCCCCTGCTGCTGCCTTTCATGTATGATGTTATATCACTTATTAATTAACACAGTCATCATGTGTTGAAATGAAATAAAAAATGATCTCGACATTACATTTTAGTTTGAAATCAGAGATGATTGTGTCATTATGTGTCACTTCCTCATATGAGTAAGATTTAAACGATTTATGTTAACACGTGTCAGTCAGGAAACAGAAAGTCTCAGTGAGAGGAGCACTGTGGGAAGCATCTTTAGAGTTGGCCCTGGAGCCTTTGTCCTCCCTTGGTCTCGGTATCTCTCTGACGAAACACATGACGGTTCTCATATGTGTGTGCAATAATTTAAAGGCCAGTGACCGACCCCCCCCCCCCCCACACACATACACACACACACGTCTTCCATTCAGTCGGACATTTTCACTCGACGTGGCTGGTTTCCTTGGCTGAACAGGGCGGGCTTGGGCTGCTGGATGCGGTGGTTCGAGCTGTGATACCCTTCCAACCAAAGAGAGCTTCCTGGAGAGGATGGAAGAATACACTTTTAGTAGGATCATATCATCCAGGACACACACTGTTAGATGGACCTGTGTGTAATGGCTGTCTCACTAGGCTGTGTCTAGACTTACTTTTACTAGTCTTACTTTTACTTTTACATGTATCAGTGTGGAGCTGTTACTGTCATCCTTACCTTCTGATGTTATTGTACCTTTAATAAAACGCAACAATATGGTTTCATGTGTGTGGAAATGTCATTTATATTTAGTTTAAACAGGAAATGTTAAAGAAACCTTTGCATCATAGGTGTCAAAACTCATTTCAATTCAGGGGTCAAATTCAGTCTGCAGTGGGTGGGACCACTAAAATAATAATGTCATTATACATAAATAATGTCCAAACTTTCCTTACATGATGAAAATGTTTACATCTATAAATGTTTACATCTATAAATTATTACTATTATCTAAAACAATGTGAATAACATGAACAATCTAAAATTTCTCAAGAAAAATATGTGCAATTTTAACAATATTACAACACAGTGGAACTTCAAATACACACAACATTTAGTAACAGTGAAATATTTTGTGAAATTATAATTAGTTTCAGTGTAAATACAGGAAAATTACACGAAAATGTTTACATTTACAAAGAAATATATGTAGTTCTGAGCATTTCTAGGTCATTATGATATATTTTACTGATCTGTACATGGAACCTAAAACATTTGTGAATTTCTTTAAGTGTAAATTTTTGCATTTCATAAATTCATCCCGCAGGGCAGACTGGAACCGTTGGTGGGTCACATTTGGCCCCTGTGCCACATGTTTGACAGCCCTGCTTTACACGATGCCAACAGTGATATTTATTAATACTATTACAGTTTTTAAATAGTAAGATCGAAGAATGCAAGACTTCAGTAGTTAAAAAAAATGTTATTCATAGATGTACTACATTCTATTATTTATTGCTACTATTACTTCCATATTTTCATTACATATTACTTACTTATATATTGTTATTATGATTACTATTACATTATTACTTTATTATAATTATTATTGTTAGTTCTGGTATTATACAACTATATATTGTGCATAATATTGTAACAATTATTATGATTTATTGAAATGACCACTTTATTATTATTTTAGACTAGTAATTCTAATGTACCAGTGCCAGTTTTTTACCACTACCAAAATGAAGTAACCCACCTGCACAGTCCCCAGAGTGAGTGTCCAACCTCCAGGTGAGTCCCCCCCATGTGCTCTCACTGCAGCGGGGGTGAGGATGCTGGCACTGTGGGGGTGAGCTGGACCTGGAGGCGTGGCTGCTTCTGAAGCTGGTGCTGGCGTTGCTGCGGTTTCAGAGGATGAAGAGGGAACAGTCTGTGTAGTTTGGGCTGGTGCTGTGTCTTCTTCCTCCTCAATGGGGGTGTCTTGTGACCCACCCAGGACGGAGGAAGAGTTTGAAAGTGGTGGAACTGACCCAGAGACACAACTAGGTGCTGGACTGCACTCCCCTGAGGCGCTGGAAGGAGTGTGAGTGTGTTTCTTCCTGCGCAGCGTGTCGATCCAGCTAGAACTGTGTTTGGATGCAAACGTGGCTAAGGCCAAAGACGAGAGCCGCATGTTCTTCCCTGAAGTGATGAGCTCTCCAAATCCCTCCTGGTGGGCAAAGGCATAGCCTGATCTTCTGGAACCGCTGCGAGCACCCAGACGACCCTCTGACAGGCTTCCCACTCCACGCCAGGCACTTCCGACGTTCCGACCAACCATCTTCCTCTTCTTCTGCCGCACTAACTGTGTATAACGTACCTGACAGTAGAGGAAAGGGGGAGGAGTTAAGAAAGGGAAGGTGTTGAACTAAATACATGTGGTCAATAATTAAAGCTGAAGAATTAAGATAACATTTAATTAGATGTAACGATACAAGTGTGAAGCTAGTCAAGGAATCCTTGGATAACATGGGCTGTGTGTGTGATGTTGGATACCGTTGTCATGTCTCTATGATGAAGCTCATTACAAAGCCTGTAAGACTAAAAAGCCTCGCTGGGCTCTATACCTACAAAATCACTTACACTAACCACCATTTTTCAATTATCATCTGAAAATCTCCTTTAGTATGTAAGTGATTTATAAAACAGGACAAATGTCAATGTTCTTTTAAGGTGACTTTTCCAATTGATGGTTATTCTGACTGTACATTTACCACCATAAAAACACACTACAACAATCAACCAGACTTTCACCATTTTTCAGTACCATTGAAAATTCTTTTGTACTAAAAATGTAAACTATCTCCTGTTAATTGTGGTTTTTGAAAGTACAAACACACTCAGACCCAAAACCTACACATGTACTAAAAGCAATTTGGGTCATTAGGGTTCAATGTTAGAGTCAATATTTGCAGGGTGGTCAGAGTGCATGAGGCGAGTAACGGTAAGTGCTTTATCAAACACGGCTGACGTTACAGGAGCAGAGATCTGCTGAGAAATGTGATGTTAACACGTGTTGCAATAAAGCAGAAAAACACATCAGTGTAAGATGCTTATGTTTCCTTACTGTGTCTGAGAGCTGGGGTTTGAGGTCCAGCTTGAGGAAGCGGAATGCCAAAACTGGAACTATGCATATTGCTGTTGCAAGTGCAATAGTCAACCACACGATCGGCTGCAATAATGTGCTCTGAGCACTACCTGTACTCAAAAACACACATTTACACAAACATTTATTTATCTGGGTAAAGAATCCAACGGTATATGCACACGTTAAATATGGTGCATGCAATTGACTGAACCCTCAAAGACCTAAACACCTGCTGCTGACCACAAGCATCTACTGATCTAAAATGAGCAATAATTTCTGAACTAATAAACCTATTAACATGTGTAATAATTTAGGTATATTTCAAATTCCAAGGTTTTCAGCAGCATCAGCATTTAACTTTCAGAGGCTCAGTGGTGAATATGGAAACATTTCTTTTATACAATATTGATTCACCAATACAACCCCTTCAGTTTGACCCATGCCAGTGCTTGTAGAGGCGTGTTTACAGATTTGGCTAATAGCATCACTTTTGCTTCATATTTCTTTGTTTGAATATAATGACCTTTGAATTTACTTAAGAGTTTTTCTGATCACCTACATCATCAGTGAATTAAATACAACTAAATTTACCTAATAATACCTAATTTTCATTGAAAAATGCAACGTGTAGTGTATAATAAATGGTTCTAACTAATCTTCTGTCACCATAAATGCACTTGTAGATCTTTAAGAGCTAAAATACACAATAATCCTCCACAGTATACATTTGGAGCTTACTGTCCAGGCTGTAGTTTTATATTTCTGTTATAGTTTCTCTCTGTTAGTACAGGTTTAGTGTAATTATATTTCCTGTGTCTCAAATTTCAAGTATTTCTCAATACTTAAGCCATAATAAAATGAGCAAATATTGAGTCTTTGTCTTGAACTATTTATGTTGACATCAGTAACAAACCAGATCTGATCACACAGACAGATAAACACAGAACAGGGAACCGACCTACGAAGTGGAACTGATTGGGAAAGATCCTGAAGAGCGTCTGACTGTGTAGAGCAAACATGATGGTGAAGTAGGAGCCTAGTGAACCCCACACACACACATGGTTGATAATTGTCCAGAAGCCAGTGTCAAGTGCAATCTACAGTCACATAAGCACAGGGAGGAAAAACACAGGGGTACATTTAGTACGGGATGGTGGAACAGATGGGTAAAAATAGAAGTTGACAGCTGCTAGGAATACCAACAGCCCCGTCCGGCCTCACTTACCTGTACACTGACCACAATGACCAAGGCAGTTGCCGTGGTAACAGCAAATGTCTGGTAGTCAGCGAGAGGTTCTCCGGTGCTCTGGGTGGCATTAGACAGTACTGCATATGGAACAAAAAACAGCACCACAGATGTGTAGATGCCCTGGGTGATGCAGATGAAGAACTCTCTCTTGTTGAAGAGCAGGTTGAGCTGACCGGGCTCGTAAAGTTTAGGATACTCCAGACTCCTTTGGTCAGGAACATCCTGCAGCAGAAGTGGAGAATGAAAAGCTGTTACAGCAAAAAAAAAAAAAAAAAAAAAAAAACCCACACACACAAAACCCCAAAAAATACAGCTTCCTTAAATATATGTTAGGAATAATGAAAAAACGTGGCAGGGTAATGGAAAGGACATTTTCCACTATGAGGTCTGTGTACTTAAAATGTATGTAATATAATGTCACAGTAATTCATTAATTAGTTTCTGAGAAAAGTGGGTGAATATATAATTAAACATAGCTGAACAGTTACTTTAGAGAAAGTTGATAATCTCAGGGGTTCAGGTTCAGGTTCCTTTATTAGTTTCTATATTAGGTTGACTGATTTTGCAGTACAGGGCAAAAGCGGGGTCGTGAAATGATTTTCAGAAACCTCTTGATGTGACCCCTGCAGTGGTTATGACTGAATAGGGGCAGTATTGTTGCATCTGTACTCTGAAGGAAGGATATATGTGGGATTCAAGGTGCAAAGATTGAGCTTTTATTTTGAAAGTGCAAAGGTTTCATTAATTTACTATAGTAAATTTTACTTTATATGGAAATTCAAAACTACACAGTTAATGGGGGTAAAAATCAAATGGTTGTAAAACCAGCATGTTGTGTGTTGTACCAAATTTACCCATGTAGTGTGCATGTGCGAAAACACCAGAAGTACAATAATAATAATACGGGGGTAAAAACTGTACGTGACACCACACATTTCTGGGGTAATCAGAAGATCAGCACATCAAGGAAATGTTTTCTACACTGAGTAGGCCTACTATTGAATAAGTAGGACAGACACTGTCCAACCCGCAGACCCCCGTATGACACACTGCCACACCAAGTGATCAATTCCACAAGAAACTCTGACATGATTCAGGTTCATGTTTCAGGCACTTCGTGGGTTAGTGGGGGTCGCCAGTCTCTGGCACCACTATTTAGGGGGTCTGTGCCTGTCTCTGTATTGTTTTGTGTATGGATTAAGTGTAGGGAGGACCATGTCGCCTGAACATGTCTGTCATTATAGAGGACTGAGTAGCTTTGAAGACTATGGAGAATTATAGAACACACACAAAACATATGTGGATGTGTGCGACGAGTGGGCCTTTTAACAGACACATGCTGGTGTAGTGGGTGTTCAGGAGTTTGACCTGGGTGACAAATTAAGTGTAAAAACTACTGATAAGGGGTACTATCTTTGAAGTTATTCAGAGTTGAGAAATAGTCTTTACATGCCAAACAAATCTAAAACTCTTAAACTTCTTCAAGTTTCAAGTGGTTTTTGACACTTTATTGAAAATTTCCAGCGTTTTAAGTCCATCACATATTGTGATGCTACATTTGAAAAGCTCTTTTCCAAAACACTACTTATCCATTTTCAAAAATTAAGTGTTTTTATTGTTTTTCTCTGTCAATATCACTGAAATCTATGTTATAATGTTGAAATTTGTTATGGAAATAGCAGATAACAACAATTTTCCTGATGCTATCTTAAAATGAGACTGTAAAAAATAAAATTAAAAATTGTAATAAAATGGCTTTTATAGCGTTTTGGGAACCGTCCCTACATGTTCTATCCATATAAGAATGTGAACAGACCTGGTCAAATATCCCCATGGCCAGCACAGGGAGAGAAGTGTAGACAATGTTGTAGAGTGTGATGAAGTACTGATCATACACCGTCTATAAGTGAGAGAAGACACACAAACACACACCGAGTAAAAACCATGACTGAGACTTTCTACCCAGAGTCTTAATGTTGGGTTACATCCACATCTACTTTCAGACCTGAGCAGAGAAACCACAGAAGAAGCCGAACCAGAAGTGCACCATGGTGAAGGCAAAGTTCTTGTAGAAGAAGTAGCAGAGGAAGCGACACATCCGCAGGTACGACCAGCGGCCGTGCACCAGCAGGAGGCGCTGCAGAAAGCGGAACTGGGAGAAGGAGTAGTCACTAGCCAGCACCGCCTGGATGCCCTCCTGACCTGAGATACCAACCCCAATATGAGCACCTGGAGAAGAGCAGGACCCAGAGGGGAAAACACAGAGGGTCCGGTGACATAAAGGTGGGTTAGTGGGAGAAACAGGATTTAAATGGCTTATGAAATGGGTTCAATTTTCAGGTATAAGCCAATGTCAAGCAAGTTACGTGTCACAAGTGTTCTAACAGAACACTTTCATAACTGACTAAAGACTCACTAAAGTAAAGTTAATAATTAATCATTAATGGTACAAAAATGACGCAGTGTATGATGCCTTCCTGTTTGTCACGTCATTTTAGACTTTGCAAATGTGTTATTTTACAAATTTACAATTAATATGTATGATATAGGCAGTTCCTACATCCCATGATACCCAATGGTAACATATAGTAATGCTTTGTAAATCACTGCAACCTTCAGGTTCATCAAATGTGACAAATCTGTTTGACTGTTGTGTAATCCTCCTTTAATCCTGGTACACTGTACCCCATCAGATGTTTGTTCTGAATGTTAACTGCAAAGGAGTTCTTTTTTTTTTTTTTTTTTTTTACAACAATCCATCAAGTGCAGTGTTTTAAATGTGAAAGACTTGTAAATGTTAATACAGTGGGTGTATTTATGATTAATCAGGAGACATTTTCAGTCTTGCAAATCAAAAGTTGTTCCTTCTAACGGCTTATAACTCAATTCACAGTAAAAGATATTAATGTGCTACCAATAAAAATGATACATCTAAGAAAAAGAAATAAAGAACCAGCTACACCCATCAACCTGTATGTACTGTTTTTCTGATTTTTACTTGCATAAATTCACATGAGGAAACATGTCCATGTGCATGTAAACATGATGTAAATATGCAGAAAAACAAGCCCATTGATGCAATACTTACCACCCGTATGCTCAGAGGAAAACAAAAGCACTGTAACGTTCCTTATCATTGAAGTATAGTGTCATAAATATGTGTCATCTCTTGCTAAAATGTTTAATATTTATATATTCTTAATATTTTGTTGTGTTAAGCAAATCAGCATCTAGGTGTCACACCTGTGGGAACCCAGCTTTAACATGGTGAAGACATCACTGTGCAACACGTTTCCACACAGTCACTGTGACCACTGTTAACACTCTGAATCATTTGCACGGCCATACTTCTGCTCAGAATTTCCACTTACACTACTTCTCTGTTTCCTTCAACTATAATCCAGTTACACTTCCTCCACTCCTGTCTGCCATTCTTCACATATTGAGTCTTCCTCCTCTGCTCACTCAACTCACTCTTGATCATGCTAACATCGTTAGCTCCATCTCCTACAGCCAGAGTGACGGCCTTCTTGTGTTTCTTGATGAGCTCCACCACCTGAGCCTTTTGCAGTGGAGTGACTCTGCAGCAGATTACAGCTTTGCACGCACATGCTGTGGACACAAACTCTCCCTCCATGTCTGCTTCCAGGGCATGGGCCTGTTAAAGGAAGGAAAAAAGAGAGGGTGGGGCAAAACAAAAGTGATGGGTAAGGGGCTTTAAAGCGAAAAAATAGTTTAACAAAAAGAAGAATCTGTATATTTGTAGCATGTCATTATATCACTATAGACAAGTTTAACTTCTCATAGATCCCAAGGTTTTTTTTTCCTTTATTGTTAACCTCAGAGCAGATATTTTTGACCAAATGATGATATCTGCATAAAATGAAGCAACAGTGTTAAGTTAGGAGAGGAAAGTTATGCAAATCTTGTAATTTGGGTAAAACTATGACTACGAGACTATTGATATGTTGTTCAGTATGTGAGCAGAACTGCATTCATACCAGACTGTGGCCATTGATTACAAGGGCAAATTCTCCAGAAATGTTGTCCATGAGGTTGGAAGGAGGTGAAGGAGAAGCCGGAGGAGGTGAAGCAGGAGGAGGTGAAGCAGGAGGTGGAGGTGGAGGGCACTCTGGCTTTTTCCCTCCTCCCTCAACATCCTTATCATCTTCTTCTTGTCCTTCTTTGAAACCGTTTCCCATGAAACAGGCCTCCCCCCACCCCTCCATTCCCTCCTCTTTCTCTCCTTCTCTGGTTCGTGACGACTCAATCATCCTTTCTCTCGCCATCCTGCAGAGGAAAACAAAGTTCACCTCATCACATCATGTCAGCGCTACATTTAGACATCAGCAGGGATGAAAGAAGAAAACAGGTAGAGCTGAGCAAAAAGACAAAAGATCCAAACAAACATCTAAGATGAAAAAGCAGTGACTGGGATACATTCAGTTGGATATAAACTCAAAACTATTTCAACCTTTAAACTTTTCTGTTGTTGGAAATTTCACATCATTTATTGACTGAAACTGTAGTGTGAAAAATATTTGCTTTTTAATCAGTAATGTTGATGTTTAAAGAAATGACTGAATTAAATCTTTATTTGGATTCACAAAAGCTTAAGCAAAGAAAACTAACAATGTACATTTTCTTCCCCTTTTCAAATAGAAAATGTGTGAAAATCATGTATTTTCCCATGTTCCTTCATTTTAATGTTTCACTTTCACTAATATGTCTGTGCAGAACCCTGTGAGGATATTTTCACATTCATTTGCTGAAAGGGAATTGTCCCTGTCCTCACTGAAACTACATTTATGTGGTTCACACAAGGCTGTAAAGCATATCACTGATTATACAATTAAAAAAGGGGAAGTTTAATCATTTGGATCAGATAGGGTTCAAGAGGATATTCAAGAGTATTAATAATGTTGAACTCCATTCTCATTGCAATTTTACCTGTATTTTTGTTGTTTGCTATGATATCATTTATTTCACCAAGATGTTCCTTCAGAAGATGTTTTATTTTCTAGGTAAAATGAATGAGAACAAATACACAAGGGTGTTTTTAGCACATGAGAGAGTGATTGAATGGAAATAATTGAGACTGTTTCGAGGAGATGTGCGCTGTGGATTTATGTATTTAATAAGTAAATAATAATTAATAGTGGATCATATAAAATGATTCTAACCAAACCTTTATCCTCTAATCATGCAGTTTAGTTTTTTTCTACTCTGCACCTTCAAGTGTCTAAGTAACGATAAGTGAAGGCTCTATGACATAAAGAGACAAAGGCAGGCACGGCAGCAGACATCAAAGACTGACCTGAGCTCCTGCCGTACACTCTGAACCGTGTGTCCACTTATGATAAACACCTCAGTCATGTCGTCTGTCAACATCTTACAGGAGTAACCGATGTTGACTGCTGTTTCTGTGACAGAGACAGAGGGAGTGTGTTACTGCAGGTGCACGACACAAACAACAGGGGCTGCATCAAAATCTCAGATGAAGCTAAAGTTGACATTTTGATTATGACAGACAGACAGATAGAAGAGTAAAAAAAATGCATCCAACTCTGACTGGTTGTGACTGGCAACAAAAGTGTAAAATGAATTCTACTGAAACAAACTTTGTCCTTTTGCATACATTTCTACACACTTTTACTGGAAGTTCCAAACTTCTGCAAACATGTAATTAGCATGCAAACCTTTAATGTCCATCTGCAGCCATAATGTCTGCATGTTGTTGAAGACTAGCTCTGAGGATTTACTTGTCGTCAATAGTGTGTGAACAAACACATAACCGAGCCTCTGCCATCTCTTTAAATCAGGAGTGTCCCATCCTGGTCCTCGAGGGGTTGGTACCCTGCAGGTTCAACATGTATCCCTCTTCCATCAAACCTTGATTCAAACGATAAACCTATTGTTGTTACGTCCATTATGTTTATTCACCTCACCTGTTTTCTCCTCCACTCACCTGTCCCTGATTCAACTCCCACTATATAAGCGCACTCCTTCCTCAGTTTGTTGTCGGTTTATTTTTCCAGATTTCATGTGTTTGTTTTTGAGACTGCTCAATAAAGAGCTTTTTGTTTTCCATCAACTCTGCATTTGGATCCATATAATTATTAGAACCTTGACAATTATTCAGCTTTGCAGAAGCCTGATAATGACCATCAGCTGTGCTGGAAGAGAGAAATACCTAAAATATGCAGGATACTGGCCCTTGAGGACCAGGATTGGACATTTCTGCTATAAAACATCCTCTGTATATGGGTAAGTCCACAAAGTGTGAACATCTCACCCTGTTTGTCTCCAGTAAGAACCCAGATCTTGATATTTGCCAGAGACAGGATGGCAATGGTTTCTGGGACACCTTCCTGCAGTTTGTCCTCTATGGCTGTGGCCCCCAGGAGCTATAAACACAGGAAAAACTCCATATCATACAACATATTTAAATCTCCAGTAAAGTCATCTCCAGCTGCTTTTATAATATGACTCCACAATCTTTATTTAGGATTACATTTTTAGAATTGTGCAACTCTGTAAAAGACAAATTCCCTTTCTTGAACAAAATTTGACTAATGCCTCTAAATATCTCCAAGTTCCTATTTTGTGGAGCCATTTTGATTTTGTTTCGGGAAGACATGAGGGTATGCAGATGTGTGACAAACTCACACACTTCACACAAACTCACTCTGGAACAACACACTGCGAATAAAAACCACAAACACACGTTTTGTCACTGACCATCATGTCTTGTTCAATCTCCTCATAAGCAGCAGCTAACCGGTCCTCTCTGCAGTCGGTGGCTTTGTCAGCGCAGCGGTGACTCTCTGACCACGCCTCCCACTCGTCCTCAGACAGGTCCCTGTAGGCCAGGGCCAGGGTCCGCAGTCCGTCAGCTGCATACTCCTACAACCACACATACACACATTCGTATATAAAAACATTTATGATATGCACACACAAAATGAAAAGTCCAAAATCCTGGTATGAACAAATATATTTGGACATGCTGCATTTAGGTGCGTCTTTTCTAACAGGGGATCTGGGATACGAAACAATAATGACAAATCTCATAATATAGTTTTAGATTGTGATAAATATCATCAAATTGTATTAGTTAGACTTGTTTGTTATCTTTGTTTCCAAAATACCTCAGATGGTTTTTACTTAATTTCTCTCAACATTGACTTTTTTTTTTTTTTTAAATATTAATGTTTATAAACTATATGGACAAAAATATCATGGCTACAGCTTATAAGACATCCCGTTCCTGCTAATTTAAGACATAAACATACATTTTTCCTTAAAGTTTCATTGCCATTTTTTATCCAAAGAGAGATGTGAAGAAAGCAAATGGTTAGTTGTGATAGAAAATTATTATTTACAGTCAGAGCTCAAAAAAACATTTTAGAAATTTAGAGGTAGAACATTTAAAGTCATAGTCATGGATAAAAAAATTCCAAACAAAATTGATGTTGAAAGAAATGAAATAAAACCTGTTTGAGGCATTTTAGAAGCAAGGATAACCATTTAAACAAATATCACCAATACAATTATGTTTATCACAATATAAAACTATATTATGACATTTGTTATTATTGTATCATAGACCAGACCTATTAGAAAAGAAACATCTGAATTCAAGGTGTCCCAATACTTTTGTCTATATAGTGTATATCCATGTATGGCTCACTGACTATAGTTATATGAACACTTATCCCTGTAAAGCCTGAACCATTAAATCATTGACAGAAAATGTCAGTTCTTTGAAGCTGGAGCCTTTATTGGTCCTTTTGAACAACCAAAAACATATATATTTTTTTCAAATATCATATGCATGAGTTCCAATTGTGTATCATATTTGATACATCGGGTCTCAATGGTCATGTATTATTATTTTTGAACAAAACAAAAAAACATAATATAATACAAATTGGTAATTCCTTTTCTAAATTGGCAAAGTTCTGCCTCTTTCCTCATTAATGAGAATCTTGTAGTGTCAATTGAAAGGCCTCTGGTGCACAAATTTATCCCTCGTGGTGGATTATCTGTGTATTGCATGTACTGTACTTGCAGTTAATTGGATACATCATCTTTTTAAAGAAAATAAATATCAGACTGATCATATAGAGGACTTCAAAACTCATGTATTCATGTTTCAAATATGATATGTTCATCATCATATTCCCATATTATTCCTAATGTGACAATATTCTGAATTTAACATGTAATGTATAAACAGTATATTCTGCTTGGATATTCTGAAGTAGGCTTTTTTTTTTTTTTTTAATAGAACACTTCCCTGTGCAGACATATGGGATATGTCAATTTTATAAAGATATAGTACAACCCCATTGGAAAATGAATCTAATTTGTGCATTCTACAGCAGATTATAACACATGGCACCTGTTTCTGCTCAGATCTAGAAAAGACAGAGAAAATTTCTAAATAGAGATGAATACTTCACAGAAAAATCCAATTTCTGGTCAGGAGGAAAAACACATGTACTTTTAAATATTATGACAGAGGAGATCAACAGGGTTATGTATATGTGCAAATATGGAAAAGCTGACATTTCCCATAAGGTCTTTGAGGGAACAAAAGAAGGAGGCTGAGTTCACACAGTGGAACATCTGCTACCACAGGAGAACACGCTAAAATACTTTATTTTAAAGGGGTATACACCACTATATGTCTACAAAAATACTACACAAATATTAATTTTCAATGGCCATGTAAACTGCTTACTCAGAATATTGTCTTTTTTCTGGAATTAGAGAAAAACAAAACAATATATTGGTGCACATGTGCAATGTAATTATTGCCTCAGTAAAGACAGCAAGCCACATTTTATGACACTAGGTGGCAGTAAAGTCCAGGTGGTTTCTTAATGTGCTGGAATTACTTAAGTACATTTACTCACATTGAGGTGATCTGAGGTGATGTTCATCAGTTCCTGATTACAGGGGTGGAGTCTTTCCAGGAGCACAGTGTCCGCTCCTTTACAGTACAGACGGATCCTTCCCTCTGGACTACGTACTGAAATAGAAAAACAGGTAATAAAAACAAACTGAAGATATCAATATAACCCTTCAATCAGCCTTTTATCACCACTGTCTACCAAAATCATCTACTGATATAAACTGTTTACTCCCTGTTGATCTGTATGCAAATAATTGGTGTAAAATACAGTTCATCATCCTTTCATGGTCATCAGATATGACCCATTTGGACGTTCAGAGGCTCCATAGTGAACATAGAAACACCATCATCTTCTACAACATTGATTCACCAGTAAAACCCATCGAGTTAGATCAATTGCAATGAATGTAGATGCTGGATTTATGTTCAATTAATGCTAAATTTTGCTGGGAAAGTCACTTTTTTCTTCAGTTTTGTCTAGTTTTAATATAATAACCTTCAACTTTAATCTGAGATTTTATGAACATCTACATGATCGGTGAATTAGATAAAGGAAAATACCTGAGTTGCACCCAAATACAGAGGATAATATTATAATAAATGGTGAAAAATCAGTTATGAAAGGTTAAATATAGAGAAAAATTTGCTTGGTAATGGCAAAAAAAGTATCACTGTGTATTTAGTGTAAGTGTTAAAAAATGGCCACCAAAGTTTATATTCAATAAATCAGTTACAACAGTCCACATGATTAACAAACTATATGTAGGAAAATGATTTCACTGGGGGAAAAAATATAAAATACAGAAGATAATATTACAGTAAATGGTGATAAATTGCATAAGGATGAATAAATACAAAGAAAAATGTCCCACTGGGTCCTTATGGGTGTCATTCCTTTATACGTGTTGTCCAAACACTGACATGACATTTGTCTTTTTGCAATACATAGAGAAAATTTAAGAATAGTTGGAAATAAAATAAATTTTGATCAAATTAAGTTACTACCTCTTCTTCGCAATGTGATTAATAAATATTCCTGACATCTTAAGGAACTTTTTTGGGAACTGGATTGAAATATAATTTTCTTCAAGGGACACACAAAACAAAACTAACACTTTTTAAAACAAGAAAACTGATAATATGTTTTACAATTCAATATTAAATAAAAGGGCTTGTTGCACGGCTAGAAGTCAAAGTTGAGAAATTAGAAGAACCTGATCTCACAGATAGGCTGTTGGGAATTAGAGGCCTGTACAAATGAAAAATGTCCATCATTAACTGTTTACCCTGTGGCCTGAAGCCTTGTTACTTGACTCACATGTATTGGAGGAAGCAGAGACAGAGAGAAAGATTTAATTCAGTTTGGTGTTGAAAAGTGTAACTAATGGATCATTTCATACTAGATGAGTTGGGGTCTAGCATGGCTTTCTCCTACATCAGATCTGCATTACATGGTTGGCCATTTTACAACACAAATCAAAACAACATAACATGAAATCTTACAGAGCATTAACATGTGTAATGGTTCATCTTATATTGGTTTCATTTATGAAAATTTGTGACTAAAAAACAGACACACTACAACAGACAGATGCACTTTCTGCAATAAAGTCCTGACATTACAGTGAGCTGAATACTGCTCATATTAACACGAGTGTAGATGTTAAAATAAGTGTGTATATTATATGTAAATAGTCCAAAAATACAGACCCAAAAATGTATAGTGCTTTTATGTGTACAGCAAAAAGCAACACAGTGACCTTCAGTTTAGCTTATGGGTAGTGAGATTCATGAAAGTGCAGGTCTGATAATAAAATAAAAAGAACAAATATAATTATAAATGCTGACAAATTATTAGAATTTTTAATCATGATGATGGGTTAATCCAGTTAATTTTGACAGATCTAATAATTATAGAGAACAAAATATCCTCTGAGTGAAATAAAGAGTAAAAAGTAAAAGAAGAAATGTAAAAAAACTGATGTGAAACTAATAAACCCTGCATACCAATGACAGACATCCTCTTGCGTATGTTGTTGAAGTCTAGAATGGCGAGTAGTGAGTAGGTGACGGTTTGTCCCATCTCTGTGGTGGTGATCGTCCCTGGCGTCCGAGAGCGAAACACGAAGCCAAAGTTTCGAGCCGCTGTCACTAGAGCGCCCTCATCTGGAGACTGAGCTTTGTAAACAAGCTCTCCTGTGAAAGCACACAGAGGAACATGACTGAATACTGGACATCTGCGCTGATTTGAGCTCACACAACATCTCACCCTCGCACACCGACCCCCCGTCTTCCTCACCCTCGCTCTTCTCCTCGCTCATGACAGTGTGACAAAGAGAAAGCACGCGAAAGAACTCGTGAGTGTGTGAGTCTCCCACTTTCACTGACTCGAGAAGAGTGTCGTCATAGAAACAGAAATCAGGGTCTGCTAGGGGGTTGAAAGGAGTGAAGTCCAGTTTCTAAAGACAAACACAGACACGACTGATAAAACACCAGAAACATGGTCTTCTCTGTTTGGTAAAGTAGACATAGAAAGGCTTCTCACCTTCTGCTGAGGTCCCAGTGGGTCTGTTACCTCACCTGAAATAAAACACAAACATAATGATAGATACACTTATCTGCTACTGTTTAGCTGTGTTTCTTTTCAGACAGCGAGTCACAAAAAAATCAAAACAATTAAATAATTAAAATATAATTTAAAATGCAATTAAAGTACAGTTAAAATACAATTAACCCTTTCGTGCACAGTGGACAGCTGTTCTCTTGTATATTCATGGGTTTTGTTGTTTTAGTTCCATATCAGCCAACATAGTGGACACTTATACATTATCCCAAACACTGACATTCATACCATTACTGTATCTATGCTGTTCCTGATAAACCTGATCTGCAGTAACATGTTTGAATGTAAATCAACAAACAAAAGTGTTTTGTTTTTTTTATATAATCTCCATGAAGTAACTAATAACTACCAGTATTAGGGTTTATTAAAGAAAACTCCTAATTAGCAGCATTAAAATGTTTTTATTGCATAGTTTTCCAGATCACTTTCGGATATTCGGTTTTACATACATGTTTGTTTGCTTCAAAAAGTAAAACCACATTGTTGTTTTTTTTTCATGTCTAAAGAGGAAAAGTATCTTAAGGTTTTCATAACTCATGCATAAAAGGGTTGAAATGTGATAAATTTAAGATTTAAAATAACTGCTTAAACAGGAGTGTCTTGTTTAAAGGTCTTAACAGTGTCCATGGACCAGAGGTCAGAGAGACGTCATTCCGTAGACGTTAGGGCTTTAAAAGATAATTACCATAAGTCTGTCCGTTGATAGAGCACTTGTTGAAGCTCATGATGTTCTGAGTGAGAGTTCCTGTCTTATCACTGAAGATATATTCAACCTGAAGGGAACAAAAGGATATGGATATGAAGCTGTCTTTTCTTAATCTTCTCCATCTCACATTTAAACCTGTACAAAAGTTTACTGTGAATCTATCAATACTAATATAATAATAATAATGTTAATTTTTTTTAAATTAATGAGTGATGGTTCACATCTTACACAGCTATAAAAACTTTTTATAAAAGTTGATCAGAACTAGTAAAGAAAAATATATTTACTATAATAATAATAATAACAACAATAACATAAAATACAAACAATAAATACAATTAAAATTGCTATTGACAATGCAACATCAGCTTCATGTTTGAATTGATGATGCATCCAAATGAAATGGCTTTGCACAATGCAGTCCTTTAATATAGTAAATTATCTTTGCTCTGACACATTATACCTTTTTCAGCTTCTATAAATCAATAATTTCATAACACCTAAAGAGCTAAAACACTGAAACTGAACATGAAGAAGAATCTATTTTATTCATCAGTATATATTGTATATGTGGACATAAAATATATACTATCACTGATGCTCTGCTTTTAACCCACCATTAGCTCAACATGCAGGAACACAACACTGCAGACTAGGTGCCATGTAGGGCAAGGCCCTTTTCGCTATATATGCCTATATACTTTGTAAGTCGCTTGGACAAAAGCATCAGCCAAATGTAATGTAATGTGCTGCTTTGAATGAGAGATGTGAAGAAGCTGAAACACCACCTCTCAAGCAAATGGATGTCAATGGAAACCTATCTATAATCCTATAAATTCTTGCAATGTCTCACACAGTGTGTCAGAAGGCCTTTGCCCTGTGGGCTCAGTCCCTAATGATATTAATACAATCCAAATGATATACCCACTCCTGTGGCAGAGAGCCTTCCCCCACAGGGTCTTTCCCTAATAAAAAATGAATGGAAAACAACAGCAAAGGCCACTCTCACACATAGTGTATGCGAGAGTGGCCTTCACCTTGGCTTGGTCCCTAATTAGAACAGCAATTTGTACAATATGTACTGGAAAAATACTATCAATATGATAGTTAAAGAAATATAATAATAAATCAACGAACACACACACGTATAATAAAATTTATTATAAAATACTGCCTTTGCTCTTTGCCCTTGACACACAGTGTGTGTGTCAAGGGCAAAGGCCCTATCGTATTTTGTTCATTTATTATTACATTTCTTTAACTACCATATTTATAATATTTTTCCAGTACATATTGTACAAATTGCTGTTCTAATTAGGGACCAAGCCCACGGGTGAAGGTCACTCTTTCTCACACAGAGAGAGAGGGCCCTGCAGACTCGGTCCCTAATAAGTGGTGCCAGGCTCAACAAACCCCTCATACATGTTGTATCTTATTTTGACATCGGTCATGCTGATGTCAGCAAAACAAATTTGGTATGAATTCAACTACTAGTTTTGCTGCTATAGACACTTGATATTTTGCCCATTATAAGTGAATGGGGCGAGAGATTTAAAAATTCATAAAAAAAATGCAAACTTTGACCTACTATTCCCAAAATGTAATCAGGTCTATTCTGTGTCATTGGCAATCTATAAACCCAGTTTGGCATAAATTCAATCAATAGTTTTACTACTAGACTGTTATCCAACAAACAAACAAACAAATCAAGCCAAACCAAACACAATGCCCCTTGCCTCTCCTTCAAATGGGGGGAAATAAAATCCAAACAGAAGAACATTTCCAAGCCATACTAAGTCCTCTCTACAGAGCTACAGGTAACTCAGTGCCCACCTGGCCCAGCTCCTCATTTAGAGTCGTGGTCCTGGCTTCAGCTGCTGTGTTGCACTGAGAGCAAAACATCTGTTGGTCCCAGTTGATGAAGTAGCTGTGACCGAGCCTGATCACCTCCACACTGAAACACACACACAAGAGAGAGGCCAGAAAACAGAGAGATGAGTGACAATCATCTGCAAACACTGTCTCCTCATCTCTTATTGCTTCAGGTTAATCTGTAGACAGAACCACCGGTCCCATGCAAAGCCACAGAGTAGGAAAAGCAGGCTACAGGGGTAAGGGTTTGTAGAAACTAAAGCAGACATTTAGAAAAATAGTATTCTGGGTTTTGTATGGGTATAATTCATCGAAAGAATTGTCTAATTGTGGCTTCAATATCTCTCTTATATTTTGACATTAGGACATTGCTGCATATAAATGTATGTAAAGAAGTGCACTTCATTGACTCAAGAAAAATTTAACTCATTTTCTTTTCAGAAAGATCACATATTAAGTTCAGGATTTCATGATGAAAAAATATTGAGCATTGTTATGAATTATTGTCGTGTGACTGAAAAAAAGTCAAGTTTTACATAAAAGTGTTGATAGAAAAATGCAAGAACTACTAAAATCCAAGGAAATGCTACGTGTTTCATTGTCCAGTGGAGTAATTACCACAGTTTGGTATGGATATGGAGTCATGTAGAAAGCAGTGAAAATAAATGGAGATTTTTCTATAGAAATACTATTGTAAACTATTATGTGTGTGTGTGTGTGTATATAAACAGTTTCATTACAGTAAAAAAAATATGCTTTTTATTTCTCCATCTTTATTCCTTCATAGCCATGAGATCTTTTCTTTCTATGATTGTGTCTATTTTTTTCTTCAGAATTCTGCTTCCATACTTTTGTCATTTAGCTTTGACAAATACATTGTTGTTGTAAATGGATTATAGATTATATTTTGGATTCCCTACCTTTTGGATTCCCTACCTTACATACAGAGAGATAGGCACCACGGTGTTAAGAATGATGACATAGGACCAGAATGAGAGGAAGGCAGAGAACAGGAAATTGTCAACAGGAGGGTCCCAGGGCAGGTAGCTCTGAAACAGAGAGCCCACCTCTCTCTCCCACACTGCATTACCCACAGCCAGAATCACACCCATACACACCAGGAAACCAAAGATCTAACAGAAACACACAGATGGGGAAACATTAAAGATAGTAAACAAGTAGAAATGTACAATCTAATATCTCCAATTTGGATCTCTGGACAGACGAGTCCATATTTGGGTGGAAAACATTATTATATAAAATTAGATTCAAGCTGCTGAGATCATGCCCTGAAATGTTTATGAGCCATGAAAGTGAGAGGTTTGGGATGTCCTACCCAAAGGACCAGGGTGTTCATCAGACGATCGATGCTCGTACGCTTAAATTTGGTGCGACCACTGTTCTGCATCAGTTTGGTGTCTGGGCCTGGGGCAGAAGCAGAGGCAGTTGAAGCTGATACGTGCATCTTATTACACATTTCACACAAATACACAATCAGAAACTATCTGACCTGCAAAGATGACCAGACCATAACAGGCCTCAGTGTTGCGAAGGACACAACCTCGCAGCAGCATGTTCTGGTTGGTCAGGGTGTATTTCTTTTCTCTCCAGTACAGGGTGCCACAGAACCGATCTAGTTTGTTGTTGGGGGGCTCACACACTACCTCCCCTTCACACACAGAAGTAAACAGATACACACAACTCTAAATTAGATACTCTGCCATACATGTCTATAATCCAATTCAAGTAACAGATATATTCAAGTTATACCCTTGGACAATACTGTATTGAATTAATCATCCCCATGACATCATGGTGTCACACACAAAGGCTGAAACATGCACCTTTTGTAAGTTGATATGAGGCAAAGTGTGTGCTGATTTGCTGCAGTAATGCATTTTCCTGAGCAGGTGAGGAGTATGTGTGGGCGTGCTATGCTGACACGAAACTCTTGTGTGTGTCTGTAGGTGGGTGATGATAGGCTGGAGCTCAGTGCTGACATGAGAGGGCAAAAAATGTGTGAGTTTTGAGTTTAGTTTTCACACACACTCAAGTGCAGAGCAAGGGTGGACTGTGATTGTGTTTAAGAATTGTTGAGAATTATATAAGTCAGAAAGGAAGAAGGAAAGTGTAAATTGCGAAGGCGATATGCGTGTTCTCCTATCTCACCATCGAACAAAGCCAAGTTGTTGGGGTCTCCGAGTTCAGATGTCACTGAGACAGACTGACGCACCTTCATATTGGTCTCTCTGCAAGATAATACAACACACAGCAATTTAGGAGTAGTGTCCTGTTGCTTCTGCAGATTGTGAGGTGAGTAGGTCGATGGTAAGGCGTGGGGTGTGTTCTGACCCGTCCAGCTCAGCTGTCTCGATGTAACAGAGCCCGTGAGGTTCACTGCTGGACAACAGGAGCAGGTCAGCCTGAAAAGAGACACAGTAGCTGATGTTGGCAACCTCTGTGCAGCACTGGCAGGAACAGAATTAGCAAGACACTGATTATGCCATGATGGTATCTGCTGCACTACCAGCTAAAAGTGTTCCAGAGTAATCACATCTGCAAACAAGTTAGATATTAACTCCTGTAGTTAGCATACTAAAGTGAAGAACAATGACTGAAACTTATTTAGCATTAGAATGTTTATTCTATGATAAAGTGGGAACCATCACAGACTATACGCGTGGCTGTGGCTCAGTT